>VYXH01006740.1:197657-218649 GCA_013397275.1 Burhinus bistriatus | reverse complement strand
GATTTTTTTTTTTTAACATACTGCTTTTACTGAACTTTAGAATCTATTTAGGGGCAAAAATATTTTCCCTGAAGAGCCTGTAAAGTGAGCTAGCTAGAAAATGTTTGAAGTATGTAATTTTTAGGAATGCTATTTATGCAGAAACTTTCATAGTTTATCAGAGGTGCTTAATGTGTTCTGGTGTCTTTTGGGAAGTTGCATGCAGAGGATTACAATATTTCTGGATACAGTTTGCATTAAAGTTTCTAACCGGATGTGAAAGAAAGACCTATTCTGTGGCATATGGTGACATCCGTGAGGTGATGACTTCTAACCATTTCCTGATAGCAGTAGAGCCTAATGGGGGCTTTTTTCTTGTGCGTAGGGTTTTTTTTTTGTTGGTTTAGTGTGTGGTTTTTTGTTAACTTGTAGCTCTGAACCCTTGGACTGTACTGGAGTTGTGCTTGATAGCTGGGATTTCTAGGTAATACTACATCCACTGCTAGATTAACCTCAGCTTCTGCTGTCTAGTTTCAACATGGCACGGCTGAGATTCCGTCAGTGAGCAAAGGCGTCGTTACAACATTCCACAAACTTGCTGTCCTTGTCACCTCTTTCAAGCTCTGTGTGAAAACTTAGCATGTGAGATTGATTCATATAATGGGAACACAAGCTCACCTCAGCCTTGCATGTCAGTAGCTGGGAATAGAAGCCAAACTGTTGTGCGTGGAGATTCGGTTGTACAATGCAAGACCAAAGTTGTGTGTCTGGAAATACTGCCTTTCTATTGCTCAGGTAAAAACAGATTTTCTGTGAGAATTGTTCATTTAGAGAACAGCGTTACAGCCTCAAACACCATTCATGTAGTCATTTGAGACACAGAAGTAGAGTTTTACACCTGTCCTGTTTCATCGTAGTAGCATCGGGTGTTCTCTATTGGTATAGACTTAATGAACAGACAAGAGTTAACAAAGTTCAGAGTTAGAGCACTAAAAATATTGTCAGTGGTCTTCGGCATCTTTGGTATTTTTTTTTTAAATGCTTTATTCTGTCATAGTTCCTTATCTTCCTTTTTATTTTCTTTTGCTTAACTTCAGAAGCTGCAACTTTATAACAAGCTTTTCAAAGATCAGAATTTTACTTTAATTCCCTCTGTTAATGATCTGTGCTACTACTGTAAAAAAGGGGAAACTATCAGAGTGAAATAAGCTGGAAAGACAGTATTCAGGAAAATAGATTATTAGAGGCACTGAACAAGAAAAGTTACTGCAAGAGGAGACTGAAGAACTTAGAAATTATTAAAGTCTTAGGTCAGTTAATAGACACTTAAGTGAAAACTAAATTATCAGGGCCAACAAGCAAGACTGTTTTTAAAATACCTAAAACTACTCAAAGTATATCTATATTAAAAAAAAAAAAAATTATTTTTCTTCCTTTAACTTGGTTTCATGATTGTTTTTGAGAAACTGTCTTGTTGATGTGTTTGGGAAATATTTTGACATGTTAGTCCTCAGGATTATTGAGATCACTTAAAAAAATGTATACACGTCAGATGAAGAAACACAACTGCAGGTTTGACTGAAAAGGAATCAATCCCCTTTCTGGTACAACTACTTAAGCTAGACTGCCAATTCTACTGTATTGTAATACACTTCTGCTTCTCTTGTTCACTTGGTAACAGACAATGCTGTCTTGGTATTACCGTTTCTGTTACAGAATTTAGTTTGAATTGTTCTGCTTTGAGAATGAGATGTATCTTAGGTGCTTTCCAGAAATAACTAATAAGTGTTTGATCCCAATGTTTGTCCAAAATGTTACAGTAAGTTTTAAGATGCCAATTTTAAGTGTAACACACAGCTACCTTTTTATCCTTCTGAGATGCAAAGTGAATTTAACTCTTTCCATGATTAAAAGCCCCTTTTTAAAAACTGGAATTGTCTTTTATGCAATTGTGTAATTTCCTCTTGCATTGTCTGATTATGGTATGAATGTGTACTCTGAAAGTTTAGGAATGAGATGCCTTGATTTAATAAACTGAGCTTCAGAAAATTCTTTTTTCTCTTTGTCTCTGCAATAGGTGGAAACAGTATGAAGCATACGTGCAAGCTCTGGAGGGCAAGTACACCGACCTTAATTGTAAGTTAGCCAAGTTTCAAAATGGTATGAGTTACCTGAACGTAAAGCAGAGCATTCAAGTAATGTCTGTGCTTTCTAAAACTATTAGAAATAAGAGATAATAATCTGTATGTCAGTTATTTGTAGGGAAAAAAGTCCCTGTTTTTTCTTGTGTAAGTTTTCAGCCTTTCCCACCTTTCTCAGCCACTTACTTTCCTTTGCAGATCTTACACAGCATCTAAAAAGCCTGGTTTTGCATCTATAGGACCATCTGTACCCAGACTGCTAGAGAGGAAAAAAAGTCTCAAATCATATCACCACTAATAGGTGTATTTTCAGGACTTTTCCATTAGAAAGGAAATGCTATCGTCTACCAAAGTACTCCATGAATGTTTGTGCGTTCAGTAGTCTCACAGGACTGTAAACTACATGGGAGGGGGAATAGTTTGTAGAGGTAAAGGTCTGAAATGAGTCCTCAAGTAATGTTTCATCTGATTACGCAAATTAACTATTTGATTGTCAGTCTTATTTAGTCTTTAAAACTTGGTCTGTACTTGAGTCTTTCAAAAGAGAATATGGGAAAAGTATCTTACACTCAAGTGGGAAAAGCTGGATACGTTCTGGAAGTGACTGAATCGCCAGTCCGCAGTCACTTTTAAAAATTGTGTTGGCAGCTAGAGATGGTCTCTTTCCTGTTTTCTGCTCATGTTTTCAGTCTAAGTACTTAAAGACTTAGTACCTCATAGTTTGAAGGGTATTTTTCTGTCAGTCCAAACAGATGTCTTCTCTCTTTTCTCTGTTACGTCCCTCTTCTGCTACCACCCCATAATGTTTGAGTTTTGAAGACACTAAAATATAGAAAATGTAAGCAGTTGATTTCATTCTAATCTCAAACTGTTCTAGCGTAGGTAAGTAAACAAGTTGCTTTAACATTCCCAGTTTCTCAATTTTGGAAACTCTAATACAGGCTGTAGTAATCAGTATTACTGAATTATCTGCAAAGAATTATTTAGAAATAATTGTCCTGAAGCAATTGGTGATGTTCTTAGTTTACATTTACAGCAGTTCATTCTTAACTAAGTAATTAGAAAAAATAAAAATCTTAATTATTCCAACTTTCCATCACTTTATACATGACAAGTAGCAGAGTGAATGTATACTGTTTGTATCAAACTGCTTGCACATGTTCTTGTTTTGAGTAATTCGGAAATGTGCTGTGCTGCCTTCTCTCGTATTCCCTATATAAACTTTCAAAAATGTTCATGGATCAGAAGAACTCTGGTTGTGACTGAACTGCCATTTCTGAAGTTCTCGAATGTCTTACTGTTTACTCATGGGAGTGTTGAAACCAGTTTGAGGATTGACCACAAATAGAACTGTTCTACAGACTGCGGATTGTTTTTTGCCAGAGTGTGGACTTTCCACCTCCCCCACCCTGGCCTCAGCATTTCTTATAGATACCAGGACAGTTCCACCTTCTGAGTTTCAGACTGCAAGTAGTAATAGTATTTGTTTAACCAAGCAGTTTAAAAATTATTTCCTATATAAACATTGAAATATTTTCAGAAGTTTAGTAAGTCTTAAGGGAGGATCAGAAATACGTATTTAAAACCAACTGTTGTCAAGCTTTTCTAATACTTAATGATATTTTGATTTTTCTTATTTACGCTTATTATAGTTACGCCTATTGTAGTCATGCTTAATTATGACTCTTGCTGTTTATGAATTCGGTTTGTAGTTTCATTTAGCTGTATTTAAAAACTGTTCATGAGAAGATTACTATATAATGTGCTTTTTATGTGTTATTACTTGTATTAGCTAATGATGTGACGGGATTGAGAGAATCTGAAGAGAAGTTGAAACAGCAACAGCAAGAGTCTGCCCGAAGAGAGAATATTCTAGTGATGAGGCTGGCAACTAAGGAGCAGGAGATGCAAGAGTGTACTGTAAGTATTTAGAGAGGATAAGTGTTTTCAGACTGTTACAGGAATATCAGCTTTTGAGCCAGGACCCATGTACTATGTTTCCCATGTATCTGTAGCATCACATTTTCTGTGCTTAAAGAAATGGCAGGGCACTTACACTTTTAATGAATTAGTAAAAATCACTTCTTAAACTTTGCTTTTTTAGTATTAGTTATTTCAGTTGATTTTCAGTAGCAGTTGTGCTTGGAAGGACTTCTGCTTCAAAACCAAGCTAATTCTTGCATGAGCCATGATTACTTTGTTCTAGCATTTATCAACTGTGCACATTTACCAAAAATCTTACTTCTGACTCTCATTGGATGCACGAACAAATTGAAACGTAAGGATAAGATTGAGTTTACTGGGTTTTGTTTAGGAAGTTTTAGGCTGATATTTACGTTGAATATGGGTAACAAGGTGTTTGTAAGCTTCCACATCCATTTAGCTAGGTAGGGGAAAGAGCTACTGATGTTTTCAGAGGGAGTTCTTTTGAAATTTGGCGGATCTACTTCTCGGGGTTTCTAGTGTTCTTTGTACTTGAATACCTTTTTTATTGTTGTTTCTGTTTCTCCTTTATTTTTGTGGATTTTCTGTGACTTTATTTTCTTCTGTGTTTGGTTTTTGTTTCTTGAAACTATCTTCTACCACTTTTAAACTTTTGATCTTTTTTGGATTACCTTAACGTAATTTTCACCTGCTGCTGTAATTAGGCAGTTCCTGAGAGAAGATTGTAAAAAGCTTCATATTGGTAGTTTCTGTAATATACTCCTGAGAGCTTCTCTTATGAAAAATACAAGCTCTTTGCAAAACTAGTAATTAGTATTGTAGCTTTCCTCTGTTAAATTTCTTCTAGCCTTCCTTTCTTTTTTCCTGTAGGCTTTCAGAACTGTCAGGTGTAGTAGTGTGACACTTAACTGTACACATTATTTTAACTACTCTTAAGATCATAAGATGACTTTAGTTCGTAGTAAGCACTGGTATGACAAGAAAGAAAAGAGGGGGAAAAGCCTACTTTGCAGTGGCAAAAAATGAATTGCAGAATCACTGAGGTTGGAAGAGACTTGCACTTTGTCTAGTCCAACCTGCCTGCTCGGAGCGGCGTCAGTTGGACCAAGTTACTAAGCACTGCGTACAGTCTGGTTTTGAGCATCTCCTAGAATGGAGACTCCAAAACCTCTCTGGGTGACCTGTCCCAGCATTCAACTGCTGTCAGAGCAAAAAGCTTATGTTTAAGTGGAATTTCCTGTGTTTCAATTTGTGCCCATTGCCTTCTGTGCTTTCAGTGGGCACCACTGAGAAGAGTCTGGCTCCGCCTTCTTTACTCCCCTCATCAGGTATTTATGCACATTGATAAGATGCCCCTGAGTTTTCACTTCTCCAGGCTGTACAGGCCTAGTGTTCTCAGCCTCTGCTTGTATGTCAGATGCTCCAACCCCTTAATCATCTTCATGGCCCTTCATTGGCCTCACCCTAATGTGTTCGTGTCTCTCTTATGCTGGGGATCCCAGAGCTGGACCCAGTACTCCAGATGTCTCACCAGTGCCGAGTGGAGAGGAAGGATCACCTCCCTCGACCTGTTGGCAGCACTCCTCCTAACGCAGCCCAGGATGCTAATGAAGATCTGTTCTGGTGCTATACCACAACACTTCCCTAGTAGTAAGACTACTATATTGATCGTGTTTCTTTTGTTAGTTTTACTGATAAATTCTGCTATAAGGAACAGCAGTAATAAGAGTTTTTTTTCTTTTGAACTTCTGAGCATATAACTGAAACAATAAATACTAAAAAAAAAAGTGTTAAGTTTTTCACCAAAACCAAATTTATGTGTACTATTTTTGCCTTTCTTCCTCCCTATTTCTAAAAGAATGAGTTAGACAAAAATTTCAAGTATTTAAGACTATGAATTTTGGTAAGATCATGAAGACTATAGGATTTTTGGTGGCACTTTGTTATAGATGTTCATAGCTGTGATGCATAGGCTTTCTAGAACATCTGTTTAGAAGAACTTGTGAAGAGCTTTTATTAATTTCAGTGTACTTAAAACCGAAAACCACCAAACAAAAAAAAAAAACAAACCCCAAAGCAAAACAAAAAAATCCCCCTCAAAAAACAGGCAGGGGAGAACCCACCAAAAAGAAAAAAACAACCCAAACACACACAAGTGGCTTATATTTTTCCAAGTATTGACGTGGGAATAACATCAAGGATGTAATCTCCTCCATAATGCATGGAGGTAGGAAGATGCATCCTTGAAGGAAGGCGGGGTAAAAGCTATAATGGAGACATTGGTACCTTATAGTGTTTCCAAGTTTAAATGCATGTAGTTTCGAGAAGCTCTGGAGGACTACTTGGCTTTGTATTATTAGATAGTAATTTTTTTCTAATAAAGTAACAGTAGCAAAATAAGTCATGTTGGATGAGATGGAAAGCTAAGCTGTAGGTTGCTAAATCACTTCATAAATGAACAAAAACTATTCACCCTGTGATACATTACCTGACATGTCTAATTTTTAGTCCATAAAATAACTTTTCTCTATTTTTAGCATAGTTAACCATTTTTTATAATCCATATTTACATGTAGAATATACCAGGGACAGTTACTTATATGTAAGCCTTTAATGTGTCCTGTCACATCTTCATTAGAAAAACTGAGCATCTATGGTGTCAAGTTTCTCAAAAACTACAGATGAATGTTTACTATGTAATACTTATTGTTCATATTACTCTTAGTGTATTTTTGGGATGTGTTTTGTACTTAAAACTTGTCACATTCAAATTTAAATGGATAAAAAAAAATACCATAACATATTCAAATGGCAGTAGTTGACAAAGACATATAAGTCATTTTTCTGATTACTGATGTGTAAAACACCTTACTAGTTAAAATATACTAGCTCCTTTTTAAAATAAGGTGTGATAGATTTTGTCTTGGTTGCTGTTTTAATTTGCACCCTTCTTTTAAAAAGATAAAACACAGCAAAACCTACTTCAGCTTATAAAAGTTATCAGTCATCGTCTTGCAAGTGTAGGTGTGTATGTCAGAGTAGCAGAATCATTGTCCCGATTCTGTTTCAGTGCTCTTTTTGAAGAAACAAGATGGTAGTTGAGTGCATAGTTCCATTCTCTTGTGCTCTGTGCTGAGTCTAGCAGCAGAAATACGGGTTTCTTTTGAGCTAGGAGCTTACTGAGAGTCTGACTTGTGCTGCAAACGTACTCTGCATAGTTTAGGGTGGCTAACTAAAGGGCTAGATTGAAGTTAAGGTGATTAATACCTGGTGTGCCCTATTGTCAGCAGCAGCCTTGGGCTACCTTCCCCTTAGTGGGAATAACCCCCTAAAAGAGATTGCTGCTGTTAGGGAAGTGTGGGTAAGGTATTGGCTACCATTTCTACATGAAACCTTATTTCTGGCAGAGGTGGTGGTGAAGTTACTGCTTCAGGGAAAGGCCTTAAGCCCCCCCCCCAAGCTACTTCACAGCTACTGTAGGTCAATAAGTGGACAGGCATTTGGAAATATTTGCCACTCAAATAGGTTTACCATTGAACAGGTAACAATGAGTGGAAGCTTCTTGTGGGTGCAGTTGGGCTATAGTACCTAGATAGTCATTAGTCTTAATAACCTACTTGTAGTTTAGGTTACAGCTCTGTGTTTCTCTTCTTCATTATCCAGTTTCTTCCCTCCTACTGGTACCTTATAAGAAGGATATATAGTTGTACTTACTTAGATTGCTTACATTTTCTTTTAAGCACCTGTGTTCTGTTTTGTTAAATTCTTCATGTCAGAGGGTTTGTTCTTTGCGGTGTCTTTGGACAACTTCAGGTGAAAGGATTCAAGTGTTTCTAAGAACACGTGAGAAGCAGAGGGCTGGAAAATGTTGTTTGTCCTAACAAAAAAAAAAAAAAGGAAAATCCACCCAAACAAAACCCTACACAGCCTCATGTCCTCTAAATAGACTACTTTCAGTGCTCTCCTACCTTTGGTTAGAGCAGAGAGAAAGCTGATAACAAGGGTTTTATTCTGTTTGTGAAAATTCACCCCTGTTTGTCCATCTGGTAGGCTTTTGAAAAATGCCAGCTAGTGTGTGCTTTCATGCTTGGGAATATAAACAGCCAGTGGGCGTTTCAGGCGTTAGAGTGTATGTCCTGGGGTCTGGCGTTGGACGTGACTATTCCTGTATATTCAGCTGTAGCCTGAAGTTGGTCCTGACTGCAGGCAAACTCTTCTGTTCTCCACCCCTTACCACCTGGAATATCAGCAGGGGGAGAGATGTACCAAGGAGGGAGCAAGAATGGGAGGCTTGGGCTGGCTAAGCAGGAAGATGAATGGAATAAGGAAGTAGGCAGAAGGATGAAGTGGTATGGGCTTGCTTTGGAGTGGGTCATGTTGAGGGGAGGTTGCTAGGCCTGGGTGGATGAAAAGCCTGACAGGTGAGAACTGTGGAGTTACAACTGCAGAAAGGACTTGCGGAGAGATGGGGGAAATCTGAGTTGGAAAAGCTGGAGGAATAAATGGTCTTTTAAGTTTGGGGAGGGAATAAGCAAGGGTTGTTCAGCTTGAGTAAATTCTTTCTGCGCTACTGTTTTAGGAATGACAGTTGAGGTGTTATGTGGAGCCTATGCAAGTGCTCTCTGCTTGGCCTAAGAGCTAGAGATGAGATACCCAAATGAGACTGTTAAATAACTGATATTGGACAGAATCAGCTGGGTCATCTTGAGTGTTTTAGTGTATTTCTGGCATGAGTGAGGAGCAGGTGGCAGCAATTCTTTGTCCTACTGATCCAAGGACCCTGTTACAGTTCTTAGGCTGGCAGTAGAAGAGGGAGGGAACTGGGCCTAGGTAAAACAAGGAACATGATCTTTTTTTTCCTCAATGATGCCTGTCTAAAAATAGGTTGGGAACCATGTTGCTGTAGCGTAATTATTCCTGGAATATGTTGCCAGCTGGAGTGTCTGTATGTGTGCAGACATCTGTTAAACTAGCTGTTCACCTTCTACTAGTGCTAGCCCTTGCAAAGAATTGACAGGTTGTTGAAATGCTTCCAGTAGTGCAAGAGACAGAAAGTTGAGTGGATAGAAAACATATATAAATAAAAATAAATTAAATAGATCTTTATTCAGTGAGCAACATTTTGTGCATTCAGTGAGGGAAAGGACCCGTGGGGGTAAAATGCCATCCAAGAAATGGATGAAATTTGGACTTCCAGCTTCTAAGTAATGTTTGTAGGTGGGTTCTTGAGTGCTTAATTTCTTTAAGATATTCTTATGTAGTGCTGTATTCCCTTCATATTTCTTTCTGGACACATAAAAGTTTGTCTATTTAAAACTTAAAGTATGATGGTTATTTCAATTTTTTTTAAGTAGCTAAATATTTTTATTTTGATAATATCAAATTAATGTGTCAATGGAAATATATCAGTTATTCCCAGACCTTTGAAATCACTTACTTGAAATTGCTACTTAACAATATATAAATTAAAACATGTTGTCCTCAATGAAGAACTGACTGAGGTCACTACTGCATGTTTTCAAGGTAACTAGAACGTTTGTACTTACATTTTCTCATTCACCATTGCTGTGTAAAGATCCTGTGACAGAGTAACTGTACGTACAGGAGGATGGTTAAACTGACGGTGCTTTTGACTGTGTTGCTTGTCCCCAGTAAAGCAAGGTGTGGAGGGAGACACTCCCTCCCTCTGTTTTGCTGGTGATGCCTTGTAGTGTTGGTTAGTGAAACTCTGTTGCTGTGAAGTCTGGTTGTGAGATTGTGTGTGCAGGAGGCAAAACCCCTGACTTTCAATTAATGTGTCTTTTTTAATCTCATGTAATTTTGTTCACCTCTTCCTGATGAAGAAATGTGTAATACAGGGAGCATAATAAATTGAACTTAAGAATGAACGCTCTGTGTAGGCTGATGTGATTTTAGTGGTTAGCTGGATTCTAAACACGTACTGTTTAGTACATTTTAAGATTGTCTGTTGTGATGGACTTAAAATGTAAGAAACTTTCAAAAAAGTTAATCCTGTTTAAATACATGCAAGTTTTGACAAATGCTGTATTTAAAAAAAAATCATCTCACAGTTACTCCTTCTGAAATTTTGACTGTATTGTAAGTCTTCTGGGTTATAAATTGTAAAATTGTAAATCTTTTGCATTGTGATTATTGCAAGAGAATCAAATCCAACCCAAACCTGTTTAATTGATGTTAATATTTCTAAATTTTGTTTAAAAAATAAATATGCAAACTTGAAACATAAGTGACTATCCATTTGCAAAAAAATGTTAGAAGTTTGTAAAAACCTTTGTAGTAGTTGGTTAAAAATAGTACTTGTGAATATTAGCTGTAACGTTGCGTAATAACTTTCACTGAAGTTACATGGAACTGAACTATTTGTTTTAAGCAGGTAACTCTTTGGATAATACTACCTGTCCCCCTCCCCCCCCCCCCCAAAAAAAAAAAAAAAAAGAGTACAGGCAGATATAAAAGAAAGGGGGCATTCTGCTGCTCCAGTCATTGCTCTGGCAAATGTCAACTGACATGTAGAAAATAATTTGAAGCAGGAAGAGGAAAAAAAGAAAAAAGTTTAAGCTTGGCAGGTGGTGGGATGGGGGATTAAGTGAACATGCACATTGATAGGGTACAGGTGGGCAAAAGTTATTTTTATGCTGCCTTTTTCAGGTTGCAGTGTTGAAAGAAGGCAAGCTTCCTTGCAATTATCTTTGGAATAACTATTTGTATCTAAATGATTTTAAAATTTTATTTAATGTTGTATGAATAAGTATTTTTTTCTTATTTTATGCAGAATCAGATTCAGTACCTCAAGCAAGTCCAGCAGCCTAGTGTTGCCCAACTGCGATCAACAATGGTGGACCCAGCCATCAACTTGTTTTTCCTAAAAATGAAAGGTGAACTGGAACAGACTAAAGACAAACTGGAACAAGCCCAAAATGAACTGAGTGCCTGGAAATTTACGCCTGATAGGTAAACAAAACAAATACTCCCCAGTCAAGACTTCCCTGACAGTCCCACTACGAGAATGCTATGGTGGGACAGCCAAGTACTCGTTTCCACACCAAGACTCAGACGTTTTGAGGCAAAAGCCACATTCTTATACTGTCCAGCTTGTAATGCTTAATGTAAAACTTATCAGATGAACCTTGTGTTTCAGCTTTTTTCTCCCCCTTTGCTTCAGAGGCCTGACGGCGTCGGACTATTCTGAAGAAGTGGCCATCTTCGAAAAAAAAATCTTTTCTAGAACATGTAGACATTTGCAAAATTGTTCTATTTGAAGAAAATAGAGGGAGAAACAGAAGTCTTAAGTCTGTGGCACACTGTGTCTACAGACAGTTTGGAGGAGAGAGAACCTAGAGATTATAAATCATGAATTGAACATGTAAAATTCCCGTAAAATGTAGAAGTGGAATATGCTTCGCTCTTAACCTTGAGCCTAGTGACTTAGAGACACTGTAAGTCAGTTTTGCCAATAAGACTGTGGACTTCCTTCTTGTTCACTGAACTGCTGGGTCAAAACTCGATGAGGTGAATTTTGTGTTAAAGAGTTTACTTGCTAACCAGTTTTGAATAGCCGTGAGAGTGCTATTTGATATCACAACAGTGGTAGTGTACACATTTGACTGTTTAGCCTTTGGGCTCTCTGGCACTTGATGGAGCCTTAAGTCAATGTTGCTAAATAATGAACTGTTTTCTGGATGGTTGGTAATACTGTGGACGCCTCAAAATTAGGACTGTACGAAAATGTACGTTCTATCTAATTGCAGATTTAAAATTGTTGGAAGCAATATATATTTGATCACAACTAGCATGTATAAGAAAAACTGGTTGTGATAAGTATTTCACTGCATGTTTTCATGCAGAAGTGAGAATTTTTCAATCTTCTATACTAAGAACTGATCTCAAATGCTCAATTCAGAAGGCACACAATGGCAGCTGTCTTCAGTGTTGGTGGGGTGTTTTTATTCCTTTGTACACCTGTTTTTTTTTGTATTGCACTTCTATATAAAATGTGCCTTGACATAGTTGTAATATATAGTTCAAGGAACACTACTGGTTATACTGTTGTATTGTGAAGCTCTTGGGATGAACGAGAATGGAACAGGTTGTTATTTCTGCATTGTCTCGTTCTCTGAAAACAAAGTCAGTATTTTAACAAACCAAAAAAACCTTAAATGCATGCATTTTCCATGGTGGAGTCAGTGAAGGAGCCTTTGCTACTTGATTGATGCCTCTGTTCTGTTGTCCCAAGTTACTTGTAAGAGTAGCAATCTGGGACAGTTGGGAGTGGCATGTCTGAGGTGTGTAAAGCGAAATGCAGATTTGGTATGGCATTTGTGTGTTTATTTTTTTTTTCTCCGTGATTTGAGTTCTATTTAGTAATCTGAGGTTTTGATTTTTCAAAACAGTTGGGCAACATTTTATGACTCAGTCTGATTCTAGAAAATTCAATTTTAAATTAAAAAAAAAAAGATATCCAGCTGTCACAGAAGGTGATGTATTCTCACTGTTTCGATGACTTTTATTAAGATGGCATTACGTATTTTTAACTTGGAAGTATCTTAACTGTTTGTGCTTCATATGATTAATACGGGATTGAAGAGTAGTGTTCTTATGCAGGTTTATTTTTTTTGCATGAGTAATGACTTAACAGCAAAAGAAAAACCTACAGAAAAACTTTACCTTTTTAAGTGATACATCTGGGATGATTTTGCTATAGCGGTATCTAAGATTTTAATGATCTAGCATCAAAACAGAGGTAAGACTTGCATTAATAAATTGTAACATGTTACCAACCCATTTGTAAAGGTCACTATAATGTGCGGATAGAGGCATGCCATGCAGATTGCTTGTTTAACTTGGAGTTCAAAAAATTATTGAATACATTTAGACACAGGTTGATTGTTTTCTGAAGTCCTCAGGCCCTAAATGTGCGTGTACAACTGAGGAGAAACAAGTTAACTTCCCGCTTTCTTTCAAGCAAAAGTATCAGAGGAAAATGTTGTTATTTCTGTAGCTACAACATACCCTAATATGCATCATAAAAATTAAGTCAGTGATGTGAATGTGCATAATTCATATATGCAGTAGCTGGAATACGGAAAATTGGACTTACTTCCTGGTAAATAATTGAGGCTGTCTTTATTAACTGGGTTAAGATTTTCTTGATTTTTATTTCTGGAAGGGTAAAAAATGGTGACTTGTGATTTTTCATTCTCTTTGCATTCTGCCTCCCCTCCCTTCCCCCCTTTTAATTGCTTTAATTGTCCATCCGTGTATGCAACTACTCTTTATTTCATGGCATCTGACCTAGTTTTTGAAAGAGACAATGCTCCTAATCAAATCCCTAACTGGTGTTCTTAGGGTAACTTGTTAACTGCAGCCCTAAGTGGTATTAGTTCTGGGCCTTAACCATAGATAAGCGTGTACAGCATAATCATTGCTGATGTCTGGAGGGAGAAATAAAAGGGCATTTAATCAAAGGAATGGCTATGCTAAGCCATTTCAACTGTCATTAAACATAGAGTATACACTTGGATTAGAAATCAGTAGAAATGTCATTTGCAGTAAGCCTAGTACAGCAAACACTAGTCTTCTGAAATTTAACCGCTTATATTCTTACAGGTTTTGTTGCATGTATGTTCAAGAGGATTTGTGAAAACAATGCCAAACTTAGTTTTACAGCTAATGGGAGTTATTTTAATAGTTACTGGATTTAAAATTCTTGCATGTGTTGTTGTTTTTGTAAATTGCACGGGGAGGTTACTTGGTGCTGTACTAGTTCAGAACATCTGGAAAAATTTCTATGGGACGAAATAGCATTATAGGTAACTATGCAAATTTCTATACAGGTAATAAATACTTTACATTTTGGCAGGAATTAACATGAAGAAATTAATGGGATTCTAAAATTATCCCCATTCCAAGGTAACTGGTACTTGCTAATTCTACAGTTGACATTGTTTTGTGAAGAGAAAAGCACTAAATGATTTAAGCGCTGTGAACTTCTTCAACTTGTAGTGATGATGAATACAGTAACGGAAATTTGCAAATGGCTAAAAATCATTGCGTGTCTGCCTGATAACTTTTGGGATGTGTCACATTGGTTATCTCCAAAGTGGTCCTGCCTTACACAGAATGAACATCTCTAAGGAAACTTGCATCTTAAGTGTGCGACTTGGACTGTATTAGGTCAGCACAATTTAAGCTTCAAGGACCTGGCATTGGACATCACATCAAGAAAGAAAACAGGTTGCTGCCTTTAGCAGAGTTTCAGGCTTCCAGGACTTTACACAGCCAGATTCCTTCTGGAGCAGCCCATCTGAAAGATTTGGGAGAGTCAGTCGGAAAATGTTAAATGGGCAGAGTTGGCAGAACTTAAGTTGTCTTAGGCTTGAATGCTTAAAAGGTAGCTGATAAGGAAATTATTATTTTAAATTCTTTTGGTTGGGTATTTTGGTTGCAGGAGAGAACTGTGGCTGTGAATTGTAGCAGAAATTTCCTGTTCTACTTTTTTAATACTCAGAATTTCTTTCAGTCTTTGTCACTTGTTTAAAGGCAAACAAAAACTTAAATGACCTTCTTGGTCTTGAAAAGTAACGCAAGTCCTGCCATTGAATTAAAAATAAACCTGTTCAAGTTTGGGTGGGTTGGTTTTTTTGGGTTGGGTTTTTTTTTTTTTTTTGGCAGAGCTTATACTCCTGTAGGAAAAAGGACAGCTTCATTATGTTGCTGAGCCTATTAAAAGGAGAACTGTTTGTGGTTGCTATCCTGACTTTGGCAGACCAAGAGTCTTAAAGGACTTTATTTTTTCTCTTTTATGGAGTCAGCTGTATTGCCTATATATTAATTTGCATACTACTTCCTATAATGCTTTACAATGCAATTTTTATCATGAAGATTAAAGATGTGTGATGTTACTCATTTAGCAAAGAAAATCTTGTCAGTTCAAAATATTTTTTTTCCTGCCTCTTTCGCATTTCTTTCAGAAACTGGACATCCTAATGATCATTACTCATGATCTGAAATCTGCCATTCTAATGGAAGTAGATTAATAATACACTCCTTCCTTAATTTCCTGCCAATTTTTAACTACATTTTACTTTACCCTCACTGTGCAAGATGTGCTTACGGGAAGCTGACCATAGAAATCATGAAACAGACCGTGTACGTTACTGTCAAATACACCATTTGAGTTTAAAAATAGACACCTAATTTTTTAAACGAGAGTACCTGGACAGCATTAAAAAGAATGTCTAAGCCTCTTAATGAAAGGTGGATGTCACTATGAAGAATGAACATGGGATTTAATATTTTCCCCCAATCAACTTTTTTCTCTTCACCCAAATTTAATTATTAAATTTTACTAGTACAATAAATGAAGAGGTTTTTGTTTGTAATTCAGTTTACACATGTAATTTTTATGCAGTACTTGATCTTTTGAATTACAAGGCACATCTTTAATCAAATATTTAACTCCATTGAGAATTAGCACATGCAAGATTGTGCAGACTGATAATCCAGATGTTGGTATCAAAAAAAGAACAATATGCTTATTCATATTTGCAGTAATAAAACTTGCCTTGCACTTTATGGGACAGCGACAGAAGATCAACTGGCATTTGGAACAGCACGTGGTAACTATAGGGAGACTTTCTGCTATGACAATTATGTTCAGGCATAATGTTCCTTGAATTGTGACATGCAGAAATTGCATCTCCTTTTTGTCTGTAATTGTGACTGAGGAAGATTACTTGAAGGTTTTATATTCATTTTGTGATAGATGGCTCTTTCCTTTGCAGCCAAACAGGCAAAAAGTTAATGGCGAAGTGTCGAATGCTTATCCAGGAGAATCAAGAGCTTGGAAGGCAGCTGTCCCAAGGACGTATTGCACAGCTTGAGGCAGAGTTGGCTTTACAGAAGAAATATAGTGAGGAACTTAAAAGCAGTCAGGATGGTAAGGGATTTTTTTAAGAAAATGGAAGTTGCCTTGCACTTCTGCTAGTTTAATTTCTTGATGATATGCATACTGTAAAACCATCTTTGCCAGAATGAAAGGGCAATATTGAGTAAAATATGACAACTGTAAGTCTTCACTGGTAGCCTTAATTTAAAAACAAACAAACAAAAACCCAAACCAAAACTTAACTTTGGGGGACTGGTGGGATTTGCAGCTTGGTAATGCAGTGTTTGAATTTGAAATTGCCAGATTCTGTACTGTGGGTCTTGCTATTTAATAGGTAATGTTTAGTCTGCATTTTTCACATTACTGGTGAATTGGTAAGATGAAAGTTTGTTAATGTTGCATGAAGCTAAGCGTGCACTGCAAACACAATGCTTCTTGTTAACTGTGACTCACTTTGAAATTATTTTTAAAAAATCAACAACTTTTTAACAATGCCTAAGAATAAGAAAAAATAGATTATTTTTTTCCTTAGGTAACTCAGAGGCTCTAAGTATCTCATTATTGTGTTTACAGTCCAAATTTTACAGCATTGTAAACCTAAATTGAAATTACCTATAAACTCTGACCTCTTGCATAATTTAAGTGGAGAGGAAAATGCAAATTTAAAAAAACTTCAGTTGAGAGTTCTGCATAGAATTAGTGGGGTTTTTGGTAGAATGTTAGAGTAGCTTATCTGATTATTAGAATAAGTCTTGGGACATGAGCTATTCAGATAACGCATAAACCTGGATATGTTTTTGGTTTGCAGCTGAAGTCTGTAAGATCTAAGTGCAACATATCCTGTATTTTTAAGGATAATTTTCTTCTCCCCTATTGGATCATATTTTTGAGAAAGTAGCAGTATAAAATAATATATAACTAGAATTCTTAAGGTGAATGATTCTGTAATGACATGCTGGAATAGCTACCCCTGGGCTTCTTAACTACTGTTTACATAATGTACGTTGTCTAAATTTGTCAAGTTCATAATTGAAACAAGCATGGACATTCTTTAAAGATTTGTGCTCTTGAATGCAGTGTAGTAGGCTCCAGAACTGAGATGTGTTCTTAGCCCCTATTGCTTCTTTCCTATAATCCTGCAATAGCAGTTTTCCCAATGATTTTTTTTTCCATAGCAGCCAGAACACTTTATTTTTATGACTTTTTGCAATAATAAGCAGTTTACATTTTATTTGCTCCCGCATATTGGTGATGCAGTTGAATTGAAGACTAAGGGAGTCAGTGTTTCTTTTACTGTTTTCAGGTCAAATGTCTTTTGCTCCAAAATGCAGTCTTAATTGTAAAAATCCTTTTTCTTGGTGCATAAGTACTAAAATACCCTGTGGAATTAGTTAACAGTTCTGTTGGTAAGAAAGTCTTTCTTTTAGTGTCCTGTTATGCAGGATTCAAAGGATTAAAAACAGTAAGAGCTGAAACTTCCTTGAAATGTGACTAAAATCTTTTTTTTGTCACTGAATAGGCTTGTGTAATTATTCAGATCTGTTACATACAGATGTGGTTCGTGGTCACTTTTACAGTATTTCTGCTAAGGTTTTATACTTGAATAAAAGTAGATACACGAAGATCTACTTGCAAAATGCTAATTGTTGGAGTTGAGCTGTTCTCCAAATATCCTCCTTTCTTGCCCAGAAATCAGTTTCTTCTCATATATTCTTAGCAGCAGTATAAAAAGTATGTAGATGATTGTTAAGCATTTCCTCCTTCAGAGGCAGAGTATCAAAACCAGCATAAAATGTTGAGTTACAGGAAATTTTTTTGTGTGTCTGAGATTCAAGCTATATATGGCTATTAAGTATTTGCAACAAATGTGTTTTCTTTATATAGAATTGAATGACTTCATCATCCAGCTTGATGAGGAGGTAGAGGGTATGCAGAGTACCATTCTAGTTCTTCAGCAGCAGTTGAAGGAGACTCGCCAGCAGTTGGCGCAGTACCAGCAGCAGCAGTCCCAGGCCTCCAACCCAGGTACCAGCAGGACTCCATCTTCTGAGCCTACAGACCAGGGAGAGGCTGTGGGTAAAGACTGCAGCCGTCTGGCAAACGGACCAAGCAATGGTAGCTCCTCCCATCAGCGGACGTCTGGGCCTGGATTTTATAGGGAGGGTAGCAGCACGGAAGATGACTTCCCGGCTTCTCCAGGGAATGGTAATAAGCTGTCCAACCACTCTGAAGATAGAACTGGTAGAGGAGGTGGTAGCTACATAAACCAACTCAGTACTGGGTATGAAAGTGTAGACTCTCCCACTGGCAGTGAAAACTCTCTCACGCACCACTCAAATGACACAGACTCCAATCATGATCCTCAAGAGGAGAAAACAGTGAGCATGAAAGGTAACAGAACTGTGGGTTCTCGTCATGTCCAGAATGGTTTGGACTCCAGTGTAAATGTGCAGGGTTCAGTTTTGTAACATTTTTCTGCAACATTTTTATACAGTGTCATTTAAATTGGGAGAGGATACTGTCCAGAAGCCGTTTAAATTAGTGCATACTTGTCACAATTTTGCCTTTTTGTGGGTTTCTTTTTGCTTCAATACCTCTGCCACTTTGGAAATTTTAACAGTTAATTATGTTGAATGTTGCTAAAAGGACGTTTGTGTAGCTCAAGTTATTTTTATATGAGTTAATGTGAAGTTGAAATGGAAATTAATTCCATAAAGTATAACATAAATGATGTCTGTACAAATCTGTGTATATCTAGAACCTGTGCTGTGTAAGGGCATTCTTACTCATACTGTTATACTTACACCACCTTCAAGATTTGTCATAATAGCTGTGGGTTTATGACTGCTAAGTTTGCCCAGTACAGTAGTTTTATCACTAAAAGATGGACTTACTGAAGGAGTCCTGTAGTAGTTTCAGTGTTAATTACAGTTTTTCCCACCATACATCTGTGCATTTTCTCCTTAGGTGACCGAATGTTTATGAATTGTGTGCATAGTTACTCAGTTTTTAAGAACTGTTGTATCCTGTTTATGCATATTGCTCTGTGACTCCAATATTATCTTACCTGTACTGACCAAACCTAAATAAAAACTTTTAATAATGTAATTTCCTCATTGTTCTGCATTGGCTTATATGGCTTATTTGTATGCAATGTGTTTACAGTACTTGCTTTTTTTAATTGAATTTGTTCCTGTGTCAATCCTATCTGATACAGCTTTTGCCAAATACCTGAAGTGTGTATTATCATACTAATTTCAGACCAGCCTGATATTGCTTACTCTACAGGTTTTATCCTTATTGGCAGATGGGGGGGGGGGGGGAGAGGGCTAATAAAAGTAAACCTTAAAGTTGGAACCTGGCTTTTATAAAGAATAAAAAAGAAAAAAGAAAAAAAAAAAACACCACCACCACCCACAACCCCAAAAGGTAAATATACAAATTAAACTACAAAACTTCAAGGAGTTAGTAATTCAGCCTCTTAAACCAGATACAACTCCTGTTCTTCTTAAATACCTACCTGAGGGAACTGACTTAACAGGTACAGAGAATGAAAAGATTACCTTTAATTAAACATACGTTTATTGTTCACTAGCAATGAGTTAGGAATTTCTTAGAACCTGAATTTCTGGTGCTTATTTTCTATCTACTAGTTTAGTGATGGTAGCACATAAGCAAGGAGATGAAAAAGCATTGGCTTTTAAGCACTCTTCAAAGGGAAAATAAAAGTACCTAGCAGTATACTTTTGGGTAGACTTAAGTCCAGTTTCAGCATTTTTCTACCTGTGAATCTTGTAATTACCAGATGGCTAATAAAATGATCTCATATGTAGCCACTAAAACAACAGTAAATAGCTTATAGCTTTGCAATTCGCTGTGAAAACAGTGAAACTCTTGTTTGAAAGCAGTATTTCTCCAGAGTTCTAGGACATTTGAATTTATTTCAGATTTACACAGTTATAATAAATTCCTAGATTATAGAATGGTTTCTGTGGTACCATTTTAAAGTGGCATATGATACGACAATTAGCATCTGCAGTAGTAGTGTCCAAGACAAATTGATATAATTAAAATACTACTAGCTGCTGTCATCTGTGTTAGAGACATGCTAGTCCATGTACCACTGCTATTTTAATTTCATAAGGTTCACTTAAATGTATTAAAACCACTTAGCAGTTGTCACTGGAAGTGTAAATTCCATTGGTGATCCCTGGTTGTTTTTTTGAAAGTTACTTTAGCCCTTGTTGCCTGAAAAATAGCAGCTATTAGTTGAATGCATGAAAGGGAGGTGACAAGTATCTATACAAAGAAGTGCCAGCATCTGGCACCCAATGTAATTTCTAGTTTACAAAAGTTCCTGATGGTGATCTAAATCTGTAGTTGCAGGTGATTTATATTTGGTCTTAGTATCATATTACTTGATTATTTATAGCACATAGTATATGTACATCCTGGATCCTGTATATGGTAGAATGTAATATTTGTAAGAAGCTTAAAATGCTCATAAGAGATGGTAACAACGGCTAAATCTGGTAATGGTAAAAAGCCTTGTGGGGAAGTCTGTGGTCATGGCTCAAATCTGAGTCTGAAATATGAAAGCAACTCATGCCAAGAAAATGGTAGACATTGTTTCACCTGTTATAAGGAATTGGAAGGATGTGAAATACCTCTGGAGTTACAGCAGTTGCTATTAATTGTGCTAAGGTTAAAAAAAGAACATGCATAGCTTTCAGGTGCTTGCTACTTAAATCTCTGTCCTGGTAGTCAGTTACTATAGGACATGAATGTCTTAAAACCTCCTATAAAGAGGTGTGTCATAATTAATCCTTAAATAGTAAAAAAATTAAAACTTAGCTAAAGAGCGAAAAAGAAATTAGAAATGCAAATTATACCCTCAGACTAGAAGTTAGCTTAACTTGTTGAAGGAACATAATTTTACGGCAAGGTCTTTCTCTGCTTAGAAGGTACCTCCTAAATAAGCAGGCTGGGGTGTTTTATTTGGTTTGGTTTTGGTTTTGTT
>VYXH01006740.1:146650-187620 GCA_013397275.1 Burhinus bistriatus | reverse complement strand
CCCCTTCCCCCCCCCCCCAGTGAAAACTCCCTATTAAAAATACAGTGAGAAAGGTATTTTAGCACAAAAGAAAGGAAAGTAATGAGACAATAACTTGTGGTTAAAATATTGGAAGCAAACTGACATGGCAAGAGACTCCTTCATGCTGTAACTTTTCATGAAAGTGCTTTCATAGCTGTGCAAAAGATGTAAACTTTTCAAAAATTACTTTTATCTCCTTTCAGTTATGTCTTCAAGGCAGTTCTAGAGTATTTATAGGTGTTTATCTTAATCAGCTCTTTTGGTTTATCTGTGTGTGTGGAGAGCAAACAATTCTGTAAAATGTAATAAGCACCTATGTGCTGGAGAGCTCTTTGTCTCCCTGCAGAAAAGGCTCAGAAATTGGGTACAACTTTTGGATGCAATGTAAGACTTTACATGTAAAGCGTGTTTTTGTAGATTTACGAAATTTATCCTCCTTTTTGTTTTTTTACAGGTCTCATTCCTTTGCTAGGAATCGATGTGTGGGAACATGCTTATTATCTTCAGTATAAAAATGTTCGACCTGATTATTTGAAAGCCATCTGGAATGTGATCAACTGGGAGAATGTATCTTCAAGATATGCAACTTGCAAAAAGTAGAGTGGAATTCTTGCACAGACTACTAAAATGTCACCGCTTCTACTCTGATACCACTCTTGTAGTAGTGCCTGTGGCTTACAGATGAATTGCTCTACTGCAGAAAACACTTAGCTCATCCACCAAAAACATTTCATAATCAAGCAAAGTGTCTGCTTGTTTAATTCTGTGAGAGGTATTTACTTAGATTTTTGAAGCTTTAAACTGTTGTGCAACAAAGGGAGACACTTCAAATAATCTTTTCCATTGCATATAGAAACATAGATCACCTTGCTGAAGCTTATTGACGTAATGGATTTCCTTGTTGCACTAAAATATGAAGTGGAAACATGTACTTCATGTTGCTATAAACAAATAAAACTCAAAAGAAGAATCTTCTGTAACTGTCTGTAAGAGATTAATTTTTAGTAATAGCTCGTCCAGTTAGTTACTTGATTTGAAAATGGTTGGAGAAGAGAAATGCCTTTTGTGATTTGTTGTCCTCAAGCCAGGACAATTGCAGGATATGGAGCTTTCTTACAGATTAAAAAGAGAGGTAAAAGGGGGAAATGGGTGTTGCTGTGCCTGCCTGACTTGGCTGTCTTCAGTCATCCCTACCTTTTCCTGGCTCTCTTAAGTGAGACCTTCATGTATTGCATTGAGGCGCTAGCTTTTGAAGCGTTACCTTGGGCAAGAGATTACAGTACTGGGTCAGGCTAAATTGTTCATATAGGAACTGAATGACAGAATGTGATACTCATTTCATACTAGTTGTTCAAGTGTATCTTAAAACATCTTTTAACTTAAGAGACTGATTATGTGCATATATCAGGTATAAATTGTCTCTGCGTAGCTGTGTTCCTGAAGCAGTTCTAATAAGCTAAAGTTAATGCATGAGGCCGGAATGAAGTACTGTCTGGTGTAAAGGAGCATGCCCAAAAGGTCTTGAAAAATACAAGAAATGATTGGTGTGTTTCCGTTTTTTTGCTAATTCTGTTGCAAGTATTTCAGAGTGGATGTTACTGGACATACATAGTACCTTCCGCTTAAGTTTTCTTTGAGCTTTCTCAGTATGCTCCTTTAAGTTCAGAATGGATTCTCAGGGAAACAAGGAGTAGGCTTACATTACCATACTGGTAGGCTGCTATTTTGAACTATCAAGATTAAGGGGAGAAGTGTTTATAAGAAAGAAATGCCTTTCGTTAGCAGATGCAGGGAGAGAAACTACCACCACCATAGGAACAGTCTTTTGTCACTAACCAAAGCTGCGACTGGTGAGATACCTCTGTTGCAAATGAAAGTAAGTTGTGCAAACATGGCTTATTTCACATTTGAAGTGTTTTGTGGTTTTTTTCCTACTGTGGGATATTTTTTCTCTAGGCCTAGTTCTCATCTCAGATATGCAGCTTGAGCTTCCTGCTTAAGTCTGGATTGCTTCATAATCTTGTTTAAAACTTGTATCATCCTCCTTCGCATCCTTGGTTTGCCTCTGACGGTGACAGCAGTGATAAAGAAAAGTCTATTGGTAATCAGTCTGGCAGCTTTTGACTTGAATTTAAAAAAAGAAAAAGCCTACTGAAGGGTCTGTATTCTTGCTGTCTGCAAAATCCTCTAAGTCTGGAGAGCTGGTGAATGAAGTCTCTGTCACAAACTACGCTCAGCTTTTCTTCTTAGAGAGGAAGTCTGGATCTCCATGAGTAAACACTAGCATCGCATAAGTTTCTCCCTGACAGAAGCTTCTGGAAGAATTACACTTTCTAGGTGGCAATTCAAAACTAAATCTTTGCTGTAGTTATTTACTGGGGCGATCAGTTAATTTGAAACCCATGTTGCTAACTTGATGTGCCTAGCCTCTGTGCTCATGTGTTTCCTTCTAAGTACTTCAGAATGCTTAAATTAATGCAAAAGACATCACATAGCTCACAATATTCCTGTTGCAAGACTATTGAGGCAAATCCTCTTTAAGGAGTTAATATTAGTTACAGAGTTGATTAATATTGCTGATAATTATTGGAGAAAGGAAGGGTATTTACCATAACTTGTAAATCATGTGTAGCTAGCTATGGACACAAAGCTTCGTTTAAGCAAGTTAGGTTGGTATCTGGTTTAGTAAAGGCCAGTACTTAGGTTTTAGTTGTCAGACTTCAGCTTACTGAAATCCTGCAGATAAGGTGGATTGAGTGGGGGTGAAGCAGTGGCATTTTTTTAGAGGAGGAACAGGCACTTCAGATATGAAGAGAATCCTTTACTTACTTTCCAGAAGTACCTTCAAAGTACAGAGGAGGCACGTTGTGTTTACTGTGGAGTCTGCCTGAAGATGAAGGAAACAGCGGAGTACTTTTTTCTTTCCTCATTCAAGGCTATAATATGGTGAAATACTGTATAGCAGAGATGAAAAAACCCTAGTGGAGTGCTCCTCGTCGAAGAGTGAGTGCTGAGGCAGGGCTTTGTTGGTGAGTACCATAGTGCATATGGTGGGTAACTTCCTGGTACTGCATGCTCTTAAAGAACAGAGAGGTAAACGGGCTTTCAGACTGGTGCTCTGGCAGCGCGTCAGCTATGGAGGAAGCCTGAGTTAACTCCAGGCGGTGAGGAGGTAAACCACAGAGAGCTCCTCAAGCAGGACTGGCCCTTGCTGAGGCTTTAAAGCCAGTAGTGTGAGACCCAGCCCATGCTGGTAAGGCTCAGTTTCTGCTGTGCACCAGGTTAAGAAGAAGCTCCGTTCATCCCCTGCTTGTAGTCTGCTGGTGAGCTTGTCCTAATGCCTCGTATCCTTTCTTTAAGTCTGAACGTAGAAAGTCCAAAGCTGTATACAAACAGGAATGTGTGTGGAATAGGAAGATGAAAATTTACTAAATGTTGAAGGCAAATAGTAGGAACACTGAAGCAATGAAAATGATTTAATGCTTGTTCTGGTGGACATTTATAACGGACAAATAAAGGTTGGTTGTGTGGTTCATTTGAAGGAAGGGCTTGGTTAAAATGTCTTTACTCCAAACTTCTGTGAAATCTGGAGAAAGTCCTAGTGGTTCTTGTGACACTAGGAACTGAAGTATGTGCCTGTAATTTGGCAGGTCTGCTAGCAAAGCTACCAAGTGTCTGGACAGTGAAAGTGCATAAACCTTTTAGTAATCTGTCTTAGGCAATAAGCTTGGAACTGCTGTTGCTCTTCAGAACTAGCACTTTGCATTACAGAAGTTGCTGTGGAGGTGGGCAGGTATATCTCTCCCTCTGTGAACTGAGAAACAGGAAGGTAAATAATTACAGCCAATCTCATGTGCCCTGTCTGAACAGACAAGTCTAAGACCCCTTACTCAAAAACTAAACTACTAACACAGTTTGTTCTACCTAGAGCTTCCTGACCCTAATGGTAAAAATAGTAGCTGTGTGTGTAAAGTTGTCTCCGACCTGAACTGTGCATGGTACCTCTCATCAACGAGCATGAAATTACTTACAGACTTGATCTGCATGAGAGGAGCAAGTTTTCTAACTTCAGGGCTAGCTGAATAGGTCTGAGCTGGGCCAAACAGAAGAGTTGCAGAAGAATTGCATCCTGACAGTCCCCCCAAGCCTAGCATTTGTCAGACCATGCTTAACAGTGTTGCTTATGAAGGTGTTGTGTATATATACACAGTTAATTTGTGCATAGGCCACAATATGTTAAAATAAGAACTTGGAATAATTTTCAAGAGGGGAAAAAAGTGCAGTACGTAACCCAAATCCTCTTGGAAATGATTATGTATTATGAGTTGGAAGAATAAAGTGCATCGGGGTGATCACATGAGAAATACTAACGGGTGGCAAAGCTGCTGTGCGTAGAGCCTTTGATTTGCAGACTACAAGTTGGACTCAATCTTAAAGGTCTTTTCCAAAAACAGATGCAATCGGGTCTCAAAGGGCAATATGCCGCTGCGAAATGCAAGTGCGCATTTGTGATTTTTTTTCTGGCCTGTAAAAAGACATTTGAAGGCTAATATGCATTGCAAAGCATGTGTGTCTCGTTCTGTACAAGAAAAGACGAATTTCAGGCCAGGCAAACCGAGCTCTGGCAGTCTGTCTGCTGTCCCTCCGTGTCGGGCAGTGGGGCTGGTGCGGTGGCCGGTCCCAGCTAGCCCGGGGGGTGGCGCCTCCAGCCCATTCTTGGGACAGGAGGGATCTGTAGGTGTCTCTACTGAGCAGTCAGGAGTGGAAATAGATAAAAGGCGCTTTTTTCCTCCAGCTTCTACTTTCCACCTGACATTTATTTCACCTTTATCTAGAGCATGTATTAAAGAAAAAAAAAAAAAAAGTAGTAGTAAACCCCAGACTGCCTCCAGAAAATACTGTGAGAGACTTAGCTTGTGAGCTGATAGGCTCTTACAGACATATTAAAACCTCTTTATTTACAGAAGACTTACTTGTCTTTGTTTTGCATTCAAGAATTTAGTTCTCTCTAGCATAGCAAAATACGTTTAAAATGCTGCTGTGCCATTCTGCTAACATTTTACATGCCTGTTGCATTGACCTTGCAGAAGTTAATCATTGCACTAGTATAAAGCAAAAAGAGTTGTGTTTGCAGTTGTGTCTAATATCAAGCAGATAAAATACTGGTAACGTAGTAGGCTTAACCTGCCTTTTCCTTAAAGTGCTTTCTGCTTGATGATTACAAGTAATGCCCTCAGATTTCATCATAGCTGTTTTTACCCCTTTGATTCAAAAAGCAAAGCTGCTCTGGGGGTCCGCAGTAGGTGTGTATGTGTGTTTGACTGCAGAGCTGAAGCCGCTCCTGTCCCGGAGACCGAGAGCTGTGCGTTTCCCACTAGGTGGGGGTGTGTATCTGCTTTACTCCGTTGTCGGTAGGGCTTCTGAGTTGAATTTCCCAGAGGCAGGTTAAGAAGCAGTTTGCGTGCTCTCGCTGCGCAGGAGAGGAAATGTTTGGGCTGTTGCTTCCACTTTCTAAATAATCGGGGTTACCCCTGCCACGGAAGCTGCGTGTCAGTATGTGGGGAGGAAGCAATGCTGCTGTAGAGAAGACAATTTATTTTAATACACAGTCAAGTACAGGTCTTGCTATAACTAAAGCCAGGCAGGCAGAGGCTGGAGGAAGGTACTCCTAATTAAAATGAAGATGCTTCTAGGGTTCCCACCTGGCTGCCTCATCAGGCTCTAACTGTATCTGTGTAGGGACACACAATGTCCATGATGGTCTGAATGGTCTTTCAAGCCCAGAGACCAGAGATTTAACTGCAGGTGACAAAGTCCATTACATTGCTATAATTAAGCCAAGACTGCAGACAATATGCAGCTGGCTACCTGAGGCATGGAGGTTTACAGTTACAATTGTGCTGCCTCCCAGGGCCGTTGCTGCTCCAGAGAAACTCTAGCTTTTCACTGGATCTTCTCACCTGAAGAGATGGATGGACAAATTAGCACAGAGGCAAGTCAGCAAACCTGCTGCCTGGATTTGCCAGAGCTGGTGGTGCACCCATGTAGCCTTGTGACACCACTAAAGCAGCTCTCTGACAGACGTGTCCCACTGCGGTGTTTTTAAGCATCCCTCTGGGTTGATGGCAAATCCCTGGAATGCAAACTCCCTACAGTGCAGCACTTGGGAAGTCTTGGTGTTAGGGATGTGTGAAATGACTGGCAGTCCTATTGTTGTGAGCTCCTGTTGCACTAAGTTGCAAAAGAAATGACAGTTTTCTGAAGGTACTAATTTCTCCAAAACCCTGGGGAAACAAGCAAAAGTTTCTGTTTAGTGCACTAGATATTTGCAGACAGGTTGGGGACTTCCATAACCTGATTTCCTCTGAGGGAGTTTTGCCCTGCTAGGGAAGGTTAAAGCTTTGAGAAGTCCAGGTCTGTCTTCAGTTGGACTACAATTCCTTAGTCCTTTCTTGGTTTTGCCACCTTTTTTCTGAGGAGGAACCAAGTCTCTACTTCCCTGGCTTCTCTCTACTTCTGCTGAAGTCCCTTATTGAGGGACACCTCCTTCAGAGTGAGCTCTACAGTGCTTTAGTTCCCTGTAGCTGGGTTCCTTCTCACTGGCTGCCCCATAATGCTTGCATCTTAAGGGCTTCTCCTTTATGTTACTGGCAATAGAGCTGTAGTTCTGACAAGTCAGATCTAGAAGCAAGTAGCATGCTAATTCAACTGGTTTTATCAATGAATTTTGCGACATGAGCAGTATCAGAAGACTACTGTACAGGAGTTTCAGTTTTTCCTTATTTTCTTAAGACAAGGTTAAAAGTTTTCACATTTATTGCAAAGATCATCACTGGCACGTCAGAGGTCTGCAAACCAGGAGGTAAGGAGAAAGAACGTGTTAATTTAATTGTCATGATTTGAAGGTAACGGCACGATTCTGAGAAGGGCTGACTCGTACTGTTTCAGTATTTGGCCCTGACAAGAATGGGTAATACTGCAACTTGTGTTATGCCTCTAGAAATTCAGACCTAAAAGCAAGGGCTTCCAGTTTGCAGGAATTTTGAAATTTGGCTGGGGTCAAAACTGGCCAGAATTGAAAACTTGTCAGTGTTTCCAGGAATCCAGAAGCTCCCCAGGCCCTGCAGCTGCTGGGGAGGTCTGATGTTCTTGTCTATTGGAGCAGCTGTCATGGGCTTCAAGCCTCAGCCTTCTCCAAAAGTCATTCAGATGGAGCTGTTTCAAACAAAGCATTTTGGGCTCACCGAGGTAGTGTTTCAGAAAGCTCTCCTTCTCTGTGTATCTGTCTTATAAATGAATGCTCTGCTGGGATGTTTCCAGCCACTTTTAGCCCTCAAGCAGAACTGTGTTGAGGAGGAGTGGAAATGCAGTCTTCCAAAGGATGCATCGTCAGACTGCCTTCAACTTCTCCCTCCCATAAAAGGTGCACACAAACCTGGCCAGCCTGCCCCTCTGCCGAAGAAGAGCTCGGCTCTTGGGTCCTCTGAGTGCTAGAGTTCATTTCCCAAGATGCTGAGAGAAACTTGTGTCAGAATCCGTTTACCCTTTTCTTCCATCTGGGCTCTCCCACCTCTGCTTAAAATTTCAATCCATTTCAAAGGACATTGGGTTTAATGTGAACAAGCTGTGCTGATGTTTACAGGGAAGAAATGCTTATGTGTTTCTGCTTATTTATTTTTCTTATGAGAGAATAAGGACTGCAAAACTAAAACTGTCACCTGGATGTTTTGGGGGATGGAGAAATATTTCTGAGAGCTAAGTGTAGGGCTTTTTTGCATAACTAAATAAAATGGGAAGAATAAACTGGAATTAGCCTGTCTGAGAGTCAAAAGTTCCAATGGGAGTTTTCTCCTTGCCTTCATGAGATTCAGGTCAGTTAAATATGGTTCAGAGCCAGGACTGCTGCTATTCTGTATTATCTAGCTGGGAATTGGAGTTGTTCCTGAATTTTGTTTTATCTTAAAAAAACCCTAAGTTGTAGCAGTTAAGTGGTTGTTGTTGTCCATCTGTAGATGCTCATTGCTGTCCTCAGTGCCTTCTCTCCAGCTGGTGTGGTACTGTGGAAGGCACACAGTGTGTGTGAGTGTCAAACCCGTGTTTTGTATAGGAGAAAGCACAGGATATTAAATGGAACTAAATGTTTTTGTTCCAGATGTGGCTGTCTGGCATAGACACTGTGGGACGGATACAGGTGTGGGCTGGTGATGAGGGTTCAGCCCTGAAATTGGTCCTTGAAAGTAACATCTGCATCTACTGATTGCTGGGCTGATCTGCCCCGATTTCTCTCCAGTGAGCTCTGATACCAGCTTCATTGGAAAGAAGTGTGTTTCTGTGGCTTCAGAGAAGTATCTGAGGAGCTACCTCATGTTGGGATGTAGGACTGTCCCACCAAAGCCCTCTTTCCTTTGCCTGAGCCCTTTGCATCAGCAGCTGGTGTCACAACAGTGCAGCGATCTTCCTGCTGTATTTGTTACCGCAAATCCCAGAGAGCTCACTGTAGGGCAGTTTTGCGTGGGTAGAAAAGAGCAAAGCTGTCTGTGGCCAGCTGAGAATCTGTCCCCGTGTGCTGCACCCAGGAGCATGCTTGGAGCCAGCGTCAGAGGGATTCTGTAGGCTGCATCCCTGGGCTGGTCCTGCCGTCGAGGCAGGGATACGAACTCCTAGTCTGGCTGTTGCTCACTTGGAGCTTCTTGCACAGTCTGAGCTGGACCTGATATCTGAAAATCCTAGCCGTGCTGTCCAATTATGCATCTTTAGGGATTACAGTTTTAAAGGGGCTAATATGTGTATGTGTCTAAATATGCAAATGTGATCATGAGCTTATCTCTGTGTGGGTCTTTCTGTTAACCTCTTCTGGGTGTTCAGAGAAAAAATGGCAGAAAACCCATCTGGTTACGCTCACTCTTGCAGTCCAACATCTGGCTGCCAGACTCGAGAGGCTGTGTAATCTCTGCTCATGTGGTTTCCATGCTTTGATTCCTCGCTACGACCGAGTGCTGGAGAGGAACTCTCCCCTCGTGGCAGAGCGTGAGCTGACAGTGTGCTGGAAGGACAGAAGGTGTTCACCATTAGACCTTGTTTACATGTAAGTGTTGCCAGGTTAATCCAAGTGGCAGTATAGGTGTATCATTTTCATATTACTTCATCACTGAAGCCTTGGTCTTAAAAAGCTATTGCTTGGGCTGGAACTGCTCTTGCAATTACCCGGATGTATCATAGAGGTGAAATGCTAGTCCTGCACTATGAATGTCATAAAAAATGAAGGCTTCCTGTTAGCCTCTGAACTGAAATTCAGGAAAAATATGTTTTGTTTTCCTCCACGCACCCCCATCCCCCCCAAGGAATTGAGACCTTCAGCCTTCCCCCCTTGATTCATTTCTGGGTGAATGAGAAAGGGTGGGATGGCAGCACCGTTCATGCAAGGAGGGAGGAGGCAGGTGCTGCGGAAGCGGACCTGAATTTTGAATTTAATTCTTCCTCTGCTGAAGTGAACATATACCTCTCATCAGAGTGCCCTGCCTGCCATGGCAGGAGCATTTTGGAGGTGATGAATTCTGAGTTCCTGCGGCCAAAATTACTGAAATGCTCATTAGCTGGGGCAGTCAGGCAGAGGTGACCCCCTCCAGCCCAGTGCCCAAGATACTCACCTAGGAGGGAGACCGGATTTCCAAAAAATGCTGCAGGCAGTATCCTGACAGCTTGAGGGGAGCCATCTGCCCCCATCATGGTCTCGTTCCACTAGTTGAGCCCCACATCCTCTTTCTGGCTCTAAGCATTTGGTGACTTCAGATGAATTGGCGAGACATTTTGCATCAGTCAATACACCATATTCAGTAAATAAATTTTTTGCTTCCCCCAGTCTTGCCCAAAGCATTTTCCAGCTCCATGAAACTATTTTCTATTGGCTTGAAAAGGGAACAGGAATGAAATAAATTTGTTGACTGAGTCAGAGAACATGTAACGGCAGCTAAACAAGAACTCTGATTTCCTGATTTTCATCACGATCAAATTTAGACTTCATCATCTACAGATATCTAGGCTGCAGAGTGGGTTTGTTTTTTTTTTTCTCAAAGGAATTTACAATGAATGTGTTCATCTCAAGTCAGAATGACTGTCTTGGTGGCAGCTGGCAGTGACATTTGGGTTATATTAACTTGAGTGCAAAATTAAATATAGCACAAAATTAAATATAGCACCAAGCAGTAACCAGCAACATAAAAATAAGGGAAAAAGAAGAAAGAACTACCTGCGAGACTGCAGATCAAAATGAGAGAATTAATGGAAAGTCACAGGATCAGTATTTTATGTTAATTTTTTTCAAGGAAAACCAAAAAGAGACTATAGGCTGAAAATTGGGATGATCCCATTCTTTTTTAAAGCAACACAACCTCAGCTTCTCTTGGAGAAAGATCAGTTTTTATCCTTCACCTTGACCAGAAAAGCAAATGCAGTGGAAGAGGCAGAGAGAGGAGAGAGCCTCTGTTTTGTCTTTTGTACTAATGTGTATGCTGTTCTTGACAATGGTGAGAGACTTGTAGAAATGTACTGAAAAAGCCAAGGAATCGGAGAAAACGGATATTACTGGAAAACAACAAAAGTGAAAAACTTGTGTTTGTAGAAAGCCAGTTGGTTATCTGCTACCAGTAATTTTTTGGTGAAGATTAAAAGCTGCTCACAGAAGTTGGTATCACCACCCTCCACCCAAAACAACCCGTCACCTCCATTGAGTGCATCTGTCAAGTTCTCAGCTGACAGTCAAGAATTATCCAGCATGCCTCAGCCTTGCTAACATTAATCTTTAAGAGAAATACATCAAATAAAAGACAGACCCCACCTTGACCAAACAATATCCTATTAGCACAATAACCTTCACTCTCAACTTGAACTAAGCAGCATTAACATATGTACGGACCTTCTGCTCTCCTAGAGGTAGTTGCTCGTTCTCACCAGAGAAAATGCTCCCAGAAGAGCTTGTAGCTGCTTGTGGGGTTTATTGTCTGATGTATAGACAGGCCAAATTCAAACATCCATCTTTCCTGATTCACAGCAATTGCACATCCCAGATCACCATGACTCAGGCGGAGCAGGCAGCTGGATCATCTACATAGGCAGGGAAGAGCACTTCTGGCAGGAGATGGTATTTATTTCCATAGGAACAAAATAATCCATTTTATGTCACTTTCTTTGCCATGTGGTAAAAGATAGAAGTCAACCAACAGTGGTAACCCCTGGCTGCTTCTTGTGCTCTCTAAAACTGTGTGGATGATGCCATGCAAATTAAAAAATCAGTTTTTGAACAAAAAGTCTTTTTCATCTGTTTCCCAAGGAGCTCCCTACTATTGTTCATGGTACTCTATCCACTCAAATACATGGAAAAAATCAAGAGCTGTCACACTGAAGTGACTTGCTGTCATTTCATTCTTGTTGGAGCCTTGCATTGCTGTGGGAGGAACTGAAGCAGATCTACCACTTTCTTATAACCTTTCTGTGGACTATTTTCTGCTCTTTGTCATATACCTTTAACTGGGATTGTGCTTTCTAGTGGGACAAATTACAAATGAAATTCAACTTTTCTATTAACTAAAGGGATGCTCTGATTTATTAGATGTAGGCATTTCACAATACTGTCAAGGTGGCCAAAAATGCAAACAAAATTAGCTGTGAAAGTTTCTTGTGTTCTTCCTAGTAGGATGAAGTCTGTCATCCCAAGTATCGCAACATAGTACAGAATGGAAATGGTGCTTGGTACAGCTGGCAAATAATCCTGTGGTACTGTTGGAAAATGGCTTTATGTAGAAAACAATAAGAAAATTACCGTAAAATATATATTCTGCATTTAGAGTGATTGATTTGTATGTTATCTTACCTGTGCAAAATGTTTGGGTTTGCTGACAGCCAGGTGAATTTTTTTTCTTCAAATTTGGCATCTCACCTTTATTCTCAGAACTTGGTTTAGAGTTTCAAGCTTTCTGTGGATCCCATTTACTTAGACTTAATTTGGTTTGGAGATAATCCAAGCAATTCAAAACTGAAACTGGCCCAGATTCAGGTGAAAATTTCCTGAAGCTAGTAAAACTTTTGATGAAAAATGAGTTCAGGAAACAGGTGAATTTGGGATGTCAGTAGGTAGAGGTCTAAACCCTGAACAAATACTTTTATCTTAAATTTATGTTAAATTGTTCACATGTGGTATTAATAGCCAGGAGTGTCATGGCGTAAGAAGTCGGCTGCATTTCAGTGATCTCTCTATCAGGCAAGTCTCAACACTTCTCTAAAGCTGCAGAAGTCCCTGAGGTCCTGACTGCTGGTCTTGCCCTGCATCCCCGGCACATAAAACTTTCATTCTTCATAAATCCTCCGGGAAATCTCAATGGCCGTTTCCTGAAGAGACAGGGTATTGATATACTTCAGGAGGGACACAAGCAACGGAGACCAGAAAAATACTGCTCCTGCTGCTTTCTGAAAACACATCAGACTTCTATGTGTTTGGAGAAAGCTTGAATATCTCGAGAAGTGGTTTGTATTTTTTCATTGGGAACTCAAAGAGCCCTTGAGGGCCCCATCCAGCGTGACGATGGTCTGTGAGTGTCTGATCAATAACGCTGGATTAGAACAGGTATGAGCAAACGGGCTGTGTGCTCTTCTTTCAGGACCATTTAACAGATTAAGGGTAAGAAATTTAACTTGGCATAAAATTCTGCCCAAGCGATTACTGCTGGGGCTGTGGCAGTGTCTAGAAGGTCATAGCTTGAACCCTTGGCCTGAGATGAAATTTGTATTAAAAGAACACTATAAGTAGGGCCCAGAGACCACTGGCTGTGCGTGGGATGGACTAGGCTGGCTGCTTGCCCCCCCTAAGGCACAGCCATAAATATCACCGTGGTAATGAGAGCTTGTAGAAAAGTCTGAGACAGTTCTTCCTCTGAGGGATGCTGACTTAGAAGAAGTTTGAATAGCAGTATGTGTTCCCTAATAAAGAAGTCTGGGACATCCTGTATTCTTTTGAGGTCCCCTAGTGAATCTATCAGCCATGTCTGAGGTATTTTTGTACAAGAATTCACATCCAATGTCTGGAAAGGGGTTTATGAATGTTTTCCCAAAAGGTGAATGGCTGATGCTGGTAAAATACTGCTATAATGGCATGCAAGTAAATGCTCTTATTCTGAAGATACCTGTAATTATAGTTGTAGAGGAGCTAACCATGTATTTGTTGGGAGGTAATCAATCATGTCATGGCCTGGCTTATACAGGAATTTATAGGAAATGGATGATCACAGTGTCTCTGTGTGTAAAAGTCAGTAAATTTAATATATTTTCCTTTCCTTTCTTAATTCCCACATCATTTGCTTTACTCTTCCTGTCTTTCTCCTTGATGAGAAGTTAAGTTCTCCCTCCCAAAGTTGTGGGCTTTGATCAAATCCTAGCCTCCCTCTTATTGTGTGATCCATTAGATTAGAGTAGGATGCCTGTGGCTAGTCTGAGCCTCTGCACTAAAGTCTACGGAACAACTAGATTTTCCAAAGGCCGCCTAATCCCATATGATACAAGAGAACCTCAAAAAGAAAAGATGATCTCTGTTTTAGAAACAGCAATAGCTAATCCCCATCTGAATCACACTGATGTAATAGAATTTATTTTTTCCAGTAAAATAATGGGTTTGGATAGGAAATTCTCACAGGAAAAATAAGGAGCTGTAGTACTAATGTAGGCTGGAGACTTGGGTTGCCAAGAAGATTGGTTATATGTGGCGAGCAATGGGTTTTTCTGTAGAGTAAAAACTCGAATAAGACGTTCGCAAGCCAGTTTTGTGTTCCCATGCTTTGCTTTATTTAATTGAGCTGAGAAAAGGCATATCCTATATGGTCTGTCACTGATTGCATGGACATGGACACCAACCAAAGATAAGGTTTTTCTTGTAGCTGATCTATGAACCCGCTCCTGTTTTCCAGCATCCCTTTGTACACGTGGTTGTCAGTCTGGTACATACAGTTCTCCTTGTCCTGCCTTCACCAGTGCTGTGTGCAGACAGTGAGAGCACCTGCTAGTGAGTGCACCCTCAGTAAGTTTGCAGATGACACCAAATTAAGCGAGAGTGTTGATTTGCTTGAGGGTAGGAAGGCTCTGCAGAGAGATCTGGACAGACTGGATCGATGGGCTGAAGCCAACTGCATGAGGTTTAACAAGGCCAAGTGCCAGGTCCTGCCCTTGGGTCACAACAACCCCAGGCAACGCTACAGGCTTGGGGAGGAGTGGCTGGAAAGCTGCCTGGCAGAAAAGGATCTGGGGGTCCTGTTGGACAGCCGGCTGAATATGAGCCAGCAGTGTGCCCAGGTAGCCAAGAAGGCCAATGGCATCTTGGCCTGTATCAAGAATAGTGTGGCCAGCAGGAGTAGGGAAGTGATCGTGCCCCTGTAGTCAGCGCTGGCGAGGCCACAGCTTGAGTACTGTGTTCAGTTTTGGGCACCACAGTATAGGAGGGACATTGGGGTGCTGGAGCGTGTCCAGAGAAGGGCAACAAAGCTGGTGAGGGGTCTGGAGAACATGTCTTATGAGGAGCGGCTGAAGGAATTGGGATTGTTTAGTCTGGAGAAGAGAAGGTTGAGGGGAGACCTTATCGCTCTCTACAACTACCTGAAAGGAGGTTGTAGTGAGATGGGAGCTGAGCTCTTCTCCCATGTACCTAGTGATAGGACAAGAGGAAATGGGTTCAAGCTGCGCCAGGGGAGGTTTAGGCTGGACATTAGGAAAAAATTTTTTCACTGAAAGAGTTATGAAGCATTGGAACAGGCTGCCCAGGGTGGTGATTGAGTCCCCATCCCTAGATGTGTTTAAAAGTCGTGTAGATGTGGTGCTTAGAGACATGGTTTAGTGACAGACCTGGTAGAGTAGGGTCAATGGTTGGACTGGATGAGCTTAAAGGTCTTTTCCAATCTAAACGATTCTATGATTCTATGCTGCTTAACACCCTGTTTGCTTACCACAACATCCCAGTAACTCTGTGGAGAATCTCAGCCTGTTGTTTTTTAGAGAAATTAAGTAAAGTTAAGAGAAGTTGAGGCAGGACATAATATTACCTACAAAACATATATACTAGATAGACTACAAAAGTAGTTTTTTGTGATTGTGGCATAACTTCAGTAAAGGTTGATGTGAAAAGGACAAAACTGGACCCTTTAAAACCACAAACATATTGCCTAGGAAAACTCCACTGTTGCAGAGGGATGGCTGGCACCACAGATGTTTTTTCTTCTCTAGTATGGTGAGTTTCTTGTCTAGTATGCTGGGAAGGGAAGTGTATCCCACTGAAACACTGCCCTCCTTCCACCGCAGGGCACGGGACTGGGTGTTTACTTGCATCAGCCTGCTGTACAAGAAGTCAGGATGGAGCCTTCTCATGCGTTTGATAGATTTTAAAGTGGGCCTGTTCTTTGGGCCCTTGGGGAAGTGGCAGGTACTGCTGTTTCCAGCTGACGACTGTGTAGGAATCTGTAGCAGGGAGGTGTGCTGGCTGATGTGAAGGGCAGGATCCAGCTGGAGTTCATCCTTCTGCGGACCCGGGAGAACCTCATTGCAGCAGGTGACCTTCTGCCTTCGTTCCTGGAAACGAACCGGTGCTTGTAAGTGTGGCCATGCAACTTACTTTGCAGCCTTTCAGGCTACTTTCTCCCCCAGTTTCTGCTGTGCTGGTGATCAGCTATTTCTGGTACTGCGGCCTGCGTTCACATGCCTTACAACAGCTGCCTTGCTTTGGGGTCATGGCTGTTTCTCTCCTCTGACTAGAGGAGAGCGGAGGTCTGGCAACACAGAAGGACATGTTGCCTCAGTCAGGTGTCCCGCCTGGGTGCAGGGCAGGCACTGGGATACCAGTTAAGTCATCCCGAGGTGCCCACACATTCACAGCCGCAGGCTGCGGTTGCTGCTTCAGAACCCTGACCCTCGCTGGAAGGCTGGGGGGCGCAGGGGCATCCTTCCCAGAGAGGGGTAGCGGCTGCATTTACATTCCTTATCCCTGGGGGCATCTTTTCCAGCACTGTAGTGGTTTTGCTACTGTTAAGAGGATCAAATTCCAGCCCTGCGTGTTCCTGGAGACCCTCAGGTACACAGGATATATATGTATATACACGTGTGTGTGTGTGCTCTTAGACACACAGGAATGGGGGTCCCTGAATCCAGCAGTGCCACGGTGTGGATCTCCGTGCTGGAGAGGAGTGTGCTCAGAAGTAAACCATTTATCAAACTGAGTTTTGTTGACCCAAAGGCCCATTCCAGCCAAACACTTCAGCAGGTGTTTGATTACAAGCAGAGAAACACTCACAAGCTTAAAGATAAAACAACCATGAATTACCCATCTGAGCAACACTAAAAAAAGGCAGCAGCTGGCCAGCTGTGCCCTTCAAGAGCAATATGGGGCTCTTGGCATAAAGTTACCTTTTTGGCCAGCATTTCCTCATGGATGACACTGCTTCCCCTTGATAGCCAGAAATGAAAGGAAGAAAAATTAAGGAGAAATTAATCGAGGAGGGAATCTAGCAAGTGTAAAACTAAATCTGTAGCCAGTGTAAAACCAAATCTGTAGCCTGTGTAAAACTAAATCTGTAGCCTGTGTAAAGTTCCTGACTCTGCAATGGCGTGACTGTCAGTAACAAACCTTGTGTGAAAGCTGAAATTTCATTTTGGATTCATCAGTGGACTCTCTCACTACTGAAAAAAAGAAAAGAAAATCACGCTCCCTTATGAATTGCCAAGTGAATGCACAATAGCTGCATTTATTTTATTAGCCTTCTGACCTTTCCCTTCTCTGGTGAGGTTTCTTTTTCCTATTAGCTCTATTAGAGCGTCTACTGAGATGGCAACAAAACAAACACTGTTATTGTTGGCTAATTCCTTCTTTTAGCAGGGAACAGGGATGCGCAGGCCATGAGCAGATGCTTGCCTTGCACCTCCAGCCCATGGCAGGCGTAGGAGCCACACCACGCCTGGGACACCAGGTCCTGGTAGGAAGCTCTCACGATGAACACCACCGCGCTGAGGGTGCTGCATCTCTTTTCAAATAGCGCTTCAAGTCATGCTTGACTTGGAGCCTGGGAGTAATTTATTTGCCTCCAATGGAAGAGTGTTAATTTGTTTCATATCATTCATGTGTTTTTGCACAGATAGTGGGTTTTTTTTCTCCCCCTGCCTTTTTTGTAGCTGCCCCACACCACGGCTTTCTCTGGAGGTGATTAATGCTAGCCCGTGTGGGGGTGGCTGGATGCTTCCTGTCCCCATGGTTTCTGGGGCAGGTTGGTTTGCTACAAAGCACTGCAGCTGCTGGAGAGACGGGTGTGACTTGTGGCAGCGCTTGCCCACAGTCCTATGTGGATTTTGTGTCCTGAGTTTACCGATCAGTGGAACTGGCTGCTCAGCATCAGCGGAACTGGGTGTTTCAAAAACTTGTACCAAGCAGTAAGGGTCGGCTGGCACGGAGCAGGACTGAGGAATTTTTGGACTTATATGGAAGTCTGAGAAAACTTCAGAAATAATTCTGGAATATGCCCAGCAGACTGCATGGTAACAGAGGAGCTGGCTGAGGAATTTATAGCTGTGGGGAGAGAATAATCATCTTTTTTCTAAAGAAATGTTGATCCCCAGAGGGGAAAAAACAACTCAGAAGGCTAGTGGAGAATCTGTGAATTATTTTTTCCTTGGTGGGTAACTTATCTAGGACCTATATACATAAATCATAGTAGTAACACAAACCCTGCTGAAATTACCAGCAGTGTTTAAGCAGGAGAATTTGGGGCCAGGATCTCACCAGCTTTCCAGAATGCCAAGATCGCAGTGCCATGTTATTCTAATATTAGTCACTTCTAGCAGATAAGATATTGCATATAAACCACAACCCATCTGCAGTTTCAGGAGGGCCAAACCAACCCATTTAGGATCAGTTAAATTGCTAGTTCTTGAACATAAGTGGCAGGATGATAAATGTGACCTGTTTGTTGTTAACTCCAGGAAGGTGCAGCCAATTTTTCTTTAGTTTAGCCTGCAGGAAAGAACACATTAAATCTTTGCATGTTGGCATTCAGAGTCTTCTCTTTTTAGAACAATGGCTCACTACTTTAGAATTTAAGGGGGATGGCTGAATCAATTCCTCTTATACATTTATTCCATGAGATTACTTTGTTCTCCTAATTCTTTATATTATTTTACCACTCGGGTGACTTAGTTACTTGCTGTAATCCATGGTACTAGACACTCTTGAAACACACACCACCAGCAAACCCCCCCACTTTTCTCTCTTTCTGTGGCTGTCTAGGTACGGGGAAAAAGTTTATGGTAGCTGTATTTGTTGTTGCACACAAGGTGTCTTTCAAGTATGGTGTCTGCCTGGTGAAGAGGAAGCTGGAAGCATCCGTGACACCCCGACGTGTGCTGTGCTTGTCTATAGAAAGAGATGGGGAAATTGCTGGCTCTTCCAGGGAAGCTGTACATCTAAGAGTGAGCAAATGACTAAATGAGCTATTAGAGGAGATGTGATACAACAGAGACACTTCAGACAGAGAGGGAAATAGGGAAGAATAGGGCCAGGACTCATCCAGTTATGGGACAGGCCTTTTCAGCGAGGCTTTGGGGTCACACACCACCTCAGGCAAGGTTATACTGAGCCTTTTGCTGACAGTCATATCAAGACGATCTGGTACCCTGGATTCCCAACACAAAATCTCAGGACTTGGGACTGTGGTATTGCAAGTAAAATAATGACAGCTGCAGCATCACAAGGGCTTGCTTGCAGCACGAGCAGTGATGTTCACCTCACTCTGATTTCACATTGATCCCACCTCACCAGCCGTTTGAATACCCTGTGATTTTCGAGAAATCTGCTCATGACAGGCAGAATGGCAGAGACTGTGATGCTCTTCTGGGCCCCACGGCACAAGGGGTTAAGCCAGGACTAGGATGAACATCCATATTTTTGCTGTTTGTGTTGAGAGGTGCTTTAGGGCTGCCTCCTAAGAGCTATTGCCCAGAAGGCCACAGTAGTTTAAAAATGGCTAAGAACATCTTCAGCTGTTTTTCCTTTCTTTTTTATGCATCTGATGCAGATGCTCAGTGCAGCACGCCGAGGAGAGTGTTCCCAGGCTTTGCATTTGTCTCACATCTGTGTAGTGCCAGCTGTGCTGGAGTCCTGGCTCATTAGCAGAGTTCCTACATCAGGACTACGTCAGTACAAAAATAGAGGTGGGAACAAATAACTATCTTCTCGGTTAGCATCCTACTATTGTTTTCACCTTTTCTATGCACAGATGTTCCTGCAAAATCCCAGTTAAAAGACAGAAAGGATTAGCAATACCTGCTTCCAGGGCCTTGGTTAACCCCAGGCAGTACCTCTCATTACCTGGTTTGGGCCATGGAGTATGTCAAGAATGTACGTCTCCTTATGCACTAGGAAGATGTATGCTCCATAAGCTCTGAAGCCTTGATTGGCTCAGCTAGAAATATTTCTAAATGAGTGTTGCAAAACATTGTATGGTTTTAAAATGGCAGTTAGTCTTTTAATATTTTTTGAGCCGAAGCAGTCAGGAGAATAATAGAGTTGAAGAAATTCCAACTCGATGCATTCATGCATCACAGTTAATAGCAGTGAACCAAATAGTGCAAATTACCCTAATGATCCCTTTTGCTTTAATAGCTGAGCTGCCTCTGTATTTTTCAAATAACTGAGGTTGTAAAGTTTTCTTCTTCTTAACTAGGTTGTTTTTTGATGTCAGTTAATGTTATGTTTTATGAAGTAAATGTGGTGGTTTCCTGCCAGTTTTATTTCATGTTTTACAGGCAAGTCATCTCTATAGGGTACTGTTAGAAAATATTTTATAACATTTCATGTCTATTTGCTAACCACAAGCAGTCTCTCTGGTAAAACAAAATGCATTTAATTATCTTAATTTTTACTAATTTCACTTTTCTCTGAAAGGTCCCTTCTGATGTGGAGAGCGCAGCTGCACAGGAGGAAGCCAAGAGCAGCCCCAAGAGAAAACAGCGGTGCTGGCGGGAGCTGCCGGAAAACCAGCCCGCGGGGAGGGGACCCCTGGGCTCTGCTCCCCTCTTCCTGTGCCCAGAGCAGGGACGTGGCTCACCCTCTGCCGGCTTCTGGCCCTGCTGCACCGGAGCTGCAGAGCCCAGGGGAGGGCAAGGCAGCCATCCCACCTGCAGGTGACAAGGGCACGGATGGAGGTATGCCACCGACGGGCAAAAGCACCAGTCCTCATCGGTGCATTTGACACGGGCTCACATTCCTGCTCCCCAGCAGCCTGCCCGCAACGGCTGTGCTCGTGTTCCAGAGCAGCGAATACCAAGGAGTGAGTTACACAAGGTGGTGCCAAAAAAAACTGTGCTGCTGCTCCGCTTTTTCTTTTTTAATGATGTGGACTGGCACAGCCGTGTTCTTTGGAATCAGCCCAGGAGGCTTTAATGCTTCCCTTCCTTGAGCAAAAGGGTAGAGTGGACGGATTGACATGGGAAAGCTGGTTAGCTTGACCTTGGGATATATATTGCTTGTAGTTTTAGGATACTGGTTAACATAAAACTGCGTTTATGAAAGGGGGTGTCTTCAGTTTGGAGCTTTGTTTGGGATACAATGAGTCTCTACCAACTTCTGCACTCTCCTTTAATAGAAGCCAGCTGCTCTACGTACTGTCTTTTTGAAGGTTCAAGATTCCCAATGTGCTTCTTTGCAATATGTTTTCCATATGATTTTGTTTTAAACATTGAGTATGGCCTTATGGCCAAAAGACTTTCTCATCTCTGCAAGCATGTGGATGTAAAATAACCCCCGCAAGGTTCAAGCTCTGAATGGTGTGCAAGGTTGAATCATTTTGTTGGAAGCAGGGACAGACAAATGGAAAGAACAACTTCAAGCACATTCTGTCACTGCAAGGTGCGAAGTATGTGTTGGGTATAATTCCTATTTACACTTGTGTTCCAAAACAGTCCAAAATCCAAGTTTAAGTTTGCTCTTCTTAGTGCAGTGGAACAAAGTGCTCATCTCATACTGGGCCTGGATGCCTCGAGGGCATCCGATTACTCCAAACAGCCTTTCCAGGGAAAAGGTGGCTCTCTACCTCCTCGAAGGCTCAGATCTGAGGCATGAGTGCAGTGTCGATGCTGCGGTATTTCACCCCACACCGACCAGAGAGGGGCTTGCTGTCACCCTGGCGGCATGCAGAGTGACATACTAGACCCTGACATTACATCACCTCTGTGTACTGTCTCAAAAAGTTATTCCTGTCTACAGCAGCAGCAGTTTCATGGTGCTCCCCAAGGAGGTGCATGCAAAATACCAAGGATTAATTAACATTGTGTATTTTAGCTGGTGTGGCTAGATAGGGCAGTGTAGGTGTAGGCTACTGGGGGTTAAGAATGGCTTATTCTGATTTCTTTGAATCTGTTAAAATAAAAAACAGGGTTTAAGCAAAGCCAAAGTACAGTATTATAGTACTGGGTGCCTGTGTATAAGCTCTTACTGGCTCAGTCAGACTCATTAAAACACATAATAGCTACACCAGTGCAAACTACCATTTAGGTAAGGCCTGAGATGCTCTTTCATGGAAGGAAGATCTTAGAAGAGGTGTGGGAATGATCTACCAATAATTGACCAGACTTACTGTGAAATGCATCTACAGGAACGTAAGAGCAACCAAATGGGTCAGGACAGAGGTTCACCCAGCCCAGCAAGCTATGCCCTACCATTGCTCACACTGGAAGCCAGGGAATGGTATAAGACTGGGGAAAACACAAAGGGATGCTTCCCCATCCTCCAGCAACTTGTGTCTGAGCCAGAAGGGAGCACCTTCGTATGTAATAGCTCTTGATGTATTTCTGGTTCATGAACCTGTAAAATTCTTTGAACTTTGTCCTTTGAACCCAAGTAGACTTTTATACCTGCAGCATCCTGTGCCAAGCATACTTGGGGTGGAAAGGTATCATGACCAGGATTAAAGGTTTTATCTGCCTTTTCACTATTTTCAGCAGGGAGATCCAGAGAGCTACTCAGTCTTCGTGCAGAGATTTTTTTATAACCAGATGTTCCAAATGACCTGAGATGAAATATTTAGTAATAGTACTAATATATGCCAGGCTTTTGACACACGGTGTCTGCAGCTATGTCTGCCTTCTGAGGTCCAGGTATACCAAAAGAGCCATAATTCCCGTTGTAGTGATTCACACTGCATTTCTGTGCAGTGATTTTCCCATCTGGCATCCTTTATTCATAGCAGCAACTCTTCTTCTCTTCCAAGATCCTGTTTCTTTTTACTTTGTTCTTTTTCCTTTGAGGTTTCTCACCAGTTCAGGGAAGATAAGTGAATACAGGGATGGTGTTACATGGGGTGAGAGGGAATGCACACCTCCAGAGCAAGCATCCATTGTCATCATCTTTTCTGATTTCATTGGAGCTCTTGTACTGTCCCTTAGCTGCCTTCATGCAGCCAATGCCCTGAGTAACAACAGAACCTAAGGTTTGTCATCGCCAGTGCCGATGCTGGGCTGCACTCTCTCACACTTTTTATTCAGGATGCAAAATTTTCAGGCACTGGAGGGAAGAAACTTTTCGTTATTTCCTAAAGAAACTTTAATGTGCTGCAGCCACTGTCTGCCGACAGCTCATAAATTAAAAACAATTGAACACGCAAGACACAGCGAGTCGCTGCTTCCTATTGGCCTGCCTCCTGGCAGAAAAACCCCAGCAAAAACCCAAACCCCCAACTCCCCAAAAGTGAAAGAAGAAAAAAAGCATCAGGGAAACAAACTGAAACAGAGGAAGACAAGTCTTGTGACCCATCAGCTCTTTTGTTTGCAGTATAAATCACCCTGTTGTAATCATAAATTGGAGGACATAATTGGACTCCACGTATAAATCTATTGCCAGAGATTACAGGCAAAACGCCTCGAGCGATGGAGCCTGCAATCCAGCCCTGGTGTGGTTTGGGGGGAGGCCTCGGGGAGGGGGAAGGGAGCCTCTGCAGCCGCCAGAGTATTTTCCATGAGCAGTTCTGTAGCTGGAAACAGATGCTCCATTGCTGCCAGCCGGCCAGAAAAGTAATGTAAAAAACAGTATGAAGATACCCTTCAAAGCATTCTTCACTTTGCTTGTTGTCCAGCAGTGGTTTGTCCTCCTCCTTGCTCCCTGCCAAAAGCCCCATGTGGGTATCGTGAGGGTCTCTCTGCCCCATCCCTCTGAGAAGAGGGAAATGGCCTCCATCAGGCCAGGGCAGCTCTCTTCCTTGCAGCTGAAGAAGGGTACCAGGGTACCATTGCTGTTTCTTAGGCTCAGGTCCTGACTGAACATCAGAACTACAGAAGGGCTTTTAGATCTCGCTGGCAATATTTCCTGAGCAAATGTGAATGCTCTGCCTGCAGGAATGAAAGGTGAAGCTCATTTCCCACCCAGCTGTCCACCTGGGCACCACCTTGCCCTCTGCTGCCCCGTGTCGCGTTTGCCCCATGCCGTTCCCCGCTTTGTTTGGTTCATGTGGTTAGCCATGTTATAAAGAATATAGCTATGAGCAGTGATCCAACCTGGGTGTGTAAAAGTCCTGTCGTCATTGTGATTCATAACCTTTCCCCACAAGGAAAAGCCTGGCTATGCAAGGTAGCGTGGCCTAACGTTGCACCAGCCATTTTAAGTTAAGATCCGATAGCTGGGTGCCGGGAGAAACTTGCTCAGCGGCACAGTTGTCCTTCAAAGTCAAGATGTCCCACCAAGGCCCTGCTACTCCTGCTAAGGCTGGGGTGTTGGAGCTCAGCATTTACAACCTCAGTTTCAGGTTTGTGAAAAATAGCTGGATTATTAAGGCTGAATTCTGCACTGGTGTTTGATGCTTCTTCCCGTGTGTGTGTTCTTGCACATTCATAGATTCACAGAATCATAGAATGGTTTGGGTTGGAAGGGACCTTAAAGATCATCTAGTTCCAACCCCCCTGCCATGGGCAAGGACACCTCCCACTAGACCTGGTTGCTCAAAGCCCCATCCAACCTGGCCTTGAACACTTCCAGGGATGGGGCATCCACAGCTTCCCTGGGCAACCTGTTCCAGTGCCTCACCACCCTAAGAGTGAAAAATTTCTTCCTGAGATCTAATCTAAATCTACTCTCTTCCAGTTTGAAGCCATTCTGCCCTTAACTGTATTGATTCCCCAGGGGAGCATGTGCTGCACACATGGTGACAGAAAGCAAATTTAGATGGAGAGCGGCTGTTTGCTGCTGGCTACAATGCAGGTACACCTAAATGTAACTTGTAAGGCTGCACGTGCCCTTAGGAGCATGTTCTTGCCTCTGCCCTTCTACAACTGAAGTAGCTAAGATGAGGGAATGCTCCTGTGGAGATGCCAAGGGAGAGGTAAGACCACACAATGATGGGCTGAGAGAAGGACTGTTGTGTGAAACGATGGATCAGAACAGCTTCTGTCCAGGTTGGAGGAAAAGATGATGCCTTAATTAAGATGTGAGACAGTGAGAAACTGCTTTTACAGGTAGTTGTCCAGATGTACAGGTCAGCATGCTGCAGGTGCAAAATGGAGACGGCCCAGGTATGGGGACCTGGAGAAAAGCCTGTGTCCAAAGTGAATCCCAGGTTGTAGACAGGGTGGTGGGACTTTATCACAATGACCAAGAAAGATGGTGTCCCATAACCCTGCCTCAGCTGTGCCACAGCCTTGCTCCTTCTTGCCTTTGCCCCTTCTCCCCTTCTCAAGGCTTCCTGCCCCCAGCAGGGTGCTGCTGGGCCCTGCACCCCAGTGAAGGGTGTTGGGTGAGATGGGCTCCTGCCACTCTGAAGAGCCCCTCCAGACAGTGAAGTGCAGCAGGGTGGGAGGCAGCTGCTCGCTGCTGTGCTGGGTGAGGCTTTGGGCACTCCTCACGGTGAAGAAGCCTCTCTCTGCCGCACTTGGCCCTTCCATGACACCATGGCTCAGCAGGCTTTGAAAGAAAAAGTTCTTGTTCCTGAGGAAAGCTGGTTGATTTAGTGCAACTGAATGAATTTTTTTTTTTTTTGCTTTTCCTACAAATTTTTGACTTAAAAAAAAATCTTTCTCTTACTCCTAGCCTTGCATCCTTTCTGCAGGAGATATTTCATGGTGTTTCAAGTGCTCTACCCTAAAACCAGCATGGTTGCTTTTCTAACCCAAAGAGAGGTTGGTTTATTTTCCAGTTCTGGTGTCCAGATAGCTACCTGCTACCTGCATTCTGGTGACATTTTTCTTGTTCCGTATGTTTTCTTTAAATGCAGTATTTTGAGCATCTAGGGTTTACACAAAGCAGAAATCCAGCATTCCCCACATTGCCCACCAGCACGGGGTGTGGGACAGATTTTTGGATATCTGGGGAAGCATTCCTTATGTAGATAGGCTTTTGGGTTTAAAACTGTGAAATGACTCTATTCTTCCTCTTCCTCCCATGGCATTTCGTCTGATAACACATTTTGGGAACTTCCGTGTCTAGCTACCTTTTACATAGAAAAACATACTTGTTTTCCAGCTTGTCTGCTGGTTTTTTTTATTTTGAATCTGTCTTAGAAAATGAAAGCAAGTGCTAGGTTTTCTTAACCATCACTTCTTTCAAAGTCACTTCTACTCTACCCATCATATACTACTGTATTTGTCTTTCAAATAAGTTTTTATTGAATCTGTGTAACGCACAATAATTTTCTTTTGCAGAACCTTCATTTCCCTCTGTTAACACAGTATTTCCAGCCAACATCAAACTTCCCCCATCTTTAACAAGCCTTCTGGGGGTGTAAAAGTTTTTGGCAGCAATAGAAACAGTTCTAATCCTGTCTATGCAACTCTTGTTGCCATTTGGCTTATTGGTTTTGAGTCTTTACCATGCTAAACACTCATTTTAGCCAGACTGCTGGTTCTTGTTTTTCTTCTGTCTTACTAGCATATGGCATTCTGCTTGACAGGGTGGTGTGATCCTGACCAGAAGACCATTGTAGAGCTATTTCCTTGTAAGAAAATCCTTATAATAGCTCAAATTACCAAAAGGGGAGAGTGTCTGCTGTAAGTGGGGTCTGCATATGGTGCGCTGTGCATGGGTTGGAGTCCTGTTCAATGGTACACTGCTCGGGGCTCAGAGCATCTAAAAGGGACATAAGGCTATCTATACTATTCTCCTTTTATAGCGTTAGCTCTCATAAATAGTGTTTTAAATGATACCTTACAGAGTGTGAGTGCCANGGGAGAGGAGAAGAGAAGAGAAGACACAAAACCATTGGAGGTGTTCACAAAAAGATGGAAAAAGAGAGAAAGACAGATGGACTGGGAGATATTGTTGGACTTACTCAAAAGATTCTTGAAAACAGAAAAATTACCACCATTTTTTGAAGGGAGCTTTTAAAGGATTATGACTTGTTTCACAGCTGCTGTAAGAAAGTGAAGACAAAAGGAGAGTATTAAAAAACGAAATGGAGCATGAGCCACCACATGGGGCACAACTCATGCCTCTCAAAACAGAGGGTGTCTGCTGACTCCTGGCAGCACCCTAAGAGTGTGCCATGAGTCCTCTCTGGGGAGGGTGGGCATAACCACTCATGGGAAATCCACTTCCTTTTGGGTGAGGATAGTACAAAATCTGCAGCACCAGGTAGAAGGTCACCTCTGAAGGTCACCTAGTCCAGCCCCACTCTTGATGAACAGGTGAGTNCTTCTGGGGGTGTAAAAGTTTTTGGCAGCAATAGAAACAGTTCTAATCCTGTCTATGCAACTCTTGTTGCCATTTGGCTTATTGGTTTTGAGTCTTTACCATGCTAAACACTCATTTTAGCCAGACTGCTGGTTCTTGTTTTTCTTCTGTCTTACTAGCATATGGCATTCTGCTTGACAGGGTGGTGTGATCCTGACCAGAAGACCATTGTAGAGCTATTTCCTTGTAAGAAAATCCTTATAATAGCTCAAATTACCAAAAGGGGAGAGTGTCTGCTGTAAGTGGGGTCTGCATATGGTGCGCTGTGCATGGGTTGGAGTCCTGTTCAATGGTACACTGCTCGGGGCTCAGAGCATCTAAAAGGGACATAAGGCTATCTATACTATTCTCCTTTTATAGCGTTAGCTCTCATAAATAGTGTTTTAAATGATACCTTACAGAGTGTGAGTGCCATTCTTACTGGGATCATAATGGACCAGCACCTCCTGGTGCAAAACACATGGCTACCATTTGGGCGCTGTGTTGGATCTGTGTGACACCAAAGTTACTTACAGCTTTGGTGGAAGATCCACATTCAGATCACCAGCACGGTGATTTCCCTGCTCAGGGAGGGGTAAGCACCATCATCAGGGATGCAAAGGGAGAACGTGTTGGATATTGGACCCATCTAAGAATTGGAAAGAGCACTTAACTCTTTGAAAATGCCTTGTGTATAACTACTTCCCTGTTTTGTCAGGAGAAAGTGCCCCTCCTGGGCTTCTGGAGGATGCAAAANCTCTGGGGAGGGTGGGCATAACCACTCATGGGAAATCCACTTCCTTTTGGGTGAGGATAGTACAAAATCTGCAGCACCAGGTAGAAGGTCACCTCTGAAGGTCACCTAGTCCAGCCCCACTCTTGATGAACAGGTGAGTCCTGGGGAAACCCCCAAAGCAGGGAAGCACCCCGTGCCTGGGACCTGCTCCAGTGCTGCAGTGCCTCCTGAGGAAAAGATTATTCCTAATGTTAAGTGAAATCTCCTGAGTCACAATCTGTGGTCGTGGCCCTCTTGTATCATCTGGCAGCAGTGAGACCGGTTTGGCTCTGCTGTCTTCATAGTTCCATACTCTTTCTTTGCCCACTGGTTTCTGCCTGCGCAGCCGATGCTTTTTGTGGCTTAGGCAGCACCCAGCACTACGTGGGGGTTCAGGCCAAGACCTGACCAGGGGTCAGCTGTTGGACAGGTAATGCTGGGGTGCTGGTGGGGCCACACAGCCACCTGGATTAGTCACTGTCCCCACTGTTGGGGTAAATGGCTGTCTGAGCAGGGCTGCAGCTCAGACGCCCCATGAGTCATCACCTGAGACCACTCCACTTTACGCTCTTTAGGCTGATCTTTGTTAGCGGAAACTTCTTTTCACTGCTGGATTTCATCTGAAATCAAGTTACTGTGGGCTGAATCAAGTTGCTGGGGGGGTCAAAGAAAGGCGAGTGTGGGTGCAGGGGAGGAAGAGCAGCCCCGTCCTTTCCACCTCCGTGAGCTATTATACAGGCTCAGCTCGAGTCGGCAGTGAGTAGAGCGGGGCAGGTTAATCTGTGGAGGTACCAGCCTCTTTCATGGACTGCAGAGTAGGGCAGATGACCTGCTTGTACTAGGTGTCTAAGTTACAGACAGTAAAACTAAACTAGATGACACCCATGTTTTGCCAGGCTGTAGGTTAGAAAGTGTTTTTCTAAGAAATGAAAGTTGAGATTTTCATCTAATCCAGATGCTTTCAGGAGTGGGGACTTCATTAAAAAGTTCAGTATCAGCAACTCATGATACAATTGCAAATGTTGGCAATGCCGAATTTCTGTTTGCCAGCATTTTTAGAAGCCAATTTGTGCAGTGAACAGTGGCGGGAATTGCAATGTTTTCCCCATTTTAGAAATGGTTATAACTCTCTGTAATGTCCATGGGACCCACCTGCTGACATTCGCTGGTAACATTTTCTGATAGATTATTTTGTACAAGCAGTTAATTGCTCTCTCTGGATGAGTTCTGCTTTATTGATGACAAGTTCAGAGTAGAAAACAGATATCAGTGCCCACAGAAGACAAACAAAAGAAGCCAAAGTATACGCAATTTACAATAAGATGATATATTTAGCTCTGTTTAACATATGTTAGCGATGAGGGCAGTGGATGTTAGATTTAATTGGATCCAGAAAAATTATGAATATTAGTCCCTCTGGAATTATTCCTGGTGAATCTCCAGGAAGATTCACAAGTATTTTAATAAATTAAACACAAATGGAAAAGAAGGAAAGAAAAAGAAATCAACCGATTTCTTCTTTTCATCTTAGAGATTCCAGTTTCAGATCCTCACAGTCCCACAGGTAATGCTCTAGAATGCTGCGTTCAAATGAACAAAAATAATGTACATTGTCAGAAGTAACTTTCTCTGGGTCTCTAAGATGCTAAAATTTATCTCAAATGTACTGTGGTGCTTTCCTTAACCAGGGCCAGCTGGCTTGCTGGGGTAGGGCTCCCAGGTGCAGAACGACACCCCTTCTGCCACAAGTCATCCCCAGGCTCTGCCGAATGATGCCGAAGGGGCTGTGTGCCCACTGCAGCCAGAGCAGACCCCTGTCCAGAGCAACATGGGGCTCTCTTTGGTGCTTCTCTCGGAAGACAAACTCCGGCGACTTTCTCACATGTTTCTCTGCAGGGATGGGAAGCCTGTGCGTGGAGCGGGTGGACCACAGCCATTGCCCCGATACTGGGGGAGCAGGCTGAACTGCGGAGGAGGGAAAGCTAGGCAGTGGGCTGGAGGTGGGCACAGGCCTGGGAGAGATGTTCTGGCAGGGCAAGTCCAGCTCCCTGGACTGTGGGCAGTGGGACATGCAACCCCTTTGCGACCCCACCCTGCACTGGGTCGGCTGCTTGTCCCAGCGGAGCCTGGGAACTCTTCCTCAGCCTCATGGCACCCCGGGCCAGGGATTTCTCCTGATTTGCAACCTAATGGTATTACAGTCTGGTTTGTGCTCTTTTGTGCCGGTGTCAATGAGATCCTTCTGTTCAGGCAGTTCCTTCTCCTCCCTGCTGTTCTCCCGGGATATGTTCATAGAGAACTGTTTTATTCTTTCTGTGCTTTACATTTTCAAACAAACTAAGCCAGTTGCCCTTAGTATATAAATGTGCTTGAGGGAATCAAAGCCTGTTTTTCTGATCTTCCTGTATTTGCACGCAAAACAGATCATTCAGCACTTTCTAAAGTGAGTGTTTTGACAGACCAAGGGAAAGTTTATTCCTGGTTCCCTGCTTCAGGTGGTAGCAAGACAGATTTTCATGCCTCTCAAGCCTTTGGAAAAAGAGGTTGTGTTTCTTTATATTGGGAGTCTGGAGCCAAAATAGTAACAGTGCCTAGCATTTGTGACAGTCCTGGTGGCTTTCTTCGTGAGACATGAGAAAATCCCAGCTCAAAGCTGAGCTGTGGAGGAAGGCTGGGAATAAGTTGTCTTCATTTTAAAGCAGGTATTAAAATTAACTGTTTTTATCAGGAATTGGCCATAATACAATAATGAGGTATTTGTGGATGGGGGAACAGCTTTTGGGCTCCCAATCAATTTTCATATTTTTTTCTCTTCAGTATGAAGCTGCTGGTATGAAATACCTGGGAGGCGTACGAAGAGTTGGCCACCCTGTGGTGTCCAAAGGATGTGTCAGGCCATCCATCTTGCAAGGGGTCTGGAGGGAGACAGGTGGGAGGGGAGCGGGTGCTGTGCGTGCCTAGCCTGTGTGCCATCTGCATGCCTCTGTGGTGGCATATGCAATGGGCAGGGGGGATGTGGCAGAAGTTCAGGGATGCTGGGTCATCATCTGCAAGATACACTGAAACTGTGAAATGCTAGAGACAAAATTAATGTCTCCTGTGCTTGCCTTTGATGATTAAAGGACATTCATAGATGGATCCTGCTTTGTCCAGCTATGAGCTGAGGATCCCACAAGCAGAGACTCACAGCAAGGTCAAGCTAGCAAGATAGCTCTCCTAACTTTGTTTCCTTCAGGGATCCCCCAGCAGAGATGGGTACAGACCTGCCTTTTCCTGGTGGGGATTAGGCTGCAGTTAAACCCTCATTGGTGCTGTGAACCGATGTAAGCTGCCAGAACAAATGATAGTACAAAATGGATTGTCACCATATGTGGCCTTGTGCCCGTTGAATTAGCCAAAGTTCTCAATGCAACGGTGACAACAGCTCTATGCTTCATGCAAAATCAAACTGGTGCTGCTTGCCCACCAGAGCACAGGCAGCACAAAAATCTAGTACAGGCGAGAACTGCATAACCAGATGATACATGTTTGTGTAGCAGTCCATTACTAATTAGGAAGGCGTTTAGGTAGACATTTGAGAATAAGTTCTTTGGACCAGGTAAGCACTAAGCACAGATGGAGGAGAGGAGCAGTCCTACCAGGGTCCTGTTGGGATCCCAAATCCATGCTAGAGATTCTTAGGATGTTCAAAGCCATATTTGGCAATCAGGAGAAGCTGCTTAGCAAGGAGGAAAGCAAAGAAGTAAAATCTATTGCAGAGTAACTCTTGAAGCATGTATTACATCATACACACACTGGCTTTAATCATAACCACTGTGTCAAGTCCCAGAGTTTACCTCCACTCACTACTATCTCAGTGCAGCTTACCATTCAAGCGGATCTGGAAAATATATAAATTTTTGTTGCCCAGCCCCTGTCTTGAAAACCAAATTATTTTTTGAAGAACCTCCTTGGAAGCAAGAGGCCATCTCCATAGACAGGGCTGCTCAAGGTAAGCAGGGCAGCAGCAGTCACTCCTGGCTCTCTTTGGACCTGTTTTTGATGTCTCAAACATTTGACAGGGAATATTCCCACCAATCTTTGAGTCCAAAATGTTGCAGGGTAATCACAATAATGTGATTAAAATAGCAAGAAGGGAGAGAGGAGCTAAGAAGCATGAGCAAATAAGACACTATTTGCAGAGTTGTGAAAAACATTGGTAAACTGGTGTGAGGGAGAAATGCGTAACAGCATTCAACTGAAGATGAAGACCATAAAGTTAACTGGGGACGATGTGGTGAGGTTTTAAAAAATTAAGGCCATGATAGCAATAGGAGCTTATAGTGCTGTTATGTTTCTTGTACATGTAGAAAAAAACTAAGTGACATTTTGGTTTATGGAATATCTGAACCTTGGACAGATACGAGGAAAGGGAGAGCTAAGACAGTCAAAAAAATTGTGTCATCAGTGGCAGAATCACTGCAGAAATAGGGATTTACCTGGAGATGTGTCATGCAGAAGGAGAAAGCAATCTCAAGGCAAGAATCTCATGAGGGTTTTAGAGAGCAGAGGCAAGTTGAGAGTCTGGACTAGAGAAGGCAAAAGGGGAAGAGAACTTCTTGTAGATCCTGCTGTTGCTGAAAATAAACACTTTTGGCTTTGATTGAGCCAAATGAGGCTGAAAAGAGTTAAATTAAATGTGGACAGCACATGGTGAGGTGTCACTCAGAGGGAGCAGCAAAAGAACGTAGCATGTACCCAGCAGGGAAGGAGTTAAGGAAACAAGGTGACAAAGGGGAAGAACAATCAGGGAAGATTTAAGAGTGGTTGTGTCTGGGTGTTTGGTGCAGATGGGCTTTGGGGCAGGAGAGAAAATGATTTGTTAGGAGGCAAGAACCCAAAGCTCTGCCCGGAGCTGAGCTGGGCTGGTGCAGGGAGAGGTGGGGTGGAGGTCTGCTTTCTGACACTGTGCAAATGCCAAGAAGCAGAGAGCCTTCAACAGCCAAGAGAAGAGGCATTTTCTAAAGCAGAGACATTTCTTTGCTATAGACTGAACAAACCACTGGATCAAAACATGATACAGAATACTGTATACATGTGAAGCAAAGGAATGAATGTCCCTGCTCAATTGCCTTGCTATGAAATGGGAGGTCACTGAAGGGCCAGTCACAAGTGGTGGGATCAAGGAAAAGGTTTTAAGAGTGAGCAGATGGTGACATATTTTAGAAAGGTTATAAAAGGGGGAATCCTCAGGGCAGATGTTTTCTCAAAGACACCGGAACAAAGCACTGGCAATGACAAGAAAATATGCAGAAAATGTGCGGCTGTTAGAAGATGGCAGCAGCCAGATGGTTCAGATTAACTCAGAAATGACTGCAAAGACAAAGTGCAGCAGCAGGTGGGTCAGGCCTCAGCAGAGCTGCAGCTGTGCAACAAGCTGTGTGTCCTTCATCCTCTTCACAACGGTGGAAACATCTGGCAATGGGACTTCAGACCTCACACTCTTCACCTTAAGTGTTAAACTCCACAAAAAGCCCTGCTTTGAACCCTTAGGATAAACTCAAGCCTGGCTGTGAGAGAAACTGGTTCTGGTTGCGTGAGAAGGTGGTGAGAAACTTGCAGTTTAACCCGGTTCATGAAAGCAGATACACCTTGGCAGGTTCGACATGTGCCACCCAGCAGGAGGAACAGGAAGACATAAGCTTGCCACAGGCCAGGCAAGGGATCATACGTAACGAAGTGTTTCAGTGGAGCATCTAAGACCTGGGCAGATGTTTGAGCGCATACAGTCACTGGGAGAGCGGATGTGAGGTCTGTGAAAGAAGTAAAGAGGGAAGGTGTAGACTCACTGGAGGAGTAGGAAGGAGGATAAGCTTGAGGATATTTTTTTATCTGAAGGGCTATGGAGACCTGGAAGGACAATAGGCAAGGGAAGAAAATGGTCAGAGAAAGTACACTAGAGATTTTAGAAATAAACAAGAAGTGTGAGCCTGTAGATGTATAGATGTGGTACTCCACAGGCAAAGCTGCGTGACAGGGGCAGCCCCTGGCCCTATTGTAGAAAAGGCAATGGTGCTGGCTACCGAGTGCATCTGGAGGGATGCGGCCCTTGGGATCACCAGGTTGTCAGCATAAGCATTCAGGGTTTTGCCAAGCCCAGCACAGCCCTGCGGTTTGGGCAACAGAAGCAGGGCAGGTTCCTGAAGAGTGCTAGACACGTTTAACTTGGCTCCTCTCAGGAAGGTCTGTTTTAGAAGTTTTCCTCTTGGTACAGTGCAATTTTATCATTCATTTTTACTGTATAGGAATTATTTGCACATTTTGGAGAGTATGCTTGCCAAAAAGAATTATTTCTCTTGCTTCATAACAGAAGAGTCTTAAAAAAGCCTAAGAGGTTTCTTAGCTCTAGTGCTGAAAACGTGGCACTTCTGAACAGATGAGGTCCTCTCCAGAGGCACAGTGGCATGGGGATGTGAACACTTCAACAGGCAACTGGAGATCTAAGGCTTTCTCTTTGCAGTATAGTGAACAGGACCTGCTTTGCCTGAAACATTCTCTATCAACAGCATATTATTCGTCATTAACATTTGGCCAATAACTTTTTTTATTGGGTTGGTGAAAGCCTGGCTAAAAGCTCAGTCAGGCACTCGGCTTACGAATGTGTTTCTAGGAAAAGATTTTATTACAGAGGTTTAAAAGTTCTCACACTCTAATCCCTATTTTAGGGTAAAAAATTGAACTTTACATGAAATACATACATTCATGTTGAAATGTTTTATGTCATTTACACAACAAACTTATTTGTAACTTACTGCCAAAGTGTTGGAATGAGACATATTTTTTGACTTATGGCATCTGCTGACTGATATTTTACACCTATCCTCAGTGGCTGAAATGGGAATTCAGAAACATCGGCATGAATACCAAGAAATCCCGATACGGATACTTCGAAGTCCTGTTATTAGTCTGTTCCACCTGCCTCCTCTTGGAGCCTGTGTGGCTTTTTAAGGTGTTGACTTTTCAACCACCGCCCACCCTGCAATCTAATTGTATTCAACGGGCCTTTGTTGTATGTCTGCTACTCCTGAAGTATGTTCTCTACATCCCTCTGCATTTATTGCAATGCCTACTAAGCCCTTTTGCCAGGCCTTTTCTGGTAAAATCTCACAGTGTGTCCATTGGCTCTCAGCAACTTATTTCAACTTATTTTTTCTCCTTAGCTGCTTAGAGATTTATACTGCAGCAATCCCACGGTGTTTTCATGTCTCAAATCCAGTATCTGCACATTGTGCATCAATGATGTTTTCTGAAGGGAATTTTGTTCCTACCTTTTAACAGAGTTGCGGTTGAAGATTTGGACCATAACTGCCAAGCAGGTGAAAAATTTCACTGGCACACTGGGCTCTACAATGTGGAATTGCGTAAGGCAAAATGTGGGTTTCTGGTGCTTCATCGTTATCAACAACAAACTGTTCCCTGGATTATAGAGAAACATGAACTGAGAGAAATTCTACTGGTTGATTAGTTGCAGTGGATGGATAATTTAATAAGAAAAATTGAGGTCATTGCACTGAAACTAGGGCATTTAGGAGCATGGTTAGAAGTCTTTGCCTGTCGTTTTAATTCAGAGAGCTGTGTCATCTCCTATCCACGTAGCCTGATGGCGGCTTGCAGGAAGAGGTAAAAGCTCTCTTGGTGTGACCTGAAGGAACCGGAAGGGAAGACCTGAACTCTAAGCAACAACTCCCAAGATGTTTCTCCATTTCTGCCTCTGGCAGGTTTGTGCTTGCTGAAAGTAAACTTAAACAGGTTTTGACTGGGTCCAGGCTCTCAGCCACTGCAGAGAGCGCTTTGCTTTTGTCAATGGGCTCTTTTGAGGACATATCAGAGTCCTGTCCTCGCTGGGCTCTCAAGCAGCTCTTTTGTGAGAGGAGGCAGAGGCATGACACTTCTTACAGATATGTCTGTTTATCCCATTAGGGAAAAATTCACCTCTGGACAAATGTGTTTTCAAGCTGGTGCTGTGATAATGATTAAGGAAGTTAATGGAATTGGCATATTTATACTTCATGTGGTACCTCTGAATATTTCACTATTCTTCCACTGAAGGAGGAAAACCCAGCCAGTCATCTCAACCTACAGGCTGGAAAAATAATGTTCAACTTCTTTATAGATAATGTGATCTGAGCCAAGGTCTTAGCATGCTCGTCCTTAAATAGTATCCCATGAGAGGCAGCAAATGCTTTAATAATAAGGACTGCTTACTGATGGGTTTGCCATGTATAGAGATCTCTTCTGTATACACACACATATATATAGTTATGTATTTATAGCTTTATTTATATATGTGTATATAATTTCTGTAAAATTAAAGGTATCTGACCATTCTTATGGCTCTATACCTGACTAGTAAGTCCTAAAGGCAACTCATCCCATCCTCTTCACTGTCATCTCCCATCCCAAAAACAGGTCTTGGTAAGGATTAGGATAAGGTGGAGAGCCATAAACAAAACCTTTGGCTTCAGGTATCTAGTTTCGTTGCCTGAGCCTGTCACTTGCCTCTGCAGCTGTGGGACAAACGTCGTCTCCTGCCTCAGCTGCACCTTCCCCAAACACTGCGAATGAGAGGAGCTTGCTGGAATTGCTGTCTGGGTAAACTAGAGTGACTTTGCGAAGAGGACTCAAGCACTGATGTACTGCAAGCCGAGCGATGCTGGGTGGTGTGGGCAGTCACAGCAGAGTGCTGGGGTGGTTACTGCTGGAACAGTCCAGATAATGATCTGTAATGGCATGGCGATGGTTTCTGGTCTAAGACAAAGCCTTCCAGTGGCTCATTTCCACAGTGATCACAAGTTTGTGACGTTCCCGTTCCCCTCGAGGGCTGGACCCTGGCACTCTTTATTTGCTGTGCTTTCCTGCTGGCCATCAGGTCACAAGGCTGAAGGCTGGGGGTAGGTGCCTGTCTGCCAGGACAGCCTCCCGGGCAGCGCAGTGCTGCACAGCAAGCGACGGCAGGGGAAATTCCTCAGCAACCCCTTCAGGAAACCAGCTCCTCTTCTGGGCTCCTGGGACAGCATTAACCTCCTAATTACAGAGACCCCTATAATCAATGGAGATTGCCTCAGCCAACCCACTTACCCCTCTAGCCACAAGTATCCAAGCCACCGGCTGTCTTGCTCTGCCGTAGCAATTACACAGCCTCCACCAAATCCTCAAGCACTCAGACCCTGAATCAAGCTCTTTGGGGGGATTTTCTCTAGAGAGAGAGGAGATCGCTTACTGCCATGGAATTTGCTATGGCCCTTTATGAGCTGCCTGCGCTTAAGCCCAGGCTACAGGGCTGTGTTGCTCCTGAGTGGCCTGGAGGAGCTTGTATTACCTGCTGGGGCTCGCAGCAGTGCTTCCAGATGTGCAGCACAGAAGAGGGAGCAGCTGCTTTACCCTTGGGGGGAAGCTCCACTCCCTTCTGTCCGCACCAGGGCACCTGTACCAGAGCAGAGCCACCCAGGAGCTAATGGGAACACAGGGACAGGGTTGCTATGAGGAGACTGCTGGTGGGGTTTCTCCTGCTTGTGGTGGTAGAGGTTATTCTGCTTGCACACCAGGGTGGCTGGACAGCCCATGGGCAGGTCCTGCAGACATATGCCTTGTCCACTCCACTCAAGAGATGGAAGCTAGAGAGGCAAAATGAAAGCTGGATGTTTTAGAACATTGTCAGGTGTTACATCTAAAGACGTGCCTAGTGCTGCAGGTGAAACTAATCAGTCTGTCTTGACATATTCCAAAGAAATTGAGATGTGACGCTCACAGCAGCCCTGTGCAACACATTGTGTTCAGGTATCTTGAGGCACCACTAGCTGTCGTGGTTTAACCCCAGCCAGCAACTAAGCACCACACAGCTGCTCGCTCACTCCCCCCTGGTGGGATGGGGGAGAGAATCAGAAGAGTAAAAGTGAGAAAAAAACCTCATGGGTTGAGATAACGACAGTTTAATAGGTAAAACAAAACCCATGTGCACAAGCAAAGCAAAGCAAGGAATTCATCCCCTGCTTCCCATCGGCAGGCAGGTGTTCGGCCATCTCCAGGAGACCAGGGCTCCATCATGTGTAATGCTTACTTGGGAAGACAAACGCTGTAACTCTGAATGTCCCCACCTTCCTTCTTCTTCTCCCAGCTTTATATACTCAGCATGATGTCACATGGTATGGAATATCCCTTTGGTCAGTTGGCGTCAGCTGTCCTGGCTGTGTGACCTCCCAACTTCTTGTGCACCTCCAGTCTACCCGCTGGTGGGGTGGTGTGAGGAGCAGAAAAGGCCTCAACTCTGTGTAAGCACTGCTCAGTAATAACAAAAACATCTCTATTATCAACACGATTTTCGGCACAAATCCAAAACATAGCCCCATACTAGCTACTACGAAGAAAATAGACTCTATCCCAGCCAAAACCAGCGCGCCCTTGTTGCTTTACAGCATATAACATGAGATTTTACTTTGTACCAAAATTTTTCCCAGTAGTGTATTAATCGAATTGCCACATAGAAATCCAAAATCCTCTCCAGAAATTAAAGGCAGACTTCTAGGTTGCTGGGAGGCAAAGCTGGAGGAGACAATAGGACTTGAACCACAGAACAATCATGGAATCATAGAACAGTTTGGGTTGGAAGGGACCTTTAAAGGCCATGTAGTCCAACCCCCTTGCAATAAGCAGGGACATCTTCAACCAGATCAGGTTGCTCAGAGCCCCATCCAACCTGATCTTGAATGTTTCCAGGGATGAGGCATCTACCACCTCTCTGAGCAACCTGTTCCAGGGTTTCACCACCCTCATTGTAAAAAAATTCTTCCTTGTATCTAGTCTAAATCTATCCTCCTTTGGTTTAAAACCATTGTCTCTTGTCCTATCACAACAGGCCCTGCTAAAAATGACTGTCAGTGTTAAACAGCTCTAGGTACCACCACTCAAATAAAGCTGGTTAGTTCAGGGAATGCCGTTTCCTCATGGTAGTACCCAATGCTCACATTCTCAGTGCATGGTGGCAAAGGCTTCTGTAAGAGGGCCTGCAGAGGAGACAAGACTAGGGTGAAAAGGATGAAAAGACAGCATCTACAGACATCAAACAGGCAGCCTAGAGGGATATTGGCCACTAGAAAAGCTGTTTTCCAGAGGAAACAGCCTGGGACAAGCCAAGATGCAAGAACTGAGAGTGTATGCTGAACCGGTCGTAACGCACTAGTCCCAGCCTCTTTCCAAAACCAAAGAAAAGACAGGATTCTCCTGTGTCTGGAGACCCACTAACCAACAGGTGGAAACTTCTCCTCAATAATTCTGGTGGTTGCAAAGATGACACATTTGCCCAGAAAATCTTTGCAGTAACAGTGCAAAAGTTGGTAGATCTAAACCAATGCCCTGAACAAGCACCTGAAAACTGCCAGGCAGCAAGCCCAGGCCAGTAGGACAGAATGCTCTTGGGGGCCTTGCACCCACATTCTGCACTTTTCTGTTATAAGCACTTTTCTTTCTGAGGCTCAACAGTATTTTGGGGAATGTACAGAGGCCTCACCACACACCAGCGTCAAACCAGTCCTTGAAAGCCAGTACAGTGTAGACAGGTCATTCATCTTGGCACCCCTGAAACTCCCAGTGCAGCAACCTGTGATCTAGCCAACAGAGAAATGCTTCCACCTAGCCTAGATTTGCCTGAAAACAGTCCAGAAGAGGTAATGTGAATTCCAGTTTTAGTGGCTTAAACTCCACCTTGGCCTGTCTTTTTTCTTTTAATTTCCTTTGGGTGCTACACTAGTGATTACAGTTCAAATTGTATCATCAAGGGTTTTGTCGTAGTGGGTTTTTTTTGTTTGGGTTTTTTTCCAGTTGTTTTTTTTGGTGGTGGTGGTGGTTTTGTGGTTTTTTGTTTTGTTGTTGTTTTTTCTTCCCCCCCCCAGTTTGTTTATTTAGCTTGTTTAATGAAAACTTGTCCCAGGCAGAAAGGCACAGGAGCTCATGAGGGAACTGGGACACATACGCCTGCTGAGCCGCAAGAAATGGTGCCATGTATTTGTGTGAGGTGTATTCCCCTCACCACTACACCAAGCAAACATCCTTTAGTTTGAGATTGCTGTCTTTCACCTGTGAGGGGGAAACAACTCTATTGATGGGCTTAAATACCAAGCTCTAAGGTACCGAAAAGATGCAGGGCAGCTACTGAGATGTAAGAAACTCAAAAACTGCTACCAAGATCCTCCTTATTTTAGTCAGTAGGTCAGTTTTGTTTTGATCTCTGGTGCACCTGAAAACAAATTGTCTTGCAAGTCCTTGTCTCATCCCAGGTGCCCATAAAGTGGCAGACAGCCTGCAAAGGTTAGTCATTGCATTAAAGATGAGAAACCCATCTTGCCTGAGGCAACAGGCATTAGGAACAATGGCACTTGCCATAGATATGGGGACCAGGACAGACTACATCCACTCTTGTCACCTCTGCAAAGACAGGAAAAGTCAAGAGGGCTGTGCTCATCTGCTGTCTCTCCTCATGCACTTGAGCTGTTGGTTGTGTGGTGCATGGCTCTGCTTTTTCGTCTTTTTAAGACTATGTCAGGACTTTTTGTTTAAACAGCCAGATGAAGGGGAAAAATTGGTTGGCTTTGGATTGAATTAGTGTAGAAAGGAAGAGGTTTTGTTTCGCACTCAATGAAGCAGAACCAAACTAATTCCACTTAGTTTGGCAGGAAATATTCCTTCTGACCCTAGATTAAACGTGCCATTTCAGGCACTTACAAGAAAAGAAAGGAAATTACCAGCTACAAACAAAACACTGAGAGGAAGGCAATGGACCCTTACATTTTCCTGGCTTGCAGGATGTGAGAGATCCATATTTGTAAGCACCTCTGTCCCCGGAGCCATCCACCTGCATCCACTGCAAGTGTTCCCAGGTGAGAAACATTTTGCACCTGGAAGTGCTTTTACACTCTCTTGCAACAGTGCTTACTTTGTGTAAATGTCTTTGTTAAACCCCTTCAGCTTCAGTTGCATTCAAAAATATCACAGAAAGAAGAATTTGGCCTCAGATATCTCAGACTGATGATCTTACAGTATGTTTAAGTATTACTCATAGCTGTAGGTGAGTGGAAAGACTTTTCAAATAAATCATTACTATGAGTATCGGATTTTCCTGGTATTCAAGAAGAGGGAACAACATCATCATTTTGAAGAAGTTCTAATAACTTTTGAAACCCATTGGGAGAGGAAGTAATAGTAACGGAAAACTAAGAACAAGTGTTGAATTCTTCCTCGGAAAGAGCAGCTGTTGTGTAAACATGGACAGAAATGCACACCTGCCTCTCTTATGCATGAGTATCTTGATGGCAGTGAAGCAGTGTTACAGGAATTGCATTTAAATTCTCTGATTAAAGTGAATGAGCCAAAAGATGGGTGCAAGACTGAGCACGGCTTGACTGGGAAGGAAGGAAAGAAGGAAGGAAGGAAGGAAGGAAGGAAGGA
>VYXH01006740.1:135511-146524 GCA_013397275.1 Burhinus bistriatus | reverse complement strand
GAAGGAAGGAAGGAAAGTTAGTTGGCTAATTTTTCAGAGCAGCTATGTAAATACATTCCTCTGGGAGTGTTGTATGGCACAATCTCCTGAGTGTGATGTGCAGCTTCTATAAAATACATTTGGTCAAACTCTGCCTCTGTTGCAATTGGTCAGGTGTTGCAGTCGGTCAGCTCAGGGGTAATTCCCAAGTGCTGGGGCTGGGAACTCTGTGTGGATCGGAGCTTCTCCTGGGGTTGGTGTCTGAGTCATGGTGCACTTCTTCTGAATGTGGAGCACTAGCCACAAAAAACAGATGGGAATTTGCTGTCACTATTGCATGAACAGCCATTGCCACAGAGATGTCCATCCAAGGCATCTAAAGGGGCATCAACCCTGGACCTGGAAGAGCAAGGAGATTGAGCCTGATGGTGAGGAGGGGACTGAGGAGAAGCTCAGCAGCCTGTTCTGACCCAGCGCAACCATTCTTATGTTTAACTCTGATGTTGTTTCATTCAAAATTACATTTACAGTCTTTAATCACTCAAACCCAGCAACTCTTACAGTAAACTTTTGTCATACATAGATGTTGTTTCCTTATGCTCCATATGTGCCTGTTCTTTCTTCTCTTTTGCTTTGATCATGGACTTGAAGGGGGGGTGGAGAATCATTTTGTTTGGATAAGGTGTTTGGATAACACCTTACCAAACTAACCATTGGTCCATGCCTAGAATTTCTAGGCACTTCCTTGATATAAATAAATAATAACAATCTATACTTCTGAAAAAGGCCACAAGCCAGTAAGTTTGATGTTGATGTAAACGTTGTAAGTACGAAACAACAGAGCTGCAGTCCTCCCAGGCTGTGAGAATTAGCCAGATGCAGTGTTTAAGAGATATCAACAATAGCAGCCGAAATAGCTACAGATTCTGTGATCCAGATCTTAAATACCATATGTTTACTAAGAGTGTGGCTTTGAATACCCACTGACACTAGGTGAGACAAGGGGTGAGGTACAGGGGAAGAGGGTCCTGTAACAAAACACAGGTAGAGGGCTGAGCAACGTCAGCACCTGCTTCTGCACTGACTCACTCAACATGGGCTCCTGCATCCAAGATGTGCTCACATACATCCCTTACATTGGCGCTGTGTTTACTCCTGCATAACCTGGTGATGGCTGTAGGACACAAGGACGTGTGTCTCCTACTCCATATCCACTCAAGACAGTGCCTTTGTATTGTGCTTCCTGAGCTCTGAACAGATTCATCACTTGTCCATGGTGGCACAGTGTCGTAGCTCTTCCTCCACAAAATAGCCTCCTTTAAAAATACTCTATGCATGCTGGCAGCCACGATCACAGATTCCAGATTTTTCTTAGAACTGGATACTCTGGGATGCAGGTGACTAAATCAGTGAGTTGAATTGCCTAATGCAAGGTGTGAGCCACGTACAGCAAATTCCACCTGTCAGCAGAAAGGCCGAGGGGTCTCTGAGGAGGAGTTGACCAGGGACCAGTTGAGGGCTGTGTGCTGGCAGGAGACATCAGGCATGGGGATGCTGGCAGATCGCAGAATGCCCAGATTTGGTCCTTGGTGTTTTCCCTGTAGCAGGGAGATGGAGTTTGCCTTGTCATGCAACACAGGTAGGTCCTGTTCCATCCTTGCTGCAGGGGAAGAAAGGTTGATATGCATTTCCCATTGAAGATTCAGTTGTCCATGTTGTCTTACTTTTTAAAGAGAAGCCTAATTTTAGTGTTCAGGAGGCAAAACCGCCATGAGATTATATGGGCAACTGGAGGATGAGCTTTCCTTCATTGTATTGAAAAATGTTCTGCACAGCTCCTCAGAAAAAAAGACCCTAAATGCCTTTCCTGCAAAGTCTAGACAAACACTATAGATTTTCATGCTGATTTTAAACACAACGGGAATCAAAGGTATCTGTCCTGGAGGGAAGACCACTAAGCAGAACTGAAGCGAGGAAGACAATGTGATTTTGCTAATACCCTTCACATACTGATGCTGGTCTATACCAATGAAGAGATCTCTTGGCTCAAAGGCAAGACTGCTCACATGTATGAGAGTCCAGGTCAGGGTGGATGTGAATAACCCAGCAAAAGCCAAATGATACAACCAGTCTTTCCAATGTTTGTCTCACCTGGACTCCTGTCACTGTGCCGATTTTGCGGGAGATGGAAAGCACATTATGCACTGTGCCTGGCAAGGGTGATAGGCAAGGATGAGGCTACTAAATGAGTCAGAAAATGCTTACAGGAGTTAGGTCTGGCAGCCAGTGCTGCTGCAAAGTCACATTTCTTTTATGCAACTGCCATTTATGTTGTTGGTAACCGTGCAAACCATAACTTTGGCAGCCTCTTAGAAGTAATAGTTTCATAAATATGAGCAGTTCTTCAACAACTTCTTAAAGACATAAGTGCACCTTCAGGCTCAGGTACTTTGTATGACACCTTTTGCCATGGCTGAGTTTGCATGTATTGTGAATAAGGACAATAAAACTGAATTTCTTCTTTAGTTGGAGAGTGCAGGTGTGGAAGTGATGGGGTGAGTCCAGTCCCACAGGATCAGCAGCAGGGATCAGGCTTCAGTCTGGAAAGGACCGCAGTTCCTCCTGGCCCACACTTGACATACATCAACCCCACATCAGCCCCACACCCACAACTGCCTCCTGGACTTCCTAGTAGCTTTTAGCAAAGTCTTAGTAAAGGTGCACAAGTCGCAAGTACAAGGTACCCCAGGAATGGAGGTGGGGTTGGGGGCACTGACTGTGGGGCTTTTCCGGTTACGAGTCCCACATTGTGCTACGTGATTTTTCTTTCAGACACTCTTGTTGCTGGCTCAGAAATGGCTGTGTCTCAAAAGGTGTTTAAGACATGGTTTCTTCTCATGTTAATATGAACAAATGTTTCCTTCAAACCATCCTTATGCATGTCACAGGCTGAGTTCTGCCAGGGCCAAAACTGTGACCTACTAGTAACTCCTCTCCTATTAAGTTAAATGGCAGTTGCATTTTCTGATTTTATCTAAGTATGGGTGTACATTCAACATCACACAACAAAAAGCCGTGCTTCCTTCCCCAGGAATTCATTATCTCTTCAGCTCACACAAAGCCTACAAAATTTCTTGGGATTTTGTTCTTGGCTGAGCAATCTGACCATAATTTAATATATAGTGTTCTCAGGATCCTAGGAGATACTTACATGGAATGGTGCTTTATGCATTAACTGTTGAGCTTATCTTTACAATGAACCCTCCAAGACTGTTACATTGACAGTTCTCTGCCAAATGAGACAAGTGGCAATTATATGAAGCCCACACTGTCAGTAGTGGAAGAGTGTAATGGTGTACACTGGGTGTACACAGCATCTGAGTGAAGATGTGATCTTGAGCACCTACAAGGCTGGAGAAAAATTTAGTGGTTCACTTCATTTACTACTTTTATGAGCTCCACCGTGCACAGAAATCTAGCCGTAGTTACTGACTACAGACTTGTCTCTCACATCCCACTGGTGTCCTTTCAAAGTCCTTTTACCACCATTTCTTTCCAATGCAGGATTATGAGGTACTTGATTCCTCTGTGCTTTTTCATGTCAAAAATGCTGTAGCCTTCAGAAGGCACAGGACCTGGCTAGTCCTTCCTGATGGAAACACAGCTGTGCTTCTGACTGTACCCCAGGCTCCCTTTCCACTGCATTTTCCTCTGGGGGAGACAAAGATGCCACTGTCAGAGAGGCAGTTTTCTGTGATGAGGTTATTGGGCAGGAGGTTAAATGGTCGCCTTGGCTGGTTTCCTTTGGACTCTCCGGAGGCACTCGCTCTGCGCTTGGCAGAGGGCTGCAGACAGTAGAGATGGAGTTAGGCATGGCTCTCTGATAGCAATTTCAAGTCTGAAAATGCCCCTTGTTTTTTTCTGCACAAAGGTATTTAGGGAATGACGGAGACTGTAGGTCCAGGCTGTGCCTCAGATAAATGCCTGCCTCTCCCTGGGACAGTGCTTTTGGCAGGGCAGATGCTTTGTGTTCGGACTGCTGCTAGGGGTTGTCATGTCTGCTTTGGAGGGTTTGAGGCCTCTCAGCTCACCAATATTTTTTCACTGACATTACAAGTTATATGTTTCTTTTAACTCTCCAGTCAAACTGAGGTAATACATGGCAATGGAGAAGAATATCTGCTTGAGTGATGTTTTTTAATGTAATGATCAACTGCTCTTCGACCTTGGCCAGACCTGGATTTTTGCTATGTCCTATGAGATTTAAATTCTTAGATAAAAAGATACTTACTTGTGGACATATCTTATCCTTTTCCTCCTGCATGTCTCCTGAATCATTTTACTCTAATGATGTGCTCTGCAGTGCTGCATTCACATGAAACCAGCCCTAAAATTCAAGGTGGCACATCCATCCCCATCATGCTTATCTGGATACAATGGGTACTTGCTTGTCTGATGGTTTCAGCAGAGCTAAAAGCTTAAGCCTTTAGTGACCGTATTTATACAAGGGAAAGGGATGTTCCATGGCACTGGTTTCTCAAAACTTGCAAGTGCTGTCCCTTCAGGGCAAAGTTATTTCTCTTACAGCATATGTAACAGAGCTGTACTGAAGGTACATCCTAATCCCCATGTTAAGTCATACAAGATTTATAGATTTGGATAAACAATGTGTGATATCCCTTGCGGCAGACCCACAGGTTGTTTCATAAGAGATAACAAGTGGGCTTCTATTTCTTCTCTAGCAAAGTTTCATCCACTGTATCATAGAGCTGGCTAAGAGTATGGAAAGCAGATTTATGGATGATAAAAAGGATGACCTCATATAACTGGCCCGCTCTCCGTGTCGCTGCTGCCTGCAAAGAAGTGTGTTTTAGGCAGAACTCTCTTCTGCCAATTTTGGTGCCCTTGCCGGCATGCAGGGAGGGGCTGGACCATGACCACGTCCAAGCTCTGGACCACCTTATTGCCCCTGCACAAGGCTCTTCCCCCCATGCTGGCAGGGCCAGGCGCAGGAGGGCCTGGGGTGCCCACTCCTCCAGCTGCAAACTGACAGCGCGCGGTGTTTGGGAAGAGCATCAGGTGCTAAGGGTTAGCTGAGGTAGCTCTCAGGGAGCACTTGACAAGTTCAGGTAAACCTTCCTACAGCTGGGCTTTGCCTCCCAGCTTTGCCGATGTTGTCAGTGACATATGGTTATTTGTGGACATGGTGGGCAGCACTCGTCTGGCAAGAGGATCTTTTCAGGATTGTGTTTTTGCCTTTGTCCAGCCGAGGGGCCCAAGGTGACCAAAGGGTAGAGAGGGAGGCCCTTCTGTTTCTCTTGGATGACGCAGAAATGCTCACACCAAGCTTTGCACACAGAATTGCCACAGCAAGGCAAGCAAGGCCCCCGTCCACAAGGGGATCATCAGCTTAGTGGCACACATTGCACAGGAAACAAGACACTGACTTGCACTGTCATTTCACATTTAGCAGTTTCTTGCTGCTAAATCCCACCAACACTTCCAGTAACCACTGATATGTGGGTAGTAGGCTTTTACAAATGACCATAGAGATTTAGGAGCACAAGTCAAACAAAAAGTCACTTCAGAATCCCAGTGCTCAACCCCAATGCTACTGGTATGTAGGAGAGGGGAGGGCAAGATCCATTTTTGATCTAAATAGCTCCATGTGCCAGGCTTACAACACGGGGCATTTGCTCCTTGTGGTCACAGGAAATTCCTCCTGTGACTGTTGGTATTGTCAAGAAACGTCAAAATTGCCAGTATGGTCAGAAACACCATGTCCACTCTCCTGACACAGAGGATTTTTCTAGTGTAAGGCGGAATGTCACACCTTGTGAAGCCTTGAAGCCAGGGGTAGCTGGTGGTCACTAGGGGTCAGGATTTTCAGGTTCCAGCAAAAAAATTGGTACTTACCTCCCATGAACCCTCCTTTCTAAATGAATGACCAGTGTGTGTAGACTTCTCTGAGTGTCTCAGCCTTTGGGAAATTATGATGCTGTTACCTCACCTTTCTATCATCTATTCTAACACTTCTCTTCCAGTGTTTTTCCTACAATGATGCCTGCTTTAAAGTATTTGTGGTAGCAAAATAAATAAATCTCTTGTGGGGAACCCATTTAGAAGCTTGGATTTCACATATATCAAATTCAGACAGTGAAACCCATGGAATGCAGGGTTCCCCAGGAAAAAATGTAGCCTGAGCTATGGAAAATGAGTTTTCTTCCAGCTCTCATAAAGTCTGCAGCAACCTCTGGAAATCTGTAGGCTACTCACTGGATGACCAGCTAACTGCAGAAAGTCCCAAGAAGGCTTGCAGTAGAAATTTCAGGCATTTCTGAAAGAACTGAATGAAAAGCATCTGTCTGAGCTAGTGCATAATCTCTTTTGATCTGAGTTCAGATATGAGGTTTTATAGAGGTTTATGTCAATCAGGGTATGAAACTATCATAAAATGTGACAGTAGATAATACTAAATTTATTACATCAAAGTCAATAGCATATAACAACTTAACTCTACAGGACTGCATCAAGACCTACCCAAATATTTTTAGCACATATTAAGGAACCAGACTTCAGGGTGGATCCCTTCTTTGCTATGTTTTTAAGTCTGCTTTTATATTTTTGAGGCAAAAGCAATGAACTTTGTCGTCTTGCAGAACATTCATAATACCGATACGACTAGATGAGAAACCTTCAGTCAGAGATCATTGTATCAGTGCAAAACATCAAAAATATCAACACCACTCTGGAAAAGGACATGCAGGCTTTATCTTGTAATGTTTTTGATCTCTCTGAATCTGAGCTGCTGCAGAGACAAAACAGAAGTGCCAGTCTTTCAGCAGGTATAAATCAACACTGCTCTATCAGCTTTGCAGAGACGTTGGTATCTGAATGGAGGGACATCAGGTGGTGAGCTTTACCATGTCTCTAACAGAAGCCGGTCAGTTGTTTCTTCTAGAGATGTCCTGTTTCATATTATTAAAATTACTTGTTAAACCTCAGTCTTCATAGACATATCTTCCCTTGGTCCCCTTCTCTGTAACTGTGATTCTGCTACCTGTACAGACCTCCTCTGCAGAGGTGGCCTTGCTTCCATTCCCACGTCCGTGGCTGGCATCACTCCTTCCTCATCCCAGGAAATGGCCTGAGCATGTCAGAGCTGAAGCTGGTATGACAAAGGAAGACCAGGCTGAAACACCTCCCACCCCACCAGTGTTACAGCCACCTCTGTAGAGGAAGGTTTGCCCAGGCTGGATCCAAGCCTCAGATTTCCTGGGAAATGGAGCATAATGTGTGGAGAACCACCGGTTTCAAATAGCATCACTCACCATGGTGTGGAAGCTTGGTCATAGCTAAGTGTGAAGCAAAATAACAACTGAAGGCTGTTTAAAGGTTGTGTGGTTTCATCCCACTTACAAATTTTGTCCACAGAACAGAAGCTACTGTGTTATCTGGTAAGCTTTCTATAGGCAAACCCAAAGCAGAATGGCGGAGATGTTCATTGCTAGGTTTGCTGTGTTCATCTGTAGGGTGGATTATGCTTAAACAAGGCTGATGCATGTTGCAGAAGTGCCTTGAAAGAGTTTCCACTGCTGCAGCTTTCTTCCATAACGTTAGCCTAGTGAAAGACTTGAAGAGTCAATGCTATCACTTGTTTTTCAGAGTAAACAGCTTACAACATTTCCTACAGGAGGTACAACTTTTTAGCTTTATTTATCTAGTACTTGCAAAGATTTAATTTGTTTTTCTATTGTTTACAAGATTTCTCGTTAGGAAGGAAAAGGTTGTTACACACACATATGCTCATTTGACTGAATGCCAAGGGAAGGCACAAGGAATTTACAAGCAACTACGATGCAGTGTAATTTCAACAAGCTGCAGGTCTTTCTAACAGATAATAAAGACCTTTGAGCAGGCCAGCAAATGAAATAGAGACTGGATGCAAAGCCTCATTGTTCAGGAGTTTAGGAAAAGAAGCAACTTGCACTATACCAAGTTAGTTTTCTGATTGGCTCTGAACTCACCATTTAGGAAAGGGCATGCTTTTATCCATTTCTGATGGTTATATGAATTTCAGGTTTTCAAATAATGCAACATGTGGGCTGACAAATATGTTTTCTGGGAAAATTTCTTTGTGCATGACTCCTTTGGCAGCTGAATTCTTGTCTTTCTACTGCAGAAGCCTCCTTCCTAGGTGACTGTAACAGCAATGCTTTCTGACAGAATATGTGCAGAAAAAAATCACACTTGGCCAGATGTGATAGCAGCACGATTATGGTGGTAGGTCCAGAGGTGTAAGTCTGATGTAGGCTTGCAGCAGAGACTGCCCTTTGTTAACCTGACTGCTAATGAATATTTGTTTGAGCAGAGGGTAAAGGATGGGGGATACTGATTGAGATAGATAGGTACATTGATTGATTGATTGATTGAATTTTCTGTCTCTCTATATACACAGAAGATATTGTTTGCTGATAGGATCTGTAGATTGATTTTGAAAGAGATGCCCCAGGGTATTGACTTTCTTCCCGCTGCACAAAATCCTGTTCTGACTGGGGCAGGGAATGTGACAGGAGGGGATGTTAAACTCTGGCTTCTTCTGCACGGAGGACCTCTGCCAGCACAGCCACATTTGGGGATTTTGAGGAAGGAGCACACCATGCAGGAATAGTTTTAAGCAGGCAGTGCTGACTGTGCCAGCAGAGCACCCGCCTGGCAGCACAGTGCTCCATCCCAGAAGCAGGCTCCAGCTGTTCCAGCAGCACAGCTCCTTTGCTGTGCCTCTGCGGAGGGACCAACCGGGATTGCTCAGCCCCAGTGGCAAAGTCTTTGAGAGCAAGAATTGGCTTCACCACCTCTTGCCTGTCTTTGTGGGCCAATGTCTGATGTAGCGGGTAAGGGTGGGATTCTCTTCCACCTAGTGCTAGCCTTTGAAAATGTATATACTTCACCTGAGTGATTTACGTCTTCATGCTTTCCCGTCTCTCCCAAGTCAGCTCCAGCCACCAGAGGTGGTTATATATAAGGCAGTTTCCATACAGATCCCTGTTCATCCCCATTCAGCTGACACAGGCTGTCCTCCGCTGTCACACCACAGTGCCCATAGCTACATCCACAGCGATGGTGGGACATGGAGCTGATGGTGAGGTAGCTGGTACTGTTGTGCCCTTACAGGGGATGACCCCCCACCCCAGGGCAGCCCCGGTCCGTGGTGCTGCCGGGAGCCCCTGAGGGAGTGTTCACCCTGGAGAGGGTTCCCCCGGAGCATGTGTCATGGTCTTTGTGACTGACAGCTGGTGTCCTTGATTGCCTGTGGGGAGGAGGCTCCATTAGGTGGCTGATGGCCAGGCCTGCATTTTGCCCATTTGCTGTGACAATCCAAAACGGTACCAAGGCTACTGCATTGGTGTGGCAGCTTCAGACAGCTTTGAGGCATCAGTCAAGGGTGCAGCACGTTTTCTGTGTTACTCATGGGTGTACCAGTTTTACTGGTAGTGCTGCTTTTGCACCAACAGTACTTGGCATCCTTACAGTGGCAAGTGATCCTATAGGAGACCTATTCGGAAAGGGCATTTCTTTGTGCTGCTGGAATAATCTGGGACCCTGTGGCTAAAGAAGTCTGCTGAGGAGAAGTACAGAGTAAAGGATACATGTAATGATTGCCACATACTTAATTAAAGGGTGTGACACAAAGGGCATAAACTTGTCATTTGCTGGTCAAGCTTCTCTGACCTTGTCTCTGCAGGTTCTCCTCTTTCCAGTTGCTGTATTTCCTGTCCTGCCCTCTATTACCAGGTGAGAAAACCTAGGCAAACTAGAAACAGCGCATCTCTGAAATGAAGGACTGTACTAAACTGAGAGGGCAGCTCAAATGGGAACGCTGATAGCAGTATCCAGGGAATGTCCGCTCTGCTGGACACTCACCAGCAGATCCATGCTGGGCATTGAAGAAAACTGCAAGGCCACCGGGTGAGCAACGGCGAGTGTAAATGAAGACCCGCTTAGAGAGCAACCATATCCAGGAGTTGCTTCCATTATCAATGTGTACAGTTCCCATTATTATTGCTGATCCTATAGAAAATCCAGAACTTTTCCTATGTATAGTGTGTATTCTATACTTTTCTTCCTCTGCAATACTGGGGGAATAGATTATTCCTGTTTTGATTTTGACTTGCTCTGAACAAACAGAGTATTTTTGTTTTGGAAGGAATAGTTTATCTTCTGTTTTCTTTAATTGCTAACATAAGAATTAAGTCTGCAAACAGGCTGGGTTTTGTTAACCCCAGCACTTCCTTCCTTGTCTTTTATGTGTGTTGGTGACTCACCCAGAGCAGAGGCACAACGAAAGTGAGTTGCAGTGTTATTTGTAAAACATGTATTGGGGGATTCCTAAAGACATCCAACCTTTTCCTTCCATTTGCAGATGATCAGATGAAATCCGGAGCACTTCCTTACAAAATAAAATAAAATAAAATAAAATAAAATAAAAATAAATCTCAGATGAATTGTAAATTTCAATTCTTTCCAAAAAAAAGACCTTTGAAGAGATGTGGTATTCAGGGCTGCCTATACTATTCGTGCCAGGCATACTGACCTTTTGCTTCATGTTGGCTGCACTTACTTTTTTCCTGTTGATTACCAGGTATTTCTAGGCATTGATGGATCTTTGTCATACCACCCCTGAGATGCCCCTTTGCATCCTCCCTGACCAGCCCAGCATGTGCAGCTTTCTTCTCCCACCCTCCCTGTTCCTTCCAAACATTCCTTTCAAGCAGTCTTCTGTTCTCTGTTTCAGCCAAAACAAAGTCACAAGTTTTGGGCTTGGTTTGAAAAGCTCTAACACAGCTGCCTTGGGTGGGGTTGGAAGCCAATGACCTTTCCAGTGAAATAAGAGCTGCAGTTCAGAGGTAACTTTTTTCCTGCTGCATCTTAATTGTTCAACTCAGGCAGCTCTATGATTAAGTTCAAAGAGAATGGGATCCCCTCTCCTCTCCTCTCCTCTCCTCTCCTCTCCTCTCCTCTCCTCTCCTCTCC
>VYXH01006740.1:114872-135427 GCA_013397275.1 Burhinus bistriatus | reverse complement strand
TCTCCTCCCCTCTCCTCTCCTCTCCCCCACCACCTGGGATGGTCTAGGGGTCGTGCTCTGCTCCACCAGCACTTCACAATGTCACATCACAGGACTGGAAGTGACCCCTTGGATTATCAAGTTCTATCTACACCTATTGAAAGCATCCAGTATGACAAGTGGATCAGGTTCTGTTTTAAGCCTACATAGCTGTCCCAAATCTTGTTTCATAGAGGGCTGCAGGACTCCTGACACTTAACGGCCATTTCTACCGACTTGGGTTTTTGTGCTGCCATTGCCCTTTCATTTAAAAAATTATTTCCCATCCCTGGTTTGTTCCAACTGATATATCTTTAGAGAGCAACTGCACGCATTCAGCCTTTGGCTTTCTGTTCTTCTCATGTAGAATAACTTGTCTGGTCACTTGATCCCTCAGCAACCTTGCTTAGCACTGCTCAAATTTCATGTACTCTTCAGAGTAGAGGTGACCAAAATTGTGCACAGCATTACAAATTAGGTATCACAAGAATTTTGTGTAATCTCATTGATTCATTACTTCTTTTATTGGAAATATCTGATTCATCTTATGATCACGTCTGCCTTTCTTATGGATGAACCATATTTGTGGCTTGACACCACCCTTAATGATACACTTAAGTCTTCATTCTCAGTTGTTTCACACAAACAAATTCCTGAGCAGAGATCCTTCTTATTAGACATCAAGTATATGACCTTGTACTTTTAATTCCATTTCTACTGCTCCAGACTTCAAGGTCATCCAGTTTTTCCCAAATGACATTGCAGTCCTTCTCTCTTGGCAGTTCCTTTCTATGTTGCATTAACAGCAAATTTCATTAACACATGATGAACTGTAGCAAGTCATTCAGGTCATTCCTGAGAGTGTTGCCATACGATCCAATACTTTCCACTGGATGAATTCCACTAATAACCTCCCTTCAGCACAGTCATGTCCTTTCTGTGCAGCCTGTTCTCCTCTGCTTTTACTCTGCCATGACTTGCAGTAATCTCCCCAGGCAATACAGTAGGAAATGTTCTACTCAAGGCCAAAAGGAATAGGTCTACTGCATTTTCTTCTTCCAGAAATCAGTGATCTTGTACCCCAATAATCGTGTTAACCCTACTAAATGCACTAGGTTTTATTGCCTTTTCCACTTGTCACAGTGCCTTTAGTTGCTTTGATTTCACCATTTTCCAGTTCCAGCTGCTAGTTTCTCCACAGTTCCTGCAGAAGAAACGTATGTTCCATCTACATTTCATGCATTACCTTCTTTCAAACTTACTTACACCCTGGTTTTTGGGCAACTAGTATTTCCAGCTACTGATTTTAGCCATCACAATCTTGCTCCCATGTTCAAGACTACTGTCTTTATCTAAAGCCCAGAAACTTGGACCTTGTCTAAATCATTCTTCATTTCAACCTTCTCAGTTCTGCCCATCAGCCTTGCTTTTCAGTCTTTGTACTCTTTCTATGTATGATAGAAACATTTTTTTCAGTTCTTTCCACCTCCTTGCCTTTTTAATTTCTATACCTGTACTTCCTAAATTTTTAATCAGAGGCTTCTTTATTGACTAATTCTTCTTTCGCCTTCCTTACAGACTCTGTGCTTGCTCCTAATACTCCTTTTTGTGGTAATACTACTTTTTGTTCTAGCATTTTCTTCAGTTAGATAGATATGCAGTCCTGTGTAAGATTTTTTAATTATTTGAAACACAGGCTGCCAACAGCTTTTGTACCTGTGACAAAAGCTCTTTAAACCTATGCCTAGAGTAATTTTCTTTTGCCTTCACTTTGTAAAATCAAATCTTCACCCTTTTTTTGCATTGAGGCTTTAACTCCTGTTCACACCAATTTTGACTTTTTTTAGAGTAACACTGACATGCAAATGCAATAAGCATCAGTTAAGGGTGGCTTAATTGAACTGATCAACTGACAACTTATAAAAAAAGGAAGGAGATAAATCTGATTTTATAGAAGGTAATGAGGGTTGCTGTACAGCATGCAGGTTTCAGCATGCAGTCCTTTGCTAGAGAGAGACATAACAGTGCACGTATTTTGGCAAACACTGCTATTGTTGCTTATTAAAATGATCTAATCCTAAAGTCAAACTTTCTTTGCAAAGCATTGCATGTGTCTCTTCAGTTTTTGCACAGCTTCTTAACGCTATTTTTTCTCCTCCTAGGGAAAGCATATTAAAAAAAAAAAAAGTCATTCTGGACTTCACAGCCTTGCCAGGTCTGGTGACCGCCTTCGGTGGCCAGTGTGGGTGGAGGCGGAGCCCTCTTTGGCATGTCCCTGAGATGGTATCAGAGCTGGCAGCCTCGGCATCCCAAGGAGAGTTGCCCAGAGCTGGGCAGGCACGCAGAGGCTGAGTGGATCTGAGCAGGGTGCGAGGTGATGGTTCATACGGGCAGGGGATCATGCAGCTCCATGAGGAAAGTGCTCCTCATCAGTGGTGGGGACACTCAGATCAGACCTCCATCAGCAAATGGCTTTGCTGGCATCAGCACTTTGGAGGGGGTTGGGTGCCTCACTGCAACACAGGACACTGGGATGGAGAGGCATCTCCTTCTCCTCTCTGAGATGCTGCAGCAGCTTTGCTGATGGTTTTCCCTGTTGGCTGGCCTTAGCGGTACCCAGGCGTGCCCGTGCAGGGGCGGGGCACTCCTTCCTGCCACCCCAGCAGTGGGACGAGGTGCAGCATCCCGGTGGGCTGTCCCACTGTAGCACCCACGTCCCACAGGGCTCTGCTCTTGCTGATTCAGCCCCCTGTGCTGGAGAGTGGAAGAGGGAGCTGGGGTCACACAGCTTCCACCATCCTGCCTTGATATGGTGGATAGTGGACCCTCCTGTGAGCCCTGGGCCATGGCAGCTTGAGCCATCACCTTTGTCCTTATCTCACATCACTGTGTTTTAGCCCCTAATTTATTCTGTGCATGATGAGGAGAAGGAAGAATAAAGGTCTGGCAGGCAACTGTGTTATGTATCACACCTCAAGGATGGGATTTCTGTAAGGAAAGAGCTCCACAATGGACTTGATTTCTGCATATTTGCTCAAATAATGTATGCACTTTTTCTTTTTTAAGTCCTCTAGCATATGGTACCTTTTAATTTACTTCAGGTCACGCAGGGGACAATGTACTTTGAAATACAGGCTGAGTAATAAAAAAATAAAGTGACTGACTCGGAATAACGAAACTGTAAAATCGGAAGACCACAGAAGTGTTTTTACTGAAAGAGTAGGATGCTCCTTCAGCTTCTGTTGCTGCGGCTTGTAAGGGCATAAAGGTGGGGAGATGCACCTGAAAGATGGTACAGAGCCAAGCCGTGGGTTGGTCTACCTGAACATATATAGGAACCAGCCTGTGAGACAAAAAGTGAGCATAAACTTTCCCCCTCCAGGCAGAAGAAGGCCATAGAAGGAAAGAGAAACTGGGTGAAACTCCAGCCCTGCTGAAGTGGATGGGAATTTTGCCACTGATCATGTGATACAAGAGTCTCCCCTGTAGACTTGTAGGGAATTTTGTAACTGTATTGTGTGTGTACTGGGGAAAACAATAATACGACCGGGAAAATTTGGTGCTTGGATAAATAAGCATTTGATATTACACCTGTTTACATGTTTTCCACCAAAGCTATAGTGGGTCATTTCTCCTTCACAGATAGAGAAGCCTGGAAAAGCCTCTGTGAGGGGAATGAGCAGAAAGAGCCTGTTTTCTGCCCATTTATCTCTGTCATACTCTGAGAAGGTCCTAACCCCATGTTAGGGTTAGAGTTAGGTTAGAGCGCTTGTGGTTTTTCTTCAAAGGCTTTGCGTCAGTACAGACAATCACAGCTGATGAGGATTGCCCCCAGTGTGCACTTTTGTTTTCTAACATAGCCTCCTTGGAAAATATGATGTTACAGTATTGGCCAGTCAGTCAGTCTGTCGCTCTTGGTTGGCTGCTCCTGTTGTAACATGATGATACTGGTTTGGGTTTTTTTTTTTGCTAGTTTTCCATCAGCTCTTGGAAAAATCAGACTACAAGATGTTGACTTCCTCCCGAACCTTTGGATCCCATTGGTATCTCCTTTCTGCTGGGCCAGTTCATCCCATTTCCCAAGCAGTTCTCAGCATCCTCTGCAGAGTTGGGTTATTGACAGGCTTTTCTCCTGCAGAGTGCACTGAATATCTGTCTTCCTCACAAGCACAGAGTCATTTCACAATAACCCTGTCAGATAAGGAAGAATTATTACCCCTACTTACACCAGAAACATGGGAGATTTTCTAGTGCCCACAAACATGCAGTTGCCAAAGACTAACTGATTTTCCTAGCATACATTGTGTTCTCGTCCAGAGGAGATGAATTGTTTCTGAGTGGGGTGGAGATGTCTCCACTGACACAGGGTGTGGCAAAGGGGTGATGGGGAGAAGTGCAGTCACTAATTTTGGTGATTGACTGGAAGGGACATTCCCCCATCCAACCTTTGGCGAGCAAGTGCAGGGTTAGTTTAGTAAATTACAAGGTTTGTTGGTTTGGTTTTTTTTTTTTTTTTGTTTTTTTTTTTTTTTTTTAATTAAAAGAAGGAAGGGATGTGTTCAGTTGTAAACACAAATGCAAACACATTTGGTAACTAAGCAGTTTGGCCAGTGTTCTGCTTGTAAAGGCTGAAGTTTTCTGTTAGGCTTTGGAATAATAGCATATAGCAGTACACTGAGTATTTGTCATGAAGTGATTTCATCTTCTATGTTAATGCAGCCTACCCAGTGCCGAGAATGATGTTTTTAAAAGTCAGATGTGACAAAGGAAGAAGTTAATCCTTTGGAGAAAGAATAACATACTGATTAGCTTCACTATTTAAAACTATATGAATATGCATTTAGATCATGTTGAATTTAATGTCTCAAGACGTGAATGCAGCTCTTCACAAATATCAGCTCTTAAGAATGTAAAAAATGCCTTTTCTTCTAAAGAAAATAAACATTTTTGTGCTTTTATGACCAACAGCTTTTAGTATTAAAATTCAAAGATAAAAACCACTTTGAAATAGCATATGGCAGTTGATACAGTATGTTTATATATTAGATTCTTTTTTAGTTTAGACACTGAAAATAGATGAGGTGGTTACCCAGTTTGTTTCTAGAAAATGTCAGCTTCACATTCCTATTAACACATTGCTAAATCTTTGGCCAACTATGTCTAAAATGAACCTGCGACCATGAGATGTAGAACTGAAGGAACACCATCAGTTTAAGGTGTGCAATTGCCTCACAGATATAGAGTGAGACCCAAAGAAGACACCCTGCAAGATACAACCAGAGAAAGAAATCCAGAAATGAGAGAACCAGCCCCCCTCCTCCAAGAGACTCCAGTCCTGCTCCAACGGGTGGACCTCAAACAAGACCAAGAGCGCAGTCACAATTTATTAACCAAGGCACAGTGTGGATCTGGTAATGACACGGATAAGAGGGTCTCTGTGGTTGCAGAGTCAGTCCCCTCACTCATGACTGAGAGCATGTATGGCAGGAGTGTCTGTAAGGATGAATTCCAGTGGCCACCATCTCAGAGACTGGGATATGAGTTCCTAGGATGATATGTGGCGTGGGTACGGGGAAGGGCTCTGCGCTGGGGAAGGGCTGAGATGTTGAAGTGCAGCAGCTCCATAGTAGTCCAGCTACAAGCCAACATCACACATATGATGTATCTGAACAAGAAGGGGCATGCTGAAGTGCCGTGTTGAAGAAACGCTTCTGAATTGCTGATACCCTCTTGTAGTCTGGTGTAGCCTTGTAGCCTACTCTGACAGGGTAATGACAGGAGAAACAGCAGAAATGAGAAATACTCTGCTTCCAGGGTCAGGAGGGTCCTGACACTCCTTTCCCCAGTGCCAGTGAGCAAATACTGGGAGCTCTTTGCAACCTTGACTAGGGAACCCTTGCGAAGTACCACCTAACAGCATCACCCCTCCACAACTGCATCCACCAACCACAGCATGACAAACCACACTTTTATATAATGGAAGTAACTTCCTGAGTGCAAGGTGCTTAAAAGACTGTGATAATCTAAGAAATACACACAAGAAAACAGGAAGATAGCTGTTTGTATTTTTTTTCTTGAACACTTACATTGACATTGTACTTTTTTTAGCTGTATACGTGTGGGGTTAGAAGGATGTTTTTGCATCTGATGCAATTGAAAGATTTTCCCTTCTCCATTTGATGCCTTCAAATGCCTTTATGCTTTCACTGCTCTAAAACAAAATGAATCCCTTTCCTTGCTGTTTAAAAAGATTTGATTAACTAGTTATTCTATTTACCAAATGCCTTTATTTAGTCAAGTCTAATTTGCATGTTATTGGCACTTTCCTGGTTTTTTGTTTTTGGGAAAGATTTAACTAGTGCTTCAAAACAAGACCTCCAAAATGCCTTAATGGATCAGAAATAGTCTTTAAATTGTATATATCTTAATTGCTTGATTATGTGTCTTCATTAATGGCACATGCTGAAGAGTCTGACTTTGTTGTTCCAGCATAGCCTTTAGTGCTAAGGACATTTTTGCTGGTTCAGCATGTAAAGAGTGGGCAGCCAGTGGCAGAGATTTGTATGGTGCAGATTCCCATTGCTCTCTGAAAGCCACTTCTGAGGAAGCCAATTCCGATAACTGCATAGGGATATCGGTTTACAGCAGCTGTGAACCTTTCCTATATACTATAGCTCGAGGCTGAACATTATTACTTATTATCATGGCTACAGACTCTGCAACAAGAGCGTTTCTCATGTTCATGTCAGGCCCAAACATAAATCACGTTTTATAAATTTGAGTTTATTTTTGCTGAATGCAGGAACTGACTGCTTGGCATTAGTTGGGAGCAGTGAGGACCTGGCTTCTGCTCCCAGTTACGGTCCTGCAGTGCCACACCAGTGATGCTGAGGCCAGGGTCCCACCTAGTGTCTCCTCTCTTGGCTCTTTGCTAGCTGTTTACCAAGTATGGACGAGCGCAATCTGGAGAGCATTTTCTGATTTGTGGTGGTGCTTTAGAACATGTCCAGGCAGTGCAGGAACCCACGCTCTGCTAGAAAGCAAGAAGTGCTTCTAAATCACTTGGGAATTTTTGGAAAATCTTACCCTAGGTTTTGCAGATTAGTAAAATGTCCTTCCAAAACCTAATGTGTTTAGTTCCTCCGAACACAGAGAGCTGAATCTTCAAAAGCAAAGAGTCCGTGGAAGGACTCCAGCATTTTCTGACGTAGCGAGCCTAGCATGTGCCAGCAATCATGGGCTTCAGCAAAGTAATTGTCCTGACAGGGACAAAAGCACTGTTGCTGTGAACTCCCTCAAAAAACTTCCTTGGACAACTTCTGCCCTCATATTCATGACTGCAGCCTCCTTCCACGTGTGGTATTGCACGGAGATAACTCAGAATTTGGTTGGTAGTAACGTGTGCTCAGAAGATTATAAAGAAGATAAAGCGGGCTTTACTTGTTTCCTCTGATTTAACATTTAATGTAACAGCATTGCTCTCATTTAGTATTCCTTAAATTGGTAAAATGTGGGCTTTACATTGTAAGATTTGCATCTTAGCAATGAAAAAAAGGATATAAAGCAGAGTTCCAATACTCTTATTTTGTGAGACACCAACTTTAAAACTAGTTGGATAACTACATTGGAAGAGAGCACAGATTTCTGCATGTAGTACAGATTTGGCTCCACTTTCACAGGGAGCATGGAGGCAGAAAGCTTTATTGCGGGCATGCTGTGAACTCCCTTGTCTGCCCATCTGTGCTCCCCAGGCGAGTGCAGTGAGGGAGGACATGGGCACATAAACACGCTGCTGCCAAATGAACTGAGCATGAACTTGCAACAGATCAGCTTTCTGATAACTGATTTAATGACCTTTTCCAGCTTGTAGAAGAAATTTTGCCTCTGATGCTGTTGGGACAGCCCCCTTAAAAGGCTCTTCGGGAGCTTTTGATCCTGCTTGTGACAAGTGACTGCCCCGGTCCCCCAGAAAGGGCAGTATCTACTACCTCACAAGCAAGCTATTTACTGTGTAATGGTCAAAAGGCTTTCTCTCGTAATGTGTATCTTCAAGGTGAGGACTGTGTCTGCTATTATTTCCTCATTCACTCCATTTTTTACTTCCTCAGTTTTCTGTTGCTTTCCACTTTCTATCCTCTCTATTTTTTCTTTCCTTCTTCGCTTTATTTGCTCATCGTCATCTGTCTTTTCTTTCTTCTTTTTTCTTTTCTGCCCACTTTCCACTATTATAAGGGCTTTTTTTCTACACCTTTCTCCTCCACTGCCTTCTCTCCCATTCCTTTCTTTGCTCTCTATTCTCTTTCTTCTGTCTAGCTCTTTGTGCTCATCAATCACATTATGCCAGCGGGGAGCAGCTAGCAGAAACAAGACCAGCTGGGTTACGTCCTGGTAAAAGCACATGCTGCTGATGACAGAACCCAGGACGTGGAGCAAAGATGCCTTAAGACTGTTTTGGTTTTGAACATGATAAAGATAGGGAGGGAGAGGGGCATTTTTCACAAGCTCTGCTTAGTTTTACTCACCCCTGCACACATGGGACAATGTTAGACTGCCATGGGCATTGGCATAGCTGGGGAAGAGGACAAGCTTTGCATGCACGGTGAAAGGAAATCCAGAGAGGAGACACGGCTTTGCAATGAAAGACAACAAGCCAAGGAGAAATCTTTGAGAGGAAGACAGAGCTCTGTGCTATGCATGGCAGGCCCAGTGTGATGAGGTTTTTAAACATGGGAAGGATGCAAATGCTGAGTATGGCCCTAACCATGGTTATGTCTTCCAGAAGGCGGCTCTCTGGCTTGCTCCTCACCATGTTTCTGCCATGGACCTCTCAGGCGGGACAGACAGCGGGCAGGACACATGCAGGAGCGCTGGGCACCATGTGTGAGGTCTGGCAAAGGACTGCAACCAAAGGAAAGCCCACAGAGGTGGCGCTGGGGGCCAAGTTAAAGGACAGCGTTAATGGAGTCATTTGCCAGCGTAAGGCTTTTCTGAATTAGCATCAGCATCAACAGCAGTTGTGACAGGCACTGCTGACTGTGGGCATTTCGGGGTGTCCACGAGCCATCAGCACTGTGACATGGTTTGTGAATTGCTGGTGGTACTTGTATCCATTTAGAAACCCTTGCTCTGACTTTCTTTTTCCTCTCATAGATCAATGATGTGGAAGAGCCTGTAATACCCCAGGGTGAAAAAGAGGAGTGGACTGAGCTGTATTTGGTGTTTGATATTATGTTAGTTGGTGTGGGAAGGTGGCAAGGGATGCCGGGACTTGGCTTGTGGCCTCCATTGAGCAGGATGGAGCCACGCAGGGGGGCTGCTGGAGGGAAGCCACTGGAGATGCTGGAGTCCAGGGAGGGTTTAGTGTGTGTGAGTAAGGGAGAGCGTGTGGATATGCAGAGGTCTGCAATGCAATGGCGTGTTTAGGCTAATCTCATGTTGCTAAGGAGCCCTACACATGTTTGGTGTTGGCTCCTGTTACCCTTCCTCAGGTGGCCTCCCCCTCCTCCCAGTGAAGTCCATCTGTTTGGCCATGAACCCTGTGACTTTTGGCTCTGAAGGATGCAGCCCATCACGAAACCCCAGAGTATGCCTTTTACAGCCTGGAGGAGGATCTGCGTCCAGCACCCCAGCACCGCTGAGTGCCTCCAGCTGTTTCTCGACAGGCGACTCATGCGTGAGTCAGATGGCTTCACTGGCTCTGCCCTGCGGGACATGCTGCCGGGAGAGCAGCTGGCCCAGCACGCGGTGGGCAGGGAGACATCTCCAGCTGCTTCAAAGTTGTTGTTCTCCTAGAAAAAGCTTTTAGAGGCTGCTAAAAGAGCGGCAGCGTGTGGGCCTGGAGGGTAGGTAAGCCTGAGGGTCTGCTTCATGCTGGTTTTCTGCTAGCATGTATCTCTCCGGCTAGTTAGAAGGAGAACAAACCCACACCACGTGCTGCCAAACTGGGTTTGCTGTGATCTGGAGCCTCCCTGCAGCCATCAGCACGCAAGAAGAGCAGCTGCAGGTCCTGCACCTCCTCCTCAGCCCTGAAACAGAGACACCCAAGGAGGACGGGTCCCAGGGCTCACAGGCAGCTGTCTCTGAGTGGGGCTTCTCAGCCTCTCAGACAGCCCTGCTTCCCTACAATACATTACATTACATTACGTTACATTACATTGCATTACATTACGTTACATTACATTACATTAGTTGCTTAAAGTTCAGATGAAATCAATCATCATCTTCACAGAATGCAAATCTTGGTCAAAGGGTTTAAGGACAGGTAAACTTCTGATTAAGCTGCAAGAGGGTCTTACAATGGAGATTGTCAAGGAAATATGGCACGTGTACAGCACAACTACTGGCTTAGCCTGCAGTTACTCAGTGTAAAGATTTTACAGGTATGGATGAGACTCTCAGAAAAGTGAAGGCATTCTTAATTTAATATGATGGTTTAATTTCTTCCCTTCTGGGGATATGAACTCATAGGAATTCACAGCAACAGCTCTGTGATTTTCATGAGGCAGAGCTGCTTTCTAGGCTGTTACCTCTTGCTGGCACAGCAAGTTTTTGTGGACACACCATGGGATGTGTAATGCTGCAGTGTTTTTAGCTGAAGTCACAGACAGCAAATAGAAAACATTGGGTTACCATCATACCGTGCCATAGCCTGCCCTCCAGGGTGAGGGAGTTTGGTTGGTCAGAAGCTGCACAGACGGCTTTAAGACATTGCAGTGAGAGTTTCATTTGGAACATTTCTGGCTTTCTGGCTAAATGGAAATCCTGTCTCCAAGCTTCATATGTCAGCCAAGACGATGTAAAAAGAGCATTGGACAGGTTGGCTCTTTAGGCAACATTTAGAAACTACGGTTATAATTTTACCCTGTCCAAGTAAGTAAAACTACTTCCTCACATGATTATACGCCTTCCCTTTATGCTAAAGAAGGAAGAAACAGGCTATGGGATGGCTCAGAGATATACTTTCAACTCAGTTTTCTGAAGTTCCTACAATCTTATTTCCTGAGAAGTTGTTATGACATCCAAGTAAGCAAGTCTGCTCCAACACGTGTAGTTCTGGCTGAAAATAAACAAAGAGCAAATGCAGTCTGACTTTGGCCAGACAGCCGCAAGATTAATTGGGCAAGACATGCCAGCTCAGGAAATTAATTTTTTTTTGGACAGCTTCACTATTGGTAGGGATGATTTTCTTTTGCTCAGCAGAATGACCACCTCCACTTTTTAGAATTGTTATAGAGGTGCATCAGAGCTAAACGTTGTTCATACCTAGCTAGCAGCTTGATGACAGGGGACAGGATGCAATGTACTCAGACAAGCCCTTATACAAAAATGGGCAGGTTTTGGCTTCTAGCAAAACTTATCTTTTCCTAAGGAGATGTTCAGAGAAAGCAGATGCTGTGTCTCCCTGGTGTATAGTGCACTGTGACACCAGTCTTCAGAACTGGGTCAGGCTTAGGGTAAGCCTGAACAAAACCAGGGTCTAGAATGGGATGAGAATTTGCAAAGTCTTGTTGAGATCTTCCATGTTTCCTACTCCATGTGCCAAACTTTACTACAGCAGATGTGACTGCAGGTTAGATGGTCCCCCAGAGTTTTGGGAATCCAGTACAGAACAAAACCCTGAAGGGAAACCTGGGGTTTGAATCAGAATCTGTGGTCTCCCTTGCATCCCAAGGGGAAAAATATTTTCAGTTTGATTTTGCCTCAGCATCTGTGCAGCTGGCATTCTGGAAGACCACATAGGAAGCAAACCAAGCTAGTCAAATTAATCATCATGCCATTTTTTGTTGTTGATTTATCAGCAGAGGAAAGCACTGATCATGTTTCATGTACTTGTCTCCTGAAAGTTTCCCAGAATGCAGGTAAGAGTGTTTTATATTGTATACAGGGTATTGTTTGGCAACAGCCTCAGGAGATTGCTTTCCAGGCATATTCTTCTTTGGTCTACCTCGGAGGCCTCTCACGTGGGTCCTCTGGATTTTCTGTCTCTGTTCTTCTCAGCTACTTTCAGATTTCTCATTGGGAGCTTGGAGGAGGAAACAAGCAAGAGGAAATCCTCGAGACACGATGGTTCAAAGAAAAACAGTCCCCTGCTGTTTACCTCCTGCTTCTTGAGTCTCTGACGTACCTGCCCATACCTCCTGTCCTTTGCACCCTCTCTGCCTCTGGCCCTTGCCCCCACACACCTCCCAGCCACTCTTCTCCTTCGCACCAGTCAGAGGTTTCATCTGCTTCTGCTCCACCAGCTTCCCATCGCCTGCTGAAGAGACTGGGGGTTCCCTCAAAGTTGCTATGCTTTTTTTGAGTCTAGTTTCCATATTTCTGATTATGCCACATCCTTTAGGAGAAAAGCCTCCATATACATGGCAAAGACGTGGTTTTTCACCCACCTGACAGCTATTCCTCATCTCCTGTGAGCACCTGTAACTCCTTCTGCCTCCTGCTGGTCACACCGACTGTCCTTCCCCCAACTCTGTCCAAGAGCAGGCTCCCTGTCTGGGTTTGAAGGACCGAGTGGGACACTCCAGCATCATCTAATCCTTTTGCATGTTGGAATGGCTCAGGATCTGTTGGACTACCAGTAGCAGTCCTCTTATGTGTCATTACACAACCAGTGTAATGTTGCTCATTAAACCATTTGTTGACATGAATTTGACTTTGAGCTCAACTACAATACCAGTAGTGTTGAAAGAAAATATGATTTAATTATTACCATAAGTTCTTATCACAGAATATTATGCATTGTTTTAAAATGCCTGGCTGTGGATGTTACTTTAACTTCTTTTTAAGTCTGTAGTGAAATAGTGTTAGATGGTCCTCATCCTCCCTTTCCATTGTCACTCAGACAAGTCAAAGTCAACATGTCTCTGCAAAGTTTAAATAACTTTCCCATTAACCTTTTGTGTAAAGTTTATAATGCACTTACAGTAAGGCTAAGTTGATTTATTTTTTATGAGTTCCTAGGCATAGCATGGGGTTTTTTGTACTTCAGTATGTGCCAAAAATGATGAGGGTCATGTGGTTCGGGCAGGTCTTGTCTCTTCCCTGCTCTTGCTGCAGTTTTGGAGTCTGGGATTTTTTATCAAACACGTTTCTAAAATCTGGCAGGCAGGGGATGTGTTCCCACAGGGGGGTGCAGCTGGACGCACGCTCCTCGGCTCCTGCTCCCAGCTGAGAGGATGAGCGCCGGCTCTGGTCTGGAAGCTGGCCAGCCACATGAGTGCATCACCATGCCCAAGGTCGTATCCCACTCCCAGAGGGGCCAAAACACAGCAAAATCTGGGATCCCAATCTGCTCCTGGCCACGTGGCCGTTGCCCTGGAAGCAAATTGCTTAGGCTGGTGGAGTAAAACATGAGAGAAGTGGGTTTCCTGCCTGCCTCTTCCCCACTGTGCAAACACACGCAGGGTCACACAGTTCTTGTGCCTGCCTGCCGCGTTTCTCAGTTTTACACCTAAAGTGTTGAGTTGCTCAGATTCACTTGCATAGTAAGCTGTGGGGAATGTAGGGATCAGATGATGTTGTTTATGCTGTGCATTTCCTTAGCTACGAGCTCTGGAAGAGCAGGAACTGATTGTGCAGAGGGGCACTGTTTTCTTGGGGTGGCTGGCATCAGGTCTGCTCGGTGCAGCCTGCGCAGGCAGGCTAAGCCTACCGGGCTGCACACAAGTGCCACTGGAGAGGGGAAACTCAGTGCCTCCATCTCACATACACTGAATTTTCTTCAGGTGATAAAACAATCCTACACCTCTGCAGCACCTCTTGTCTCTAAATAAAGGTCTCCAGCGTATGTACGGCACTCATTGCTGCAGACCCTAAACACCTGTGGTCATTTTTTTTTTCTCCCCTGCTACGACGTGTGTGAAGCAAAAGGGCGTTCCTTCCCCCATTTCGAAGGGTCACAAGAAGGCAGTGATCTGTCTGAGTCCATGGAGAGCAGTGGCCACGGAGCAGTGAGGAATCCTTTTCCTGCCAATCCCAGGCTGGTGGACTCTGGAAGAGAAAAGATGAGAAAAGAGAAAAGCGGATTTAACAGTGTGCAAAGAGTTGGCAGACAAAAAAAGAAGGCACCGTACTGGTGAGACTGCAGCTATGCCTGACAATGCAGGCAGGCAGCACAGCTTGTGTGGATGTGTGGCAGAGAGACCCGGGAGGAAGGGCTTGTGACTCTCCTGCCTACTCGTGTGTCTCACACTTTCTCGTCTTTAAATCTCTTTCCTTTCACTCCTGCACATTTCAGCATGCAGATCTGCATTTCAAGGCCATGCAGTGAAGCCGGCAGACACAGAGCTGTGATACTCGAAGCCTCTCTGACAGGCACAGAGAGGGAGATGGACGCAGAAGGCTGGGGTCGGCAGCAAAGACCAAGCTGCATGCTCCTCCCACCACTGATGTCCCTGTTCCCCGAGAGGTGGAGAAGGATCTTTTGTGGCTGTAAGGTGTTGGCAGAACTACCTTCAGCTCTTAGCGGAACGCTGTGCCAACATATTGAGAGTGGCGTCCTGCAGCTATACGCTGACTTCCCTCTCATACCACAAATATCCTCTCTTAGAATTGAGTCACGCCATCCAGCACCTTAAATCGTATTTGTTATAGAAAAATTCCACAGGATGCTCTTTCGCTGAGGGGTTAAGCTGTTCCCGTTCCCTCTGATGCAAGGCGTACAGAGATATCTGTGGTGGGGAAGTGGTGCACCGCCAGGATGCTGTCCCCGCTCCTGCAGAGCTTCCCGGCTCTGCGGTACAGGAGGAGAGGCAGCCTGTCAGAGGGGCTGCAGCGCCCACTCGGACAGGGTGGAGTTACTAATCTCTTTGAAATGACAATTTGCTCTTTGTTTCGTATGTTTTCCAGATGTCACCTGCTGGCTTCAGGGGGAAGGGAAAAATTAATGTGAAGAAACTATTTTAGTAATTTGCCTGGAAAGCCAGGTGCCTCTCCAAGCAGCTTGAACCACTTTTAAATTAAATCTTCGGCAGAAAGAGAGCTGGGGTTTCACCATAGGCAGCTGTAAAACAGCAAGCAGCTGCCAAGGTGTCTTGGGAGGGACCAGTCTGCAGAAGCCCAAACTACTTGCTCCCTCTCTGCCCATCGGCTCCCTACGAGAACAAACCCACTTTGGCAGGGAGTGCCCTGAGCCCAACCCTGCCCGCCCTGTTTGTGGCTGCAGTCAGGTATGGGAGGCCACCAAGCTCTCCCCTTTCTGTCCCTGTTTTGGTTTCATGCTTAGGTGGGCATGGGTTTCATACTGAGCAGGTGTAATATGGTACAAAGTGGTTATCGTGTTTGGGGTGACAGGATGCTGTCCTTTGCATATGAGCCACCTCTGGGTTAAGCCCTCTCGAGAAAGCAGCGGCTGCTGGTTCATCCCTTCGGGAGGTAATCTTTGAGATGGCAGTTGTGACATTTGAGTTCACTTTAATGCAACGTCTCAGAGCCAGTCTGTCTAATTTCTTTCTTGCATTTGATCTCTGCCTCCTATCCCCCAAGTCAAACCACTTTTGTCATTATCCAAGAGGTCCTTGTTGATGGAACAGAATGGGGAAAATACGACATATTTTAGTATACTCTTAGCGTAACAAGTTTTTTATGAGGAAATAACAGATAAAAGGCTTCTTGAGTAGAAAGGGGAAAAGTACATCATTAGCATTAAATAGAAATGTACGTTTAAAAAAACTGAAAGCTTTAGCAAACATGGAAAAAATATGTCTGTGTAACGTGAAGTAAAGTCATAATTTCCCCTATTAACACACACTAAAACAGAGCTAAATGATTGCACCGCATTTTGGTGAGTCTGTTTTTAGAAAGGTGAGTCTCATGCTGCTTGGTGAGAGGTTGCTAAGCAGTCTCTTATATTCATTAGTTATGTAAATAGGGATGTAAAATAGCCTCTTTCTTACCAGTGCCTAAAGAAACAGAGCTTGGACCCTGGCAACTATAAATTAATCCCACTGTTTCCTGGAAGTCTGTCCAACTGATGATTTTTTGGGGTTTTTTTTTTTTTTTTTTTTTGAGTGGGGAAATATGCTGTTTGGAGAGAAGCAAAGAATATCCTTGAGTTCTTGGCTCCCTTCTTGGCATGCATGGAGTGCAAAGAATCAAGGCGGGTTTAGGTATTTTTGAGTAAATGCCAAAAATATTGAAGGAGATATTTTCCTCCTGGGGTTAAGGTACACACCAACACTCACTTCCCTCCTGTCCCCGGACACTACTGCATTAGACAGTTTTAAAGTGGTGCATGAGTTTTAGAGAGAAGTCATTGCAAATATGAACTAGAAAGCATGTGTTTTTATGTTTCTGTGGTTACCTCTTTGAGAAGTACTTGATGAAGCCAATTAAAATTTTTCAAAGGGAAAAATCCCCAGTCTCTTTTTCTCAGTGGAAATCGGTCCTTGAAGTCTCAGTGTTCAGTTCTTCCAAAGAAACAGCCATATGAAAAATGCAGCCTTGGTTTGTCTTTTGAATTTCAGCAGACAAGGTCTTTTTTTTCTATTTTTGCCCTTTCTTCCCATCCTCCCCCCAAACTTTGTTTTCTCTTGCCAAAGAGAGAAAGAAAAGGTGGAAAAAACAGCAAAATGTAAACCATTCTTAAAATGAAAAGTTAGAAATACAGAAACTTTTTTTTTTTTTTGTTAAACCAGAGTGCACATTAAATAGTGATCTGTAGGACTTCAATAAACAAACAGTAACAACTGTCCTCCATGGACAGCCAGCCAGTCCTATTCTTTTCTGAGACCACACAAAGAAAAGAAATTTAAAACTTCACTGTTTTGGATGACACATTATACTCATTTTTTGTTTGATCTCATAGTTGTCAAATCTTCACTCTTTGATAGCTGGCACTGCTGCCAAGGTGTTTGGCACAGGCAGTACGTCGTGCAATGAACCACAGGCATGTAATTATAGTTTATTATACGGTCTGTCATGGCAAGGCTGGCAGACCATTTCTAACTGGAAGGTAGATAAAATCTTGCTCCCCTCTCAGCACAAAGGTGTCAGTGATGAGGGCAGTGTCCGGCTGTTGTGCGAGGCGGCAGCCTGGAGCCCGTTGCCACACAGCTGCCTCCCCATCACTGACGCCACCACCTACCGTGGGCAGCTATTGCCTACACAGCATAAGCCCCATACTATAGGGAAGAATGTGCATCTCCTCATGAGAAAGGCTGGCAACAAGGGCATTCTTCCCTCATCCTTCAATATAGCCCTCTCCCCATTTAAGCTGTTTCAGTCCCATGCACAAATACAGGCTGGGCAGAAAATGGATTGAGAGCAGCCCTGAGGAGAGGAACTTGGGGGTATTGGTGGATGAGAAGCTCAACCTGAGCCAGCAATGTGCGCGTGCAGCCCAGAAAGCCAACTGCATCCTGGACTGCATCAAAAGAAGTGTGGCCAGCAGGCTGAGGGAGGTGATTCTGCCCTTCTACTCCACTCTGGTGAGACCCCACCCGGAGTACTGTGTCCAGCTCTGGAGCCCCCAACATAAGAAGGACATGGACCTGTTGGAGTAGGTCCAGAGGAGGGCCATGAAGATGATCAGAGGGTTAGAGCACCTCTACTATGAGGACAGGCTGAGAGAGTTGGGTTTGTTCAGCCTGGAGAAGAGAAGGCTCTGAGGAGACCTTATAGCAGCTTCCAGTATCTGAAGGGTACTTACAAGAAAGCTGGAGAGGGACTTTTTACAAGGGTATGTAGTGATAGGACGAGGGATAATGGCTTCAAAGTGGAAGAGGGTAGATTTAGATTAGATCTCAGGAAGAAATTTTTCACTCTGAGGGTGGTGAGGCACTGGAACAGGTTTCCCAGGGAAGCTGTGGATGTCCCATCCCCGGAAGCATTCAAGGCCAGGTTGGATGAGACTTTGAGCAACCAGGTCTAGTGGGAGGTGTCCTTGCCCACGGCAGGGGGGTTGGAACTAGATGATCTTTAAGGTCCCTTCCAACCTAAACCATTCTATGATTCTATAATTCTATGATTCTATGATTATGTCAAATAGTGATATTCCCACCACACCTCTGCAGGTCTCTGCCTGTCCTTCCAGCCCCTGTGAGCACCCTGTCCATGGCACTGCAGAAGCCAGGAGGGCAGAGGTGGCATATGGGAACCTGAGCTTTTGTCCAGATGAAAATCCTGCCAAAGTAAGGCTTGATAACATGGAAGAGCCGAGTGCAGTTTGGACTCCACTTCAATATGCATTTCTTTGTGCAGGTTTGTCACCGTAGCCAGTTCTTACCTTACAGTTAGATGTGACCAAGAAAATTACACAATTACTCTGAGTCTGGGCTTAAAATTTGTGCATAATCAGCCCAGGTCCACAAACTGATCAGCTGCTGCTAAACCTACTAAACTCATTGCACGTATCGCTATTTTCGGATTCAGACCTAGACTATGATCTACTTTGTACAAATATCCTGAAAAAAAATCATAGTCCTTGGCAGTTAACCTTTTATTTCAGTTCAGTAAATACCTCCTTTCAGCACACTGTAGATTTGCAAACATTGATTCCCATCCTCTTGCCAGCAATGAGTAATCTGGCAGGCAGCTCGGCTCTAACCCTTCCTCCTTGACAAAGCAGACTTTAAGTGAAACACTGAAGCACTAGGCACAGATCGTTTAGTGATTTCTTTATCAACCAGTCACGACTTTTTCCTGTAAAGCCAAAGCTGCATTCCGTGCCATTTTGTAGGGTTTTCAGGAAGCTTGTTATCCAAGTGGAACAAATGCAGTCTGGCCCATTACATTTTCCTGGAGATTTTTGAAATTTTTGTAATCTGAAAAAAAGGGGGTCAAGTTTAATAAATTCGGTATTGTTGCTTTTGTACTTTCTCTGGGATTTATTTCCTTTGCAGTCAATTTGTGTTCACTCTCTGCTCCTTTACACAAGATGCTTAGGGACATTTTGTAATTCAACATAGCGTAATGCTCCGTTTCCTCTTCGCAGAGATAATGAACTGCAGATGACTGTGCTGAGGGGATGTTTGCTACCTACAGGAGGGAAGTGATGCCGGCAGCTGGTACCGCCACGCAGGCTCTGCACTGCACAGCGAGATGCACACTTGCCATGATGCAAACTGGCACAGGTAGAGTCACTTCTGTTCCCATGTCATTAAGAGAGGAGGAAAGAAATAGTCTTTTTAATTGTCTTATTAGATATTTTGACTTAATAGGAATTTTAAAATCAAGCGATAAAGAGTGTGGGGTTTAATTATGGCTGTAGCTATACGTGCATAGACTCTCACAGGCAAATACTACTTCTTATAGATGACTGCATTCCCCCAGGGCTTCCTCCCTGTATTTTAATGGTCTTTCCTTCTTCCATTTTCCCTTCTGTAAGCACATGTCATCCATATCTTTCTGACTTTTGTTGACTTCTTGGCACTTCCTCCGCAAACCAAGTGGGGCTGGAAAAAATTTCCTGGATCATGAAGGTCAGTCCTCTCATCTACAACCATTGTATAACTGTGTCCAAGCCCTTACCCAGGTCTGTCTGGGAAGCAGGGAGACTTTTTGTCTTCACTGCACCTATTTGGAAACTCCTTCAGCACAGGTCTCCCCTAGCAGTGAGAAACAGGCTCATGATTTCCAGAGTAAGGGTAGTTATGGCTCATTTATACTCATTTGAGCTTTGTACTTGGCTCAAGCTGCTGTTTTCCCTCTCTGCTTTTTACTCTACTACTGCATTTACAAAGGACAGTCGTGTCTGTTCTCAGCCTTGGCTTTCCTTTGGTTGAAAAGTCAGACTTATCTAGCCTGGTGTCTTAAAATGGCCTCCCCAGTAAACCCACAGTCAGCACCTGCTTCGTGTTCAATTAATCTGTTTCTTCAACGTGAACATGGCTGAGGAAAGCTGTATGCAGCAACCCTGTGAGGTCTCCCCAGGGCTGTCCCATGTGCAGTGGGAACTACTCTTTATCTGTCTCTTTTGGAAATCCTTCTCCTGCACTGTCCTGTGCCTGCCTTTTCCCCTCTTGTGGCCAGTTTGGCTTTGGAAGCTGAGTTGGAAGAGCCAGGTCAGAGCTCTGGGTCGTCACGCAACACAGCTGGCAGAGAAGCTTGCCAAGCCGCTCTCCATCATTTATCAGCAGTCTTGGTCAACAGGGGAGATCACAGATGACTGGAGGCTTGCCAGTGTGACACCCACCTACAAGAAGGGCTGGAAGGAGGATCCAGGCAACTATAGGCCTGTCAGCCTGATCTCAGTGCCAGGGAAGATCATGGAACGGTTCATCCTGAGTGCACTCATGCGGCATGTGAAGGACAACCAGGGGATCAGGCCCAGCCAGCATGGGTTCATGAAAGGCAGGTCCTGTTTGACCAACCTTTAGTAAGGCCTTTGACACAGTCTCCCACAGCGTTCTGCTAGAGAAGCTGGCAGCCTGTGGCTTAGACAGGTGTACTCTTCACTGGATGAAAAACTGGCTGGATGGCTGAGCCCAGAGAGTTGTGGTGAATGGCGTTAAATCCGGCTGGTGGCAGGTCTCAAGCAGTGTTCCTCAGGGCTCAGTTTTGGGGCCAGCCTTGTTTAATATCTTTATTGATGATCTGGA
>VYXH01006740.1:10359-108950 GCA_013397275.1 Burhinus bistriatus | reverse complement strand
CACAGTCGGTCTTGTACTGCCATTTAATAACAGATGTGTTGTGTAATCCACAGGAGGTAATTTTTCAGCTTTGCTCAGTGTGGGTGAGGTCTTTACTGGAGCACTGTGTCTGCTTTGGGGCCGTGCACCTGTTGAAAGAGGGAGACTAATTGGAAAAGAGCCAGAGGAGACCAACAAGGATGATGAGAAGTTTGGAAAACATGACCTACAAGGAAAGGTTTTTGTTGTTTTTTTTTAATGTAGAAAAAAAAAGGATTGTGAGATGGGACATAATGAAAGACTTTCAATACTTAAAACATTACTGTGAAAGACTATGATGAATTGTGCCTATAAGGATATGGGAAGAACTGATTTAATTTATGGCAAAGGTGATTTAGGTTAGGCATTAGGAAACACCCTTTACTGTTAGGAAATTTCAGGACTGGGGGAGAACACCTAGAAAGACTTGTTACTCTTGAGACTGGAGATTTTTAAGGACAGATCAGACATACATCTGCCAGGAGAGGCTAAGATATAGTTATCTTGCCTTCATGCATGGGGTGGAGAAGGTGTTCTCCTGACACCTCTTCCAGCCCTGCATTTCTGTGATTTATGGTCCTATGTGACTTCGACCTCTGTTGAACTAGGGCCTTAGACTACAATCAGCTCGTAGATATCAAAGGCTTTGTTTGGAAAGATTCACAGGATGGCCAAGTGCCAAACAATTTTCTGTCCTCTGAGGAGAAACTATCTCTCTGGCTGTCACTCAAGTCTCCAAGCTACAACTGACAGAGTTTTCTGCCTTGCTCATTAGTCACTCAGCTGAACCAGGCCTTCAGCAGCATGGCAAGAGAGCAGGCAATTTCTGTAAAGGTTTTGCCAAGGAAGTTTGAATGAACCCAGGAGCTGATTTCCCTTCACGTGGCCTTCCCATCCTATCCTTCACTGTTCTTGCCAAGGGCCTGGTGTTGGAATATCCTTCAGGAATGATGTTCAAGAGTTACAAAAATGCTCAGGAGTCACATGTGTAGCCAAAAGATAAAAGCTGAGGCTTCAGCTGAAATGGATGAGGAACAAAGTGTTGCCCCAGCAAAAAAACCCCAGACCCTGAGCACGCCGAACTTGTCTTTCTTTCATATCCAGTGAAGTCAGCCTGCAAGGGCCCTGCGTGTACATTCAGAGAGGGAGGAAAGATGAATGGTGGCACATAACCAGAACAGGATTGCTGTATTAGCGTCCATGTTTCCTCCTACCAGTGCCAGCAAGGTCAAGGGATGAAAGAAGAGGAAGGGCCCTTGACTCGAGATTTGACTCAGATGTATTCTCTACTGTTTTTCATATGAATGTTGTTACTGGTGATCTGCCTGGGGCTTTTAAGTGGACTGTTTTTTCTGCTGAACGTAATTCTGTTTGGTGTGTCTCTGGATACAGAACCGACTGCTGACCTTGGCCTTATGTACGCAGTTGTCCCACCCAGGTCTGCCAGTGAAGGTTCCAGCAGCTGCGTGCTCAGCTGGTGACAGCTGTGAAGGTCTGTGTGATCCCGGGAAAGTGATGGTATGGGAGTTAAGATTAAAAAAGAAGATGGCAAATGTTAGATGCCTGTAAGAGATGTGCTGCCATTACGGTGATACAGATACCACCATCCTGTAAAATATACAACAGGCTGCTTCTAGTTGCTGATTTTTTGTTCTTCCAAATTCCTTTTCTCTTGCCATTGCCTTTGACCTATGCTGGGATCAGAAATCCCATTTGGCCACTGGAGGGCAATCCAAACTCTTCACCATAAATATTTCCAACCCATGGTTTGTCAAGTAGCAGCATCCCCATTATGGCTCAGGGACTGCAGTTGGTTTTTGTGCCCTCATCCTCTCTCTCTCTTTGCCCCCTCCTTTCACGCACACCACCAACAGGCTTGTGTCAGTGAAGTTTTGTAACTATAGGAAGTCTTCTTCCCAACAAAATACCAACCATGCCAAAACAAGTCACCTTCTCATTAGGTCTGTAGGGAGTGCTCACACTTGGCTGACGTGGTGCGTAGGACACCTGCATGGCTGTCAGCCATTGGCACTTGACCAGTGTCAAGCACAGCAGTGACGTGTTGGACAGAGGTGGATTTCACACTGTCAAACTATGCTAGGGCTGCATTATACTGGACTGAATAAAATTTACCTTGGGGAAACAGAGATGTGTAGAAGCGTCAGAGTAGGCACACTACACCCAGAGCAACACACAGATTCTGGGCACGGTTATCTGTCTGCGTCCTGCAAGAAATTCGGTCTGCTCCTGCCTAAACTTCCAGGGACTGCCATTAAGAATAAGGAACAGAAATCATTTTACCTTATGTGTTCTACATTTGAATCAGACCCTTGGTTTTATGTCAGATTATGTAATTCTGGGTCCAACAGGGTCCCAAGCACCTTGTAACAGATGCAGAATAGCAGCGTGAGATGTTTTTTTAAGTCATCTCCAACTCCAAGGTCTACTGAAAGTTTGAATGTACCTGGAGGCTTTTCAGCAACCAGTCAGCAACCCTCAGTTGTTCGCCGAGCATATTCCCTTTCTCTCCTACAGTTCCAATGGGGCTGGGCACAATAACAGTCTCCCACCTGGCGCTGCCTCTCTAAGAAAGACCTGGCATTTGGAGATGTTGAACAGCAGCCTCTTCAGGAATGGAGAAAGTCAACACACCAAATACATGCTGACCTCAACCTTGCAACTGTACGGCTCCAAGAAACCCCAGCCACTACTCCAGCCAGACATCACAGGGCTGCAGGTACCACTGCAGTGGGGTCAGCAGCTCCCAGGCTGTGCAGTGCCAAGTCCATGTGAGATGGAGGTGGGTAACACAGCAGCAACCCTTGCACAACTCTGCAAGAGGGGAAAGGGGCCTGCCTCCATACAGGAAACATGGATGGAAATCTTCCCTTGTTTAACAGAAAAGGGTGGGTTTCATTTCAGACCTCCACCAGAAGGTGCAGAGCAGCTGGTGGACAAGTGCAGACTGTGTAAGAGTCTACAGCGGGGCAGCTTGTCTCAGCACCTTGTCTCAGCACCAGGCGTGCCCATGTGCTTGGCAGCATGGTGAGCCAGTGCACAAAAGGCTTTTTCTGAGGAGCTGGAGAGATGCAGAAACAGCACAAGTATTTACCATTCTGCAAAGTTCTTTGCTAAACCAGAGCAAAGCTCTTTGTTATATAGAAGAAGAAAGAAGAAAAAACCAAACAAACAAACACAATTTACAAAAATTAAAGTCCTTTTTCCAGATCTCACAGCAGACTCTCATACAATTTCTTTTGTGGTTTAGTATCAGAAAAGACAGACAGATTTGCTTTTAAGGTGTCAGCCTTGACTCTTGTCTTTCCCTAGTACTCAGTGGGAGAAAAATCAGGTGGTTTATTTTTGCAAAGCAGCTTAAGTGTCTGCAGCAGTCAGTGGTCCTCATTGAAGGTGAGGTCGTAAGAAGTCCTTGAACTCTTCGTCAGACTATAACTTCTCCTTGTCTCTTCTGCAATGTTTCCAAAACAATTCCCTGCCTTGTGCTAGGCGTGGGAATGCAGGGAAGATCATTGAAGTTCTTGGGTCCAATCCCTTGCAGTTACTGATTGCCTCACAGACCCCGGGGTGGAAGGGTTCGTGCAGCATTTGCTTCCTACACCCCATACATCAAAAACATTTATTTATAGTGTTTATTAAGCATACTGATTTTAGCTTGAAGATCAAAAGCCAAAAAAGTGTGCAATGTCCACCAGGAAAAGAGAAGGAGATAAAGCAAAGAGGTCACTGATATTTTAGGTCTCTGAATACCAGAAAAATTCTTAGGAGAAAAAATGATCTTAGGAAACACCTTGTCCCAGAGAAAGGCAACTGCTGCCTCCTAACCTCTCCCCCTACTCCCCTGATCCCAGGTGAGCAAAACACTCACCAGGGTTTGGAGGTTTTTAGTACCTAGGAGCACAAATACATCCCAGTAACTTATCTCTGATGCATCACTGAAAGACAAAGACTTCTTTCTGAAGGTATATAGTAATAAATAGGGGAAAGGCAGCCATCAAAAGCCTGAAAAATAATTAATATAGCAATCAATTAGCTTCAACATATTTTAAGCCTTTCTAGTTTAAGCTTCAGTCAGTCCTAAGGAACTCAAATCCCAGATCAGGGCCCAACAACACCTTCCATCACAGCCTAAGAGCCTTGTCTTTCAGGTGTCTCCTGTGCCTTACTTTGGGATAGCTGCAGGACTGTACTTCCTAACGCTTGGGAGATGGAGTCCATCTCCTCAGTTCCCCACAGATGCTTCTCCCGAGGGTCACCCCTGCATGCATTGTGCAGGCAGCTCACTTGCAGCAAGGTGCCACCACAGAGTCCCAGCAAATCACTGGGACAGCCTTTGGGTTGGTGATGGCTTCATTTCTTCTCTTGCAGGATGCTGGATGGCCTCTTCACTTCTTGGTGACCTGCCCAGTTGTTTCCAGAGAGCTGAAGCTGCTGCAGTTGCAAGACCCTAAGCTCCCAATTGTCCAACTGCTTTCCCAGCTCCCCTACACAGGGGAGGCTGGAGATTCCAGGCTCCCAATCCTCAATTCCCAGTCAGTCTTGGTGAGGGTGAACTGGGAGTCTGCAACCTGCAGTACCTGGACTTCAATTTGCTCAAATCACTTGGATTGTCCACGTGTCCCTGGCTCCACTGAAAGTCACCAGGTAGGATAAAAGCAGGGTCTGGAAGTCCTAAAAATACAGATTTTTGGCTGCCGTGCCAGCTGGTATGCCACACCAACAGCATGGGTGCCCATTTTGGGGTGGTTGAAGATGTAGCTGACCGTGCAGCTGGGGACATAAGAACCTCCAAGCTGTGCCTAAGGGCACAGGGCAGCTGAAAATTCCAGGCTCAGCCTGAGGTAGAGGTGCCGGCTCCCCCTGAGCTCAGCCACCAGCAGCAGCCGCAGGCAGGAGTGGCGCAGCAGCAGTGTTTGGCGATTGCTGCCAAGTGCAGACCTCAGCACAGTCTGGGAGCCCCGTGGGGCAGGACACCCCTCACTGGTGGCAGGCAGCTTGCAGCTGTGAGGGGCTGAGAGCAGTTAATTCCCAGGGTCCCGCAGGAATGCTGCGGGAGCATGTCTAGGGTCCTGCAGCCCCCCAAGATATGTGCCTCCTGCCACACCAGCCACAGTGTGCACCTTGCCGGGTGCCCAGCTCTGTGCGCAGCCTGCAGAAAGCACTGCTGCTGTCATGAGCTGGACCTTTCAACCTCCTTTTCCTGTGTATAAAGTGATCCTGTAGACAGGACCTGTATATAAGCTATTCTATACATAAAATTATAAAATTTTACAGCCCCTGCTTAAGCTTTTCTTTTTGAAGCCATAAAAGCAAGCATTTTTCTATAGGTAAGACAGGACATGTAAAATCACCAGGGAGGTGGGAGATTCACAGAGGTATGGACAAAAAAGTCTCTTTTAAATGAGATTCAAGAAAGGGCTATGCATTTTCCATTAGACGGGCCTTAAAGGGACTGGGACATAAAAGAAAAGCCAAGCCAAATACTGAGAGCAATGTAGCCAGTGAAACAATGGGAAAGTTATTTAGCAACATACACAGCCCTGGAACATCCACGCTGTAAGTTAAGCACGCACACCAAATGTATTTTGGGCTGCTGGTGCCAGAGCACTCAGCTAACCCTACGAAAACTAACTCAGACGCAGCATGCTTACATTTCCCTCTCAACAACAGCCTGTGAGGCAATCACTGTGAAGGGATATACAACACTTACTTATTTCAAACAGCCGCTCAGGCAGAACAGCTTGGGCTCTGTGATCCTAACCAGATGCTCTTCAGTAATCCCACGTGCAAGGTGCATTGCGCAGCTTCCACGTGCATCCCTAGAGCGGCGTGTCCTGCTCTCTTACTGCTCTTCACTGAGCACTGCCAACTGCCAGCCACTCTGGCCAGTAACTTCAGCTGTCTCCTCAACATCACCTCTCACAAGACAACAAGTACAGGACCATTTCTGTCATAGCACAAGAGAACCTGCTCTTTCTCAGAAAAGATTCCCTTTCTTGCTGGTAAAATAAAGCTGTTGCCAAACTATACTTCTGCAGCACGTGCACTGGCCTTCCCTTTGACCCAAGTCTTCCTCATTGCACTACGTTCCCTCCTGAACTGAAATCTCCTTGCTGCGGTGGCTGTGGGGAGAAGAGGCACCACAAATCTAGTTAAACCTATCTGATTCACAGAGGTTGCTTGCTCTCGCCTGGACCTTTGGGGTTGTTTTAGCTCAAAGGGTGCCTGTGCTCATGTAAACTGAACTCAGGGATGCCTTTGAAGGCTGAAATCATAAGGGATGAGGAAATCTGGGGGAAACAACCCAGCTGAAGGGTTTGGCTCCTCTGCCATTATGCAAAGGTGGCTGACATAACTTGTATGAAGGCTTTAAACGCAACCCACGTTTCTTCTTGGATTGTTTCCTTGGCAGTGCTAGAAGATTTTTTTACATTTTTGAAGGATCTACAAGCAGAAGAATGCTGATGAGTGCTCTGATTTTCCCGTCTTTTTCCCCACGTCTGGGAAGAAAAGAGCTTTGGTATTTTCTTTCCAATTTCCCACAGTAGAGCCTTGGGAAGACTATGTCATTCTGGGTTTGGAGAGCAGTGCACCGTGTGGCGTCATCCCCAGCACAGAACATACCAGAGGGGCATTCTGCTTCCTTGCAGCTAGTAGGGAACGACGGGAGCACCACGTTTCCTCCGTGCAATAAAATTATTCCTCCTTTTCAGCGGGGACTTCTCTGCACTTGACACCCAGAGTCTGCTGGGTCCCACAGGCATGTCCTTTGCATAACTTGCTGTTTCTGTTTAAGACAGTAAAGTATTCAGGATGGTTTTTCAAGGACTGAAATTTTTTCTTGCAGGAATATTCCTACCACATCCACCAAAACTGCTCTCCTAAGCACTTTGGTGAGAAAGCAAATCATTTAGGTGAAGAGAAGACATTTTTATATATCTGATCACCATTGTGTCTCAGCTGAGAGAAAGGGCATCGAATGTTTCTGATAGGCTTTTGATTTACATTTACAATTTTTCTGTATCGTTCACCCTTTGGAATAGCAGGGTCAGGAGCTGAAACATGATGTGTGAGTACCTGTAGGTGTGTGAAAGAGAGAAAAAGAGGAGGGAAAGCATCAGAAACTTCAAGTAAAAAGAGGATTTTAAAGCTTCATCTTCACCCAACCTGAACGCTAGGACAGATTATTAGAAAACTGCTTTTCTATTCTGTAACCATTTTCTTTTTTGTTTTGGTTTGGTTTGTTTTGACAGCTAATAGCTCTGCTTGCCAGCACACAATGGAATCAGCTGGTGTTTCTGCTGTCAAAAATGAAAGGGTTTCCAATTATTCCATTGATTGCATTATATTAGATTAAGAAAATCATGTGGTTGGCTACCAATGACATGAGCTCAGAGTACACTGAGTAATGATTCATGCTGTTGCATGTTGAATCTGCTAGGGAAGTTTGTCACTGAAGAGGCAAACATGGACTTCTTTTTATTTAAATTTTCTGGGTCAGGAGCAAGGTCTTCTCCCAGAGAAGTCCTGAATCTTACTGCAGCTTTGGGGTGCCTTTATAGCATGTGCACGTTGGAATAACTGAATAGTCTTGATTGTTACATTGAAATTAGTTCTACCGAAGCAGAAGAGAAGTGGGACTCCTGGACTAGGGTCCCGCCAGATCAGCACACACCTTGGCACGCATTTACATTTGCTCAGCATTTTGACTCCTGTTCTGCACCCCTGGGAACTGCCTAGTTGGCTTTATTTTAAAAGAAATAGGAAAAAGTAACGCACTCCAAGAGTCCTGAAGAGGTGTGAAGAGCCAGCTTGTCCCAGAAGGTTCATTTTAGCCGCTGAGTCCAAGAATTCATGTTTGGACTTGCCCAGGCCCTATTAGACTTGCCTGTATTTCCGGATTGGCCTCTGCCATAAACACTGTGGCATTTTAATTGTTTCAGAAGCAGACTGTTAGGGCCACAATTAGGTACACACTGCTCTGCCACCACTTGTCATTTACTGGGTCACAACCAGCAACCTCTACAAAAGGTTCACACATCTCACTCTCCTTTCCTGACTCTCCCAAAACCCTTCCCCAAAACTGAATTGGAGCTCCACAGTTTTAGTTTGTGCCTCATTTTCCATTATTCTTACACTTACTTTCTGCAGGCCTGCAGGCTTTCAACTCCCTGCATTGCTGGGCAATGAGTTGATCATGAAATGTGCCCTCATGGCAAAGAAGGCTAAAAGCTTACTGGGATGCCTTAAAGCTTGCTGGGATGCCTTAGGAGGGTGGTCAAACATGGGCACAGGTTGCCCAGAGAGGCTGTGGAGTCTCTGTCATCATAGATCTTCAAGACTGGACGTGGCCGTGAGCAGCCTGCTCCAGCTGACTGTGCTCTGAACTGGGGATTGACTAGGTGATCTCCAGAGGGACCTTTCAGCCTCTGCCATTGTGTAAGTCTGTGATTATTGCAGAGCCATAGCAATGGTGTTGGGGCAGCTACAACTGTGCTCCTGTGGATGAGTTTATGATGACATTCATAAAACACCCAGCATGGGAAAAAAGTACGCTTGCACGTCAGGTCAGGATTTAGTTCAGGGGTCTGCTGGAAGCAACAGCACAGGGCAGGAAGCGTGACAGCAAGGGTATTGCTGCTGCAAGCCATACCCTGGGGTGGGTTTCTGCCTGCCTGGATAGCACTGATCATGGCACATGGCATTTGTAGCGGGGTGATGAGCATCACATTTTGGTGGGACTGAAAGTAGTTAAATTCTGTGGGAGCGGTAACTCAGAACTGACTTCTTTGAGGTAGAGCAGGGGCCTGGAAACGGCACTTCCGGACAAGGATTGCGGGACTACGGAGAACCAGCTGCCCCAGCAGATTTTGCAGTTTCCACTGTGGCAAGAAAAGCTAATGCTAATCTAATGCTAATCTAAACGAAATCTCCTCCTTTTATACCTGTCCAGGTCCCATTTAGTGCCCCTGTGGATGGCACTAAATCAATCAGAGCTATAAAGATAAATCAAATGTTTTCTCTGTGTCCTTCCTTTGCTCAAACATGTTTGGATGACAAATGAAGAGAAAGTGAGGTTGCCTCAGGACACTGGACAAATTGCCTCAGGACACTGGACAAATGGACTCATGTTGGAAGATGATATACAAATTTTTTAGAAGTTGTGACAAAACTGAGATACCTGGAGGAAAGGGACACACAAGACTGTCGAGTAAGGAGCAAATCCCTTACTGCAAGAGTCTTCACACTTGGTAAATTTAGCGCAACTTAACAACAAGGAAAACAATCTGAAAACGGCTTGCTTGCAGCCTGTCAATTCCAACATGGGGAGGAAATCCAGGGCCATGAAGAGTTATTTAATCCTGTTGAATAACAGGAACCAAAGGCTGGAAACTGAAGGCAGACGAATTCAAGCAGAAAACGAGGCCTGAGGGGAAAGGCAGTCGCAGGAGAAGTTTTTGCTGTTCCCTCCTCAAAGCTACGGGTCTTCTCCAGGCAAGTGAGGGGAGCATGGGTGGAGGAGAAAGGCACCTGGCCAGCAACTTGGTACAAGTGCTGGGGATAGAAGTGTGTCTCAGGTGGGTCTGTCCCTCACCCATGCCATTACCTCCTCACTGCCTCCCCCCACAGAGACCAACCTCCTCCTTCCCCTGGAGAAGGTCACCAAATGTCCACCTGGATGGCCCAAAGCGAGAAAGGGAAGCCAGAGATGACGGGGGATGTTGGTTCTCACTGAGGGAGGGCTCACGCCCGTCAGTGAAGCAGGATGCAGAGACACCGGCTAGCAGCCCCCCACTCATGGGCAGTGCCCTGCTGTGGCTCAGCTCTCGCTAAGGACCTGCTACCCAACATCCAGGTGCGACCCATGGGTCCAGCATGGGTCCAGCACGGGTCGGTCCCATGCCTGACCCTGTGGTACCACCATGCCATGAAAAGTGCAGTGGGACACAGCCCTCCCTGTCCCACTCCGTGGCGTTTGTTCAGAAATGAACCCGAAGCCATCACAGCCTTGCCTGCAGAGCAAGAACCTCTGTCGTTAACAAATTTGCATTTATACCGACTGCAAATAGCTAACTCACTGGCTGGGCTGGGTGACCTGGATATTTTAGTAGGTCCTCTAGGAACCTTGGGCAGCATGGGTGCTTTGACTGTACGACCCTTCATTAATTAGGAATGTTTCTGTACTGTGTTTTTACAGATGGATCTACTCTCATATGCATCTGGCAATTAGTTTACTCCCAAGAATGTGAAGTAATTTTTGGCCTCTAAACTGGAGGCATGACTGTCTGGTTTTTAACTCTTTGCTGCCACTGGGGATGCTACATCAGCCTCTGAAAGGCAAGAAACGGTTCCCCCTTTGCTGTAGCAATAGCTGCAGAGATAAGGTCCTGGGACCTATGGTAGTGAGTGGCTCACTTGTTACTGTTGGAAAGGCTTTTTCATTGTAATGGATTTCAGAACTTAACAAATAATTTTAATGCAAGCCTTTTTGTATTTTAAAGTAGGCAGGACAGGATTCTGGACAAACCATAGACACGTTTGACCGTTACCTTACTGGTGATACAGCAGGCATGTCCCTTTTGTATTATGTTTTTCATCTATTTTCTCAGTAGAAGAATTTGGTATTTCTGCAATCGTTGTTTCTGTTAACTTTGGCTGAAGGACCAATACCTTAGTATCATCTAAAAATGCTTTATTATGGGTTTATGTGTTGAAATCCAAAAAAGTTTTATTAGAAGAAGATAAATGCTTGACATTAAGTTGGATCAGCATTTATTAGTGTAAATCCCATGATCTGACTCCCCCAGCACAGGTAATTTTTCTGTTGCAGAGAAGGATACGGTTTAACCAGATAATGTGCACAGGAATTTTTTGGCAGTAGAAAGAATATCACAAATCCTTGCATGTTTGAGATCCCATATGTCCATGTATTCAGACAGACAGATGGATACTTTTCCTATGTGTGAGGAGATTAGAGCGAAAGACAGGAAATGCTGATAAGCAGATGGTTTGGATGTCAGTTTTATGTTCCCCTCTCAGTCATTAAAACAATGCTGCAAAGAGAACCTGAACATGAGAGTTTTCAGTGGAGCTGATTTGTAGTGTAAAGAAAGGAGATTATTATTTTTGTTATCATTCACATTAGGCACAAGATAAAACCAGTGATTTGATTCTGAAGTATGAGCTTTTGGAGTAACAAATGTTCCTGTTCCTGCTGCTCACTGCAGTACGTCATGTGCTGTAAGTGACTGAGTATGGCATTTTCCCTGTTCATCTGTTTTCCAAAATGGGATAACTCACTGCAACCAAATACCTGCCTGTAATGTAAAACAGAGATCATGCAAAAAGGAAAATAACCCATCTTTTCAGCACAAGACCAGAGATCAGAGGTCCCATTTGTCTGTGACTGTTTCCTTTATCCTTGTGAGTAACCTTCACTCTGGGAGAGATGCTGAAGAGGGGAATCTAGCACGTGGATGAGAACAGAGATCTTCAAATTCTTACTGCTACCCAATATGGGGGGAGAGATAGAAAGGAGTAGGGGGAGACAAACACACTTATTTTCTGCCAACCACCCCCCAACTCTGTTTCTCCTGTTTCATCATTCTCAACAGTACCCGAAAGGCATGCCATCCTGATAGAGTGGTATTTGGTACCCTCTTTTAAACTTAGATGCATGGTGAGGTACCAGGCTGTGGAAAGTCATGCCCCCTTAGTGTTTTGTATGGCCCGCATCCTTTGCTTTCTTTATTTCCTTACACGTTCTAGTACTGACTTCTGGTCACATCAAAGCATGTTGCAGCCCAACAGGGTTGCACCCCTGAGGTATTCAGCTGTGCTTGAGTGGCAGCTGGCAGCATCTGCTACATCTGATACGGTTACACGGGACTCTCAACTGGGACAAGATAATAAAGGGTAAAACCCTCACCTCTGCTAACTGCAAGGTTTGGTTTGACACCATTACAGGACTCCTATTCCAAAACTCTAAAGGTGATGCCAAGTCCCTACCATTACAGTCTAATGTTTTTGGGGGTTAGTCCTCTGAAGCTGCATGCTGTCTGGGTATCATCGCTACCTCCAAAGTCTGCACTGGGGCTTTTTCTCAGGCTGAGAGGAGCTCTGGGATTGCCTGCTCTGAGTCCTTCAAGCAGCAGCAGAAAGAGCAGAAGAGCAGCTTTCAGCTTTCCTTTGCTCATCTTCTGATATGAACTGTTTGAAAGTAATTGACGTTATTTTTTTCTTGCCTCTTCTTGTTTCCAGGCTTAGACTGAAAAGTGGAGAACAAGCCTCTGACCTCCCTGCAGAAGACTGGGAAGGGAGCAATGCACCCGAGCAAGCCCCTGAGTATGTCAGGAGATAAAAATGCTGGTGCACTTCTGCAAGGCAATTGCAGTACAGTTTTGTGGATGAAAGTTTTGTGATCCAAACCATCTCTGAGACTGGCAGGACCTTCACAAGGACCGGAGGTCTGACCGAGCAACGCTGGTTTGCAGGGTTGGTGGGCAGACTTGTGAGCGCAGCCTTGGGTTCCCAGGGAAGAAATTGCTTCCCTGCTGGCAGGAGCCCTTTCAGTGTGCAAAGGCACCAGGACACCTACAGCGTGGATGCAAGAAGTGGGAAAAGAGCAGACACTTGCTTACTGGTTTTAGCTGTTTGCACCTGGTTGCCAAAACATGCGAGGGTCCATTGCAATCACATACAGGCTGCTAGAACACAGACCTGGCTAATTCCATGGCTGTTATGAGAACTGCTGCACTGATGGTTTGTGAGGACATCTGGCTTCTGCCAGAGAATTTAAGAGGATCCAGCATGAATAAACAAGCTGTTAACACTGTTGCACCTGCATCCTCACTGAGAGCACGCTCCCAGCTCTGTCACTGCCCACGGCTCCTTGTGCTCGACAGAGAGGGCTGCTGTGCAGCACGTACCCGTACCTGCCGCTCGTGGGCTGCTTGACTGGAGTGGTGCGTCAGAGGCCTCAGCGCAGTAACACCTCCACGGCCGCACGTGCCGGGCTGCTAACTGGAGCTTGCATCAGTGTGCCACAAGAGCTCCACAGCCCTCAGTTCCCACCATATCCCCCGGGCACTAAGCCTTCGACTCCAGAAAACACCACCAACAGTAGAAGGATCTTCTAGGAATGCCCCCAGGCATGCAGGGCAGATCCACGTTTCCAAGACCAGCTGCAGCTGATGGCAAGGGCGAGAAAGTGGCCATGGGCCCAGTGCCCCCGCACCTCTTCCTCCATGTGGGGAGCAAGAGGAAGGGCAGTGGCTGGGGGAGCAACCCTGCTTGCCATCTTCAGCATGGAGACGTGGCTTTTCTCCTCATTTGTGCGCTGCCCACCACACATCACCTTGTCCTCACCTGACCCCCCTGGCCAGTGTCTGGAGGCCTTCCCAGCCCTTTTATGTGGTGCAAACCACTGACAGCCCCCTCCAGGGGAATCTCCATCCCTTCAGTGGGGCTATGGGAGCGGTGCAGCTCAGCCTCCAGGGCGATGCAGAAGCATTTTGCCATGGCTGATAAGAGACCTCTGAAAGTGGGGCAGTGAGATGCGCACGTGGGAGAGATGGCTCCTCAAACACGCCTGGTCTTCCCAAATGGGCTGGGGGAGTGGATGACTCCTCTGCTGGTCATCAGGGACTCTCTGGGCTGGAAAGTGATGCAGCTGAAGATTTTGCATTGCTAGCATCTGTCTAAATTCTGCGAATTCCTGTCATGACTCTTACACGTTTTCTGAATCCAGTGTGGGAATGTGAGCTAAAGCTGGAGTAATCACCTGGGGCTCAACACTAGCATCGTTATGGAAAAGAAGTATGTGGTTCAAAAGCTGATCTCTGTAATAAATTGTTTCCTACTTTTCAGGCATGTGAAACCATTACTAAATGGACTCAGTATGTCCACCAGGCTGAAAAATAAGCCAGGACTGTGTCTCAATTGTACTAAATCATTAAGTACCGGTCACTCCCCCTTTGTTGTGGTTATTGTTTTGTCAACAGTCTGTCAAGCTTTTACCTTGGTAGCGATCCAAGTGTCACAGTTGTGTATCCACACTTAGAGGAAGAGTTCGCAGCCATAAAAATCTAAGTTGAAAACTGTTAAGTCTCTTAGTCATTTGTGTTTCATGTACTGCAACCTCTTCTGCTCTGCTGGTTTTGTAAATCGCTGGACACGAAAGCGCATCATGATGCATGGGAAGTGCACGGTGACTTAAATTCTCTGTCCTCATCCTTGTGGAGGTGACACTGGGCTCCTTTGGCAGCACAGCAGAAGAGACATCATGGTGCCAGACCTGGGGGAGTTCAGGGGCAGGTGGCAGCATCCTGCACACGCTGTGGTTCTGCACCAAGCACACCAGCCGCCCAGCTCCCCACGAAGCAGCGAGGTCTGCGCAGGGCTTTCAGAGCACCAGCTCATGGCTCAAGGGGGGCTTGTCCCATCCTCTGTGGGGAGCAGGGCTGCCCTGGCCTCGCAGTGCCCCAGGGCTGGGCACTGCGCGGAAAAGAAGAGCCGAACCTGCAGACCCAGTGGCTCCTCACAGTTGTGGCTTTTATTTGAGTCAAGGGTGCCTGTCTGCTCCTTGGTCACATACACATGTCAAGAGGTCACCCTGTCCCGGAGGCAGAGGGAAAGGCAAGAACAAGAGGAGTGAGCACAAATGTAGCCTCAGGAGGCCTTTGGAAGAGGGTGTGGGTGTTCGCCCTCCAGTCCACAGTGGTTCCTTGGGATCCCTGTGGTTTTGCCCACCTTGGGGCTCCCACATTTTTCCCATGCATGCACAAATAGCAGGGTGAGTAACTACAGAAAAAAAAGCTGGACTGTGCAGAATATGAAGTTTCAGCAAAGAGTGTTCCTAATCCACACGCGTGAGAAGCTCCATGAATACAAGGTAGTGCTGTATGCTGTTTTACTGACCAAGAAAATGAAAAAAAGATAGATATAGTTTTTCAATTCTTTTATTCACTTTGGAGCACTTCTTACACAGGAAATTTCTGTTGTTCATTGAACAGTTATGCCAGATTTGAAAACCAATCACACCTCCGTGTTACCTTTAGGCCAGCTGTGATTCTCACAGATAAATTTAGGAACCCTCCTAGAAAAGGTGTGAAGTTGGTGCTGTAAATACAATAATGATCAATTCTGGGGACTTTTATGGGACTGGGCTTGACAGTAAGGCGCACCAGGTAACAAGTGTTTGCAGAACTGGGAACATTCTCCCTGCTCTATAGAAAACTACTTTTCTAGAGAGGATCAAAAACTTCACCTATTTTTGCAAAAAATACGGGAAAAAGTTATTTAAAGGAGCTGAAAACAGTTTTACTTAAGGTCACCAAAGCATAGAGATTTTAGATTGTTTTGGGTAAGTTTTACATGAAAGATTGTTCCTGTATTCTTACTGAAACCATTATCAAAATCATAAAAAACCCTTTTGCTTCAGAAAAACAGAAACAGCTCTTGCTTGGTAGCTTGCTGAGGTTACAGCCCTTTCAGCACTGCTGTTCTTGGAGCCCGTGGACTAAATCCAGCATCAGTCGGGGGTTTCATCCCAACCTACAATTCAAAGCGAAAGCTCGGCGTTGGGATGTGTGCAAGCAGGAACAGAGCTGGGGCAGCAAAGCCTGGCTTATGGAAATGTACGGTCATGATTAGATGTTCAAGGAACCGTTCTGCAACTGTCAGATAAATTCCCGCACTAACTAAACACTGTCTGTCAGTGCTATTTGTTGGGTTAAATTTCACTTCTGTTGCAATTATAGTCCTGACAGTGGAGTCACTGAAGTTGTTAATTTGGCCTGTTTTATTTATTCTTCATGCTTTTCTCTCCAGTTTGCACTTAGATTTTTCTAACATCTCTTTTTTTTGCTGCTTCCCTCTGGCACACATTTGTTACTCAGGAAACAACAGGCCCGTTGTTATGAGAAGAATTTGCCTGTCACCCAGGAGCGCTGTACGAAATCTGTTTATACAGCATTTTGGAATTTATGCAGCGGTTTGGGAAATTGTAGGCAGTCAGACGACCATTTTTATTACCACATATATGATACCGTGCAAGTGTTTTAGGTGCAAGACGTGTAACAAATAAAGTTTAATTTCTGTTATTCTTAACTGTAAATGCCATTAGCCAGAGCATCAGCTGGTGATGGATGGCGGCACCCCGCTCTGGCTCTGCTGATGCTGTGAGCAGTAATCATTTGCATGAGAGAAGAGGCCAAAAGCCTCGCCAGCGGGTGACAGCGGGCACACGGGCTGCAGCTGGCTGTCCCTAAAGCCCGTTTCCAGCTCCAGACTGCAGCTCAGCCCCAAGCACAACGTGGCCGTGGCCTGTGGCAGGCAGGGAGATGGCAGCGATGGGGCTGAAGAACAGGCAGGCCACCCCTGCTCACGTGGAGGCTCCAGTGTGCAGGCACACCATCCCACCATCAACACTTGCCCTTTCAATAGACAGCAAGAAGGACAGCAGGGTGGGAATGTGAGCACCCCAGGGTCACAGGTGAAGAACAGAGGTTTTATATGGTTAAAAGGGACTTTGTACTGACCAGAACAGCAGCAGCATTAAAAACGGCGTCTAGCCCCTCAGCCCCAAGCCTTCCCTTACAGTGACCTTCTCCCTGCCATCTTATGAGACGAATCCCATGTCAGCCTGGACGCACGCGTTATTTCTCCCAGTAACACGAACACCCCAGCTTGTTTTCTCTCTTGTTTCTCTCTCTCTGAGAGAGACCTGGACCAGCAAGCGTGTAAATGCAGGATGCACAGTGAGCTCTTTGCAGCTCCTGGGTGACGTAGACAGTGGCACTGGTCACCTGGAAAGGCTTGGTGGGTCAAACCTTGAATTTGCTGACATGGCACTCTTCCCCACTACCATGCTGTAAAGCAAACGGTGGATTCTCATTATTTCAGGTGTATCAGTCTCTTAAAGGCTGTTGCAGGGATGGAAAGAGCAGGACAGTGCTCCTGCAGCTGCCAGCTCTGCATCCCGTCTCACCAAAGGGCACCGTCCCTCCAGAATACTAGCTAGCTTGCTCAATTATACTTCGGTTTTGCTGTGTGATGCCAGAGATGTAATCACTCACTAATAGAAAAATGTTTTAGTGCTGCTTATTTCTGCCTCTGTTTTCCTCCTAATGTGGAAACACAGTATGTCAGGAGTGGGCAAGTCTCAGAAAGAGACATTTAGAGATCGGTTCTTTTGTACCTGCTGGCCACTTACACCTAGCTTTTGACTTACAGACTGCAGTGTAGGCATATGCAGCTCAAAATAGCCAGGGCAGTTAGGAATAAAGGCACTAACTGCTTTTATTGTAATCTGTTTTCTTTAGTTTTTTAACAATATACACAGTTCCTGAATGCTTCTTGATTGAAAACAGCACTGAGCTTTACATCTCTCTTACCTAGTTTTTAACCTGCCTCTCTGCCTTTATCCAAGAGAAAACAGTTTATTTATTTTAAAAATAAAAGAGAATAACTTCTGTGGGACCTGCTACCTGTCACAAAGCCAGGAGGCCTGGTGGAGATTCCTGATCTATAGCATTATTTTTGCTATTACCCTTTTACAACAGTGCACTGCGTAGTCAAATCAGCCTCTTTAGACCACGCGGCCCAAAGTACCAGGATTTGTTAATTCAATTTGTCAATCCCAAGAGCTTCCCTAATTTATCTGCTTGAATCTTTTTTGCATAATTTTTTTGCAAGAGCTCTCCAACCATTTGTTCAGATCATCTTTCAAAGGAGCAGAAAAGGGTTTGGCACTTAGATACCAGACCTCTGTAAGAAATTGGATGGTCATCTCACATTACTCCTGATGGGGAGAGTAACAGCAGCAAATGCAAAGTTAAGGATCTCAGGGAACAAACTGTTGTTTCCCATTTGATGACCTCTCATGGTCTTTAACTTCATTTGTTCGATAGACTTTGAACAGATGCTGTACTTTTTCATACTTCTGAGAAACGTGTTTGTTCTGATGGCATCCAGCACCTGAGAAATGTGCAGTAGTTGATGACCTTCTACCTGAGAAGGTATTACAAAAGGAAGGTCTTCTTAAGAAGTGAATATTTGAGAAGGAGTCCCCCAAATCTGTTTCTGTTCATAAATATTTCCTGACTAGAAATCAACTTAGGTTTCACTCCTGAAAAACTCTAAAAGCATGTTCTTGATATAAAGGTTTTTGCAGTCCTGATTAACCATATTTCTTGAATCAAGGCCAAAATGATGAAGGCCTGACTGATTTACAAGAAATGGTTCAGCTGCCATGAATTACTTTGAAATGTTACAGCAGCTTCAGAGAGGGGCAGCTTGGTGGGAGGTTTGTCTGTAGCTTGAAGTGAGCAGCTATGTATGGACAGCATAAAAGTTGTTCATTTTTAACTGACATCCTACTTTTCCTATAACTGGTTGTGAGAAAAAAAACTGTCTGGAAAGACACAATACTGATGCCATTTGGAACGAGGTACATTACCCTCTTCCTGACTGTGACTCAGACATTAGGTCTGTAGAAAAAAATCTACTGCTTTTTTTTCCTTTTCTTTTTTTCCTTCAGTGATGAAAAACAAGCCACTGAAAATGGACATTCTGTAGAAACAGAAACATTTCCTCTATGGGTGAAAAGAGAAACAAATGAGTTAAGAAAAAAGCAAGGGCTCCCTGACGCCATATTTTCCATAGTACAATACTGCAGGAATTAAAATGAATGCTAGCAGATGGGGAGTGGAAAAGTTTGCTGCTGCTAACATTGAGGTGATACTGCTCTATGTAACTGTAAAAGCAAGAACTGTTTCCATTTTGCTCTGCGCGTTTGTTTTGCCTGCACTTTCCAGACTCATCCCCCAAGCATCTGTACATGCTTGGTCACTGATAAATGAAAAAAGCTAGGAAATACACTTTCTCTGCTCTTCTGTCTCTCCATTTGGTATGTGTCCATTGCAGCAGATAGGTACACTTCATATGACTAAGATCAACTCTTAGTATTTAAACAATAAATAAAAATGTCCTGCTAGGCTGGTGTTCACAAGTCTCTGTTCAACAAAATACTTATATTCTTGTTTAAATCCATCAGTGAAGCACTGAAGGGTTAGTTTAATGATACCCACGTGCTAAGTTCCATTAGCTTTAATGGTCTTTAAACCCACATGGAGAATCAGATGCACACTGAACGATGTCCTGAAGACTATTGGCTTGCCTCGGGACTCAGGAGCCTGGGAGCTGGCGGGGACCCACTTGCCAGCTAGTTATCTTCTGTCAGCAGCAATGGTTCAGAGTCACGACTGTTAACATGGAAGGGCCAGTGGTCAATCCCACGTAGCGAAAGGGTGTGCAGAGTGGGGTGGGTGAGCACTTTGCTTCTGAGACCTGTATTTGGTGGCTGGGTGGCTGCGGGGGAGACCTTACTTGTGATTGAAGAGGAAATGGAGGCAAAGGCATTGCTGGGATGCTCTTGGCACCTTTCCCAAGAACATTGCTTGAAAGGCTCTGCTGTTAACTACAAACCTCTCCAGGCCAAAGCCAGGCTGAGAAGTATTTCAGGGCGTCAGAATACATTATCTCAAGAGGAGTTATTTTGTGATTGGAGGCACTTAGGAAACACCTCTCCCACAGATAGGGTAGGAGTCCCCTAGGACTCCATCCAGCCCTTCACCAGCCATGCCAGGGCACTGCTTTTCCCTGTGGCAGGGCAGCAGCCCTCCTGTAGCACCGATGGACACCCCTACAGAGGCAATGGAGTTTTGTCATTTTTCAGTAGCTGAGGATATGGCCCCGAGGGGAACTGAATGAATGCACATGACATGCAAGGCAGGAAGGGGGAGGGCTTTTGGTACAAAAGGAACCTTAACTTCACCAAGTTTTCCATTAAAAAAAAGAAGGGTGGAAAATGGAGAGATGAGGGGAAATTGCCCACTGATTACAAATACAAATGGAGAGTCCAAAGAAAACAGACTTTACAAGAGGGTTATGAAGCGGTTACCATAAAGTTTCTCTTCACCTTTTGACCCATCCTATGAGTCACTCCAAGATAAGACTGTGTAGAGAATTGTCATATGGGAAACTAAGCAAAGGCAGCTCTTCTCCTAAATAAATAAGTGCTCTACCCAGGGGGAATTACAGAAATGTAAAGTTGATTTCTTTTTCCCTCATATCCTTTAGTTTTGTGTTTCTGGGCATTGCTTTAGGCACTTGAAATGCTGGAAAAAAACCCAGCCTTGAGCTCAGGACCTGGTAAGTAAAAAGAATTAAAGAAGTACTGTAGCAGAACATCTCTTGCCCTCTGCCCTTTGCCATGTACAGGAAAAGTTAATTGTCTATACAGCCATCCCTTCTCGCCTTGGGCTCCATCAAACAGCAAGCAATGTCTATGGAAAGACTTCCATGAACTTCAGGGGAGTTTCTAATGGGCCAACTGAAATCATTGACAATCTTCTCTTGATGCCTGTGGAAGGATCCATTCCATGTTCTGCTGCTGATGCTGGGTGATTGCACTGCCTGTCACTAGGGAAGCCTCTGAGCTAATGATAGCCTATGCTAATATCTGGATTTACAGAAGTCAAGCACAGAGTAGTGGAAGGCATAGCACAGCAGGGATATAACTGGCCACTTTCCAGGTGGGTTTTGCAGTCAGCTACTATGCTAGTGAAACTGAGCTAATTTCCAGTTACTGGGGGGTATATCTGCATAACACCATTGTGACCCACCACAAAGCTGTAGCTGTGATTGCTGTTGGGTAGTCCTAACGAAGTCATAGCCCACTCAGTATAAAGGCACATTAAAATGTCTTGAGCTGGTGCTGACATGCATTTGGCTGGGGTTTTATCTGATCCGTTGGACCTTGACACGTAAGATTGGATTGCCCTCTTTTGGTACTGAGGAACCTCCTGCCAAAGGACCACATTCCTGTCTGTCTCTGAAAAAAATAATTTGTTTGCTAACCGAGGGCCCAGCCCTTGAGCAACTGACACCACGCTTGTCCCGGCAGGGGCAGGGAGAGAATGTGCACAGCCAAGTGCTCCAAAGCCAAACCATGAGGAAATGGTGAGGTTTTCTACACAGAAGAATTTTTGGAACACCACTTCTTTATAAGGGATCAGTGATAATGAACCCAGACAAAAGAACCAGCTAGTAAATGCAAGCAGATGGTGTTTCCAGATGCTCCCAGTAATTTCTCTAATACAGTGCCTCAGCAGTACCTGATAGCTGGGGAATGGGTGACATACAAGGATAAGAAATGGTCTGGTTTTACTTTTAGCAATGCTTCTTTTTCATAGAAGGAGTTTAGGGTTATCTGCTCTGACACTATCATTTGACAAATTTCGGTTCAATGCGTTTTGTTTGGATTGGAAGAGGGACATCTACATTTTCTCACATTAAAATTGGCATTCATCACCTTGGAAAGAGGCTGTATGAGTAAAAGCCTACCAATGTAAATCTCAGTGACTTCCCTCTCCCATCACCTCTCCTCCCCTTCAGCTCAACCCCTTGCAGGTAGCTCCCTGCCTTCCCTCCAGAAACCTGACAGCCATCACACTGTGCGGTTGATGTGATGCTGGCTGCCACCACACCATTGAATCTTCCTGTGCATTTAACTCATTTCTTCAACTCTTCTCTTCTGCATTATCTGTTTAGACAGTGTCCTCTCTGAGGCATATATCAATGACTGGAACAAGGAAACCTTCTTGCTCCGCAGCACTTTGATAAATAAAAAAATAATAGCAATAATGTTAATAAAACCAGTGATAATAACTATGGCAGCAGCAACAGGTTAATCAAGTTATTCATTTCACTCTTCAGTGAATGCAGTTGCCTGGAAAAATTAATCAGATGAGTCTCTTATGAACAGCCAGTCCATTTAAGAAACTATATGCACAGGACTAAGGTACCTGCCTACCAGCTGTGCCATGGTAACTGTCCATGCAGGTGCTCTTAGGGGAAAATGTCCAGGATAAATGTCATCACCTTGCAATTCCTGCAGATATGCATAGGGCAAGTGCCACTGCTCAGCCCATGCAGGAAGCCCTGTTGATCTGCAGTAATGTCACCATGTGCATGAGTTTCAAGTTTACTCGCCTTGCACAGACAGCTGATCACAGACTCAGACCAGAATGAGGTGTCATCATTTCCCCAGGATGCCTCTGTGCACCACAATGCCAGAAGTCCCTCAGAAGTTGAGGGTGTAGCATTTTTAATAGCACTTAATTGACAGGTGAGCCTGTGTTTTCTTTTCAAAATAATTTTGGTAATCTAAAACCAAATGGCAGAAAATTTTTCAAAAGTGTGACCATAAATCCCCCAAAAGTTTCTTTTTTGTTGTTTTGGCAGGACAGAAACAAGGTAGAGGATCCTTCCCAGACCTACAGGGCCAATTTCAACCTCAGTGTGAGGCTATCTCCACCAGCAGATGTTTCATTTATTGCACTGAATTGGTGGAATGTCGTGGTTGAGGCTGGCTCTTTGGCTGATATGTGAAAATTAAGAAGAACCCAACCAAAACACCACAAACCCAAAGGAAAGAGATCTTGTTTTGCTGTCAAGAGCCTGACAGTTAGTAGGTGAGGCCCCATTTTCCCTACAGGCTATTGAAGAGTAACTTGATCAAGGCATATGAGATAAATGAAGATGACACAGTCATGCTGGGACTGGAAACGTGCCTCCAGCAGTGGCAACAGTGTGTGCATGTTTGCTAAGGAAATTGCAAGGGTCTTGTTGTCTTGAAGCTTTCTGCTTCAAAAGGCTGTTGAGAGCAAGTGTGAACGTGCTGGGTCCCTGCTGTCCCAGCCATTGACACTGGTGGGAAACCAGGACCTTTCCTAGAGACAGTGGCTCATGCACTGCAATGAAAATATCTCTGTTTTGGGAAAATCTAAGAGAGAGCCAGAGACGTTTTCCCAAGTGATTGCTGTCCTTACCAGGACCCCAAGAAGTGGGATCCTGTCTGCTCCAAGTTCCTGTCTGCTCTGGCTGAGGCAGGAGAGTATGTGATAATTTTCAAGCTATTCTGGGGTTACAGCTTTTCTCCAGCAAAAATTCTATCCTGGACTCAAGACAACGTTGGTCAATGCCGACATGCTTCTGCAAAGCTGTTTGGTTTTCAACAAAACAGCATTTTAGACCAAAAAAGGTATTTTTGAAAAGCATTTGCTTGGGTCAGGTGCTTTTGCACTGTGTCCAAATGTCCATGGTGCCAAGTGCTTTTCCAGTATTCAAATAGTCTGCATTTTTCAGTCAAATACCCAAAAAAAGTGTTTAAAACTTGCAAAATATAAAGCAGATCCTGCCCCTGTAGCCAGATAAACCTACAGTGGAGAGCTGATTTGAACATTTTAATGGCAGTCTTTATTTCGTATCCAGATACTGGTTTGGTGGTGAAAATGTTTTGCAAGGATATAGTGTTTGCGAAAGTATTTTTGATGGGATAGCTCCCGAGGCACTGAGAGAAAGGCAAAAGATACGGAGACAGAAACTGTGACTTTTTTCTGCTTTGTGAAAGCATTTTGTCTTTTTCCCAGTCTGGAACAAAAACAGCTTTAGGCTCCCTCATAAGTCTGTCCCACAACAGTATCATTTCCTGCCAAGTCAGATAACAGTGCCGACCAGATGCCCTGGTGTCCTTAGCACTTTTGTGGATCCTTGAGAAAACTGTGAATGGACTATGAAAAAGAAGAGCACAGCCTGTGCAAATCCCCTAGAAGCCCTCATCTTTCATATTATGTTCAATTCATTTTATCCCAGCTGTGACACCTTGTTTCCAGTGTGCTACAGGCATTTTCACTGATGATATACAAGTGCCTTAGACTTTTCCTGCTGCTTTCAGCCCTTGGAGTCTGTATCAGGGGCACATGGTAGAGGAACCCCTCATCTTCCTGGAAAATTCTATGTGGTCAGTGGGATGCAGAGTATGTCTGCAACATTTCTTCAGAGCCTCTTGTAGCTATTGGAAGGACTCTCCATGCACTGGAAGAAGGTCTTTGCAATTCCTCCAGACAAATGTTGAAAGCTGCTTTCAGATTCGGGAGAGCAACAGCTACCTTCAAGTGAGGATCAGAACTTTTTCTTCCTGAATATACAGGATTAGGGACATCTATTGAAAAAACCCACACACAATTCAGATATAGGTTTCAGGTTACCGTTCTTAATGTTGAAGGAGCTTGACTATAGGACATACACTAATAGACTAGGAAGGTTCAGGATTGAGACTTGGACTCATCTGACCATCTGTGAGTGTCTACACTTCATCTCCATGCATGTTATCCTCGACCCACTAGTGGACAGTGGAGGGAAATGGTGCAATTTACCTCTTCCAAAAAGAGTTGTCTTCAACAGGGCAGATGAGCAGGACAGCATCAATCTGACTATAAAGGCAGCTGAGATATGGGGGTCAGCTCCAGCACAGATTCTGTGGCAGGTCCCTCAGTGGTGGAAACGGGGCAAGGCAGAAAGGCAGGCTGCCCACTGCATTTGGCCAGTGGTGCCTGGGCACTGGAGCAGAGGGAGGCAGTAACTGGGGTCCCCCTCAAAGCTGCTGCCCCGTGCTTCCACCTGCTCTCACTGCCAGGGGTGCTAACCTGCAGCAGCTCTGCAGAACGACACAAAACAGCTGTGTTACTGAGAAGTAGCCCCCCCCCTTGCCCCTGTCCCCTATCGCTCCTCTCCCTCCTTGTAAAGCCAAGAACCCAGTCACTCGGGATCTGGAGCCTCCACTAAGAGCGTGTGAAATAGTCTTCAGCTAGATCAAATGGAAAGGTAGAGCTGACCCCATGCTTGGCATGATGCATGTACAGAGATAAGCTTTTCTCCTCTCTTTGCCAGGACTCAATTTACAACAGTAAAGTGCTGTGATTGCCTGGCAAGTCAATCCCGTTGTAAGAGCTCACCAGGCATTGCTTTCAGCACCAGCAGAAGATGCTTGACAGCGCTGTTTCTGCACACGGATGGAGTTACAGGCAACTTCTCTGAGAGAGTTTCTCTGACCAGCCCATTTTGAAAGCTAGGAAGACAAGTGGTAAAGGAATAAGCTCGCATGTGCACTCTCCATCCATCCACCCAAGGACAAAAGCAAGGCAAAGGAGCTGGGTGTCCGTTCCCAGCGTGCTTCCGTGCCACTGCAGAGCTCTTGTATGCAGGGTAGGAGACAGAGTTTGTCGAGGAGAAGACTGCTCCCTCCCCTGAGGTCACAGGGAATGGGGACACCCACACCTCACCAAGGTGTCTACATTCACATGTGGGATGAAGCTGTAGCCTCCAGACTTGCCACAATTTGTGCAATCTCAAAGCTCTGCCACAGAAATAAACATGAGCGTTTCCAGCTCTATTGCCTATTTGTAAGACCATTTTTTCAGTCTGTTTTAGGACTGGGGAATTTAAGGAAAATCACAGCAGCTATCTTATGTTGACCAGCATATGATCTGTAGGCAGACCTGAATTATAGGATTTATGCTTTCTATATTGGAGAGGGAGATGTCTCCCTAGTCCTGCTTCAAAGATCCAGAGAAAGCAGAACACTCTTTTCACAAACTTTATTATGGTAAAAATCTGTTACCACAAAAGGAAAGTCCCACACATTACCTGTGCTTTGCAGCACACACACTGCAATTCCAGGTAGCAGGAGCTTTCCTCTGGAATGAAATTAGGCAACGGTGTAATTCTTTTCATGCACCACATGTGCTATCTTTCATTTCGAGGATTTCATTGTGCCTTGCAAATGTCAACTGCTTAAGGCACGCAGCTCAAGTAGGTATAATTTATCGTTTTTCATTATATTTATTACTGAGATCATTTGAGTGGAACCCAGGTGTTCTGGGGTAGAAACCCTTCCTCCTCAGCAGGCAGCACTCCCTGGCCCTCGGGGAGAGAAAATTTTCTTCAAAGTGATTCCCAGGAATTCATTTCCTCAGCCTGTGATTATGTTTTCTAGCCTTTCTCGATTCTGAGCTGTGGTCCTTTGCATTTATGCAGCTGGGCATGCGTCTGTGTTCCGGGTGTGCGGATGCCTAGACTGACAATCCTGACAAGAGTTACTCTGCAGTTGTCTTGAGACCCACTTCTTACGAGGGGGGGCTGCCTATTCACAGAGAGAGCCTGGATTTAGCACGGAACGGAAATCTGCAGCAGCCGTAGGAGTCTTCCAGGCCAGCATCTCACCCTTTGGGGGACAGTGCCCCAGCTCTCCTGGATTTGCCTCGCAGGTGCACCACGTGCTGGCTAACGGCGTGCGGCTGGGCAGCGCCCTGCTCCTCCATGGGGAGCACTCACGGGCAATGTCAGCAACTTCCCCGTCACAGCTCCCCTGCCAGCGTGAGGTCCCAAGTGGGCCAGAGCATAGCCAGGTTAAAAATGAACCTGTGCCCTTGCGAAGGCCTCATAGGGCATACACGATCTGGTAGGTGTGCTGCAAGTGAAAAGCAACCATGGCTCTTCTACTGCACGCACTGCTCACGGGGTAGCCTGCCTACGTGTAGAGGTCTGACATGACTTTTTACTTGCTTGCCAACTCCACATAAGCTGGGACAATTTTCAGGCCTTCATTTAGACCATGGTGAATGTGAAATGATAAAGGATAATTTCAATGCTTGAGAGTGAATATTGCACCTGTATTGGACTTTGCAAAGTTTTTAGGCTACTTTAATTTTAATGTCGTACTTTTGCCCCCTCACATGTGCGAGAGTTGATTAAAAAACCCCTAGCCTTTAAAAGTGACTGAATTGCATTGGTTTTACTCTAGTAGATTTTATAATTCTTTTATAGAAATAGGGTAACCAACTGCTTTAAAACCAAAGTTTCCTACACAACTAGTTATAGTCATCCTTTAAAGTGAATATCGAGCAATCCTGATACAAAAACTGTGCAGCCCGTGTTCCAAGAAGTGCCAGTGCAGTAAGTCACAGTTTATAAATCTGTTAGTGTTATTGACAGCAACGTGCATTTTGTAACGCTGAGATGAATATGAAGCATCAGAGGCTAGGCTATATGTATGGCCATCTTTTACTTACCTCGTTATGTTTCCACATAGTATCTGGAAAAATACCATTTTCTGATATTTGACCTGTGTTACGTTGAATAGAGATGGGATAGCATCAGCATTTTGAGCAGTGTCTTAGCAAGGGACCAGGGATTTGGGAACAATTAAAAGAAAATCTATATTGAATGCATGTATATAAATACGTTTGCCTGAGTTTTAGGTTTTTAACTGATTTCCAGGTCTTCTGTCTTTAATAAATGGCTTCATTTTGTTGCAATTCCCCCTATGAGATCATCTACATTTGAACCAAAGTACTGAAATGCCTTTTGACCAAGATGACTATTTTGAGATAGATTTACAGAGCACATTGACAGAAGCATGTTCTTAACTTGGGTTTTGGCACTGTAGCATGCTCATGGAGAGGACAGAAGCAGAAGTTTCCACACTAGTATTGGCAAAAGGTTTCTGTGGACTAGCAGAGAACTAGGGCCAGAGCATCTCCTCCCATGGCGTAGCTTCAGGCAAAGCTTTGGGGTTTGGCTGGCTCCAGCTTTTTGTGCTGGAGGGTGACTTGGGGTCCCTGCTCCCCAAAAGAAGGTGTCTGTAAGTGGACTATTTTGGCTCTGTAGCAGCAAATAAAGGTTCTGCCTGATGACAGCCTTGGGGAGAAAAAATAGAGAGACTAAGCAACTTGTCCAAGACAGGCTTAGGAAATCTCCAAGTGGTTCACAACTAGCTGACATTTGTAAAATAAAAGAGAGGGAGAGGGAGAGAGAGAGAGAGCAAGCGAGCAGCTGCAATGAGAGATCTGAGCTTGTACAATCAGTGTGGTTGAAGGGGTAAAGACAACGGTCAGGCTACCAGTATCTACAGTGGTATAAATTATACCTTTTAGTTTCTGTAAATATATTGCACAGGAGTAAGTGCATCCATCTGAGGGGTTGTACTGCTTTAGCTGCACTATTCTACTTTAAAATATGCTGGTCTTGCCTGTAGGAAAGGGTTCAGCCTCAGCAGATAGAGAAGCGACATGAGGAGCCTTGTGGACTCCCAGCTTTGCTTGGGCACCCTGATCCTGTCCGCTCTCTTCTGGACCTGGTCACTTTCCACGTGCAGCCCACATGGGACCTCTGGCGCACTCTTGTTCTGGTGTGAAGTCAGCTGCACCACAGGCTGCTCTGACTTGTAGGTACCCATGTGGAAATCACCAACTGCTACCACCAGCCTTCGGCACAGCAAGAGCTGCTGTTCAATACACAAATTAAAGCAAACCAGCTTTTCTTGTGAGAAATGCTCGAGGCTCAACCCTTATCAGGCTAGGCTTACGATGAGTGCTGCAAAGGACAGAATTATTCAGAGGTGACAGAAAACAGTGCTGTGATATGTTTTTCTCTCTGGCGCGGAGCCAGCCAGAGACCAAAGTGGCTGCCAGCACTAATCAGGGGAGCTGGTAGACCTCTGCTCACACATCTGCCTTACTCCCCATCTGTAGGCATGCTTGGAGCTGCAGCTGCTGGAGCACACCTGGTTATGCCAGCCTTGATTTGCCAGTGATGAAGCAATCTACAGCCATCCCTTAGCACAGGTTTTGTGGTTTCAATCCAGGACAGAGCTCTGGGTCTACTGGTGTGCCAGGATCTCACAAAGATTTTACCTGGCCTGCTTCTCACTTAACAGAAGGCAACCTGATTGCTGGAGAGACAGCCACTGGCTGAGTTAAAACACTGATGGGAACTGGTGCACCATAGGAGAGGGAGAAGCCCCGCATCTGTGTCTGGAAAAGACAGGAGTAAATCTTAAAAACTGTTTTTAAAAGGTGTTTCACTGGTAGGTGCTGAAGTCCTGACTCGTTCCCACAGTGCCTTAAATCAATAATGACTTCCTATGGGCAGAATGTGCCATATGCAGGTCATCTTAGCTTCGCTGAGTTTTAGAGCCCTGTATTAGCCCTGTATGGGCTGAAAAGAAAGATTTTTGCATGGCAATTTATCTCCAGACCATTTAGGGCTTTGGGAAAAAGTGTTATGGAAAAATACCTGTCTTTTGTATGTTGCTTTCTGTTGATACAGAAAACTGAAATTTAGGGTGCTGTGTACAAACACATGCTTGCCAACATTTGTCATTCAGAAGGCACCAGATTTCAGTCAGTTTTGGTCCGTCACTGAGACACATCTCAGTCCTCAGTTGTACTAGGAACAGTACACGTGGCAGCATATGATGGAGAAAAGAGAGGCACAAGAGGTCCTAGGTGCTGCAGTTTTGGAGGCATGGACTGGCCAGTAAGCAGGAAGTCACAAGCAGGGCTGCAAGGTCCTGAGGAGACACATGCAGGGAAGAGGTGAACCTTCCTCTGTCCTCTCTGGAAGGAGACGAGCTTGGGTAGAGAGGACCATGGGAAGGGAATGATTTAAGCAACTTGGGGAGCAGAGCTCCCCAACTGTTACACCACAGAGCACGGGGAGAGAAGGCAGTAAAAATGTGGAGGAAGTAGTAGAGGGGCAAGTGGCCTGTGGAGGCAGCTCTCCTCCCCCAAAAGGGCAGGAGCTGGCAGGTCAGCAGGCATATTCAAGCTCCCCAACTCCCTACGGGTGAGCTTTGATCCTGTGCTGTTGAGGGCTTAGTATTGGTTAGCAAGTGAAAAACAGGCCAGAAAGGTACAGCTTTATTAACTCTTGTGCAAACATTTACACAGGCCAGTTTTCATTCTTCTTTCTTGGAAGCATCTTGGACCAGATCTCTTAAATTTTGACAGTATCTCCATTCCTGAAGCATCCTGTGACAGGGAGTATTGGCTCTCTTGGTCTTGTGAGACTCAGGGTTAACTGTTGTGCTGCTTAAAGAAAGCCGAGTCCTATAGCTCATTTTTAATTTTTAGCTGTGGACAGAAAAAGCAGATACAGATGGGTTCAGACATATAAGTCCCAGCTGTTGTGTACGATAGGAAGGAGAAGGAAGGGAACAGCAATTGGTCTGCCAGGGAGGAGTTCTTGCATAAGAAAATCCTGGTGATAGAGCCACTGGGAATTGTGGCTTTACTCACTATAATGAGAAAATGTGCTGGTTTTCTTTTTTGTGCAAGAACAGGAGTGGAGAATGTATTTTGTGACATATCCCAAAGCTGAGTTTTAAATCGTGATCCACACAGTGTTCCCCACATGTACAATCCTGTTGGTGTGACAAAGCACAGGATTACTGCAACAACCATAGGGACGGGATGACTGCACCTGTCCCTGGGGTTGCAGTACTGTCTTCATGCAGCAAGATATATGTAAGGGATTATGTCCAAACCTAAGGCATCTGACATGCTCCCACGATATACCAGCATTTTAAGAGCAGAAATTAGTTCTCTCAGATTGTTAAAGGCAAGAGCTTTCTGACCCCTTCTTGGGAAACATTTGAGAAAAGGGAGCTTGTATCTCAGCAGACTGATGCAACGGAGCCCAATACATTAAAACAGAGGACAGGTAACAGCTGTAGTTGGATAAATAGGGCTTTTGGTGAATGAAGAGTTTTCACTGATATTGCACGTCAAGGAAACATTACCCATGGCTGGAGAAAGTGTTTTAATCAGAACGGGTCAAATACTACACTATATTAATTGCAGACAGAGCTGCTCACATCCTTACAGATTCAGCTTGTGAATGGAATACAGTTTCAAAGCTTTGCACTTTCATCTGTTTAATCAAACACCTACTTGCTCTTTTGTATCGCTGTAAAAATTCCTCACTGTTAGAAGAAATTTGACTCCTCTGCCCCAGGAAGGTGACTTTGGAGATTCTTGAAATGATTCAAAAGAAATTGCGTCTATTTCTCGATTGAGCTCTTCAGTACTTAATTAGAAAAGACATTAGGAAGAAAGTTAAAGCATTATGGACAGTGAAGCTTTTGAACAGATTTCCTGCAAAGCCCATACAGTTTCCATCACTGCAGGTCTGTAGGAAGAGATTAGACAAGCACCAGTCAGGAATTACTTAGTTGTCCCTACCCAAGAGTAGGGGAATGGAGTGGATGGTCATTCTGTTCTCTTTCTGCAAGAAGAACACATGTTTGGCCAGAAACAAATGGGACAGAGATTTCATGTGTTGTTCTCATCAGTGATCTCATTGCTGAAAAGGTCCTGAATAAGCAAGAGGATTATTTAAATGACTGTAAAACATAACTTTAAAGTAGCTTAGCTAAGTCAGTAAGTATTCATTAAAAGTTGTTAGAATGCACTTTGTGTGATGGGATCCTCAGGGATATTCTGCTCACATGCTTGACTAAGCACCCTAGACGCTCAATAGGCTTTTGAGTGGGTTGAGTTGAAAATCATGAAGTATGGTGAGGTTAGAAGAGTATTGGGGCCGTATTTTATGAAGTTTACGTAAGCGGCCATCTAATCTGAGGGAGCAATTCATCAGGTTTTTCCTTTGCCTCTCTCCTATATCCTGATATGAGGAAAAAAAGCTGATGTGATCCAGATGAATTGAGCATGCTAGTCAGATTATCCCCCTGGATGCTCTTCATCTGCTCGCACTGCTCAGTCAAAAAAAATCAACTGGCACGCCCTATCACATGCAGAAAAGAAGGCAAATGTATGTAGGCCAGCTATATTTGAATCTTTTTTCTGAATCAAAAATATGCATGGTAGGTGACATTTGTAGGTAAATACAATGTTCGAATATTGGCAGTGATATCTAAAAAAGAAAGTTTTGTGATTCTCTGTTATTTTTAAGTACTTAAAATATTAAAAAATGGCACTTAAAAATTATTTATGGGTAGTTATTTTTTCTTTTCCCTCCTCATCCCTCCAGTCAAAATTGTGCACAAGTCTGAGAAGACAGCTGCCTAAAGAAATCTTTTTATGCAGATTTCATATGGTCCCACACCTCAGATTTTATCTTGCTCTGTGTGCTATTTAAGCTGCTTTCTGAAGCTAAGCATTTTTTCTTATATCACCTCTAAGAAATGCTGATTAATGAGAAAGTAATTCCTTTTTTCTTTATTATTTATACACAGAAAAAAAATATGCCTTTATCTTGAGGGTAAGAAATCAGCTTTTGACTTTTCATACTGAATCCAACCCTGCCTTAGCTAGTGAACTTTATTTTAAAAAGTCAACAGAATAATGTCACGATCTGATCTGAAAGAGCCATTGTCTCTTTCGCAAAGGCTGGCTTAGACCATTGGACCTTAAAATGATGTAAAACCAGATACCTCTATAACTTACATGGCAGCTACATCATTTTACACCAGCAAAGGAGATAGTGCAGTTCATACTATATTTAAAAACAACCCCAGTTTGTGCTTGTATTTGAACATCTGTTTCACAATGGATCAAACCTTGAGAACCTGAAGTTTTCTAACATTACCTGAATGGATGCATTTCTCCTCATTGAATGCCAAATTACATTGCCAGGTCTGAGTGGAGAGGTTCCTCTGCTCTTCTGGGGAGGCTGCCTGTCCGGCTCCACTGGAACAAAGACCAGTTTGACCCATACAATCTCCTTTCAGAGAAGAGCACCCTGGAAACGGTGGGGGTTGACCTACGATTGCATATGTCTGTTTTGTCATTTCTGGCTCGTCATCCATTGAGGACACCATTAACAGCAGTTGCTCCAGACTTGTCAGGACCTTTGGTAGACATGCTGAATTGCTGCATGTTTCTATAGGATAGCAGAAGTCTAACCAAAAGCAACAGCAGCATATTATTGATGATAATAGTTTTTTCCTGCTGCGTAGCTATGCAAAACACCTGTCTATAAAAGATTAAGAGGTTAATTCCTCCTTCAGCACTGCATGACTTAAAGACAAAAAGCTGAAGGAGGATTTCTGTTTCAGTGAGCCTGCCTGTGTTGCTTTGCATTAAAATCCAAGAGGACGTGCCAGCAGGGTTAACTCAGGGGTTAACTCATGGGCAGGGTTTTATGATAAGGATTTGCGAGGAGGCTGTGATCTCTGGGAGAGGGATCACAACAGGTTGTAGGAAAATGAATTCATGGAGCGCTCCAGGTTGAATACTGGAAGGAGTGGGTCACTGTCTGAGGGCTCTGGAGACATGAGGACACTGCAAAGCCAGGGGTATTTACTCCAGTGAAGTGGCCTGGACACTACAACTGAGCACCATCAGTTTGCAGAGCGGTGAACTCTTCAGAGAGTTCAAGAGTTGTGCAGTCCTGAGCAGCATCCAGGGCCTCAGATGGGTAAAGGAGGGGCTGTCAGGTCTTAAACACGTGCTTAATTTTAAGCACGTGACCAATGCCATTGACTATGTGGTTAGTGTATACAGAGGCGCTAACTACGTGGAAACCCACATCGTTGGACTCTCACTCCAGCCCAGCTTGTGGTGTGCTGCCTGCTGAGCAAGCAGATAGGAGGGGAACTGTGCATCACCAGCACTGCTACTCACTGGTTAGTGCCACGTCTGATTATGGCTTGGCTAGCGTCGGTGTTGTGCCCCAGTTGTGCCTCTCTGTCTGTACACACAGCAGTTTACAGGAGCGTTGCTGCAACAACAGACCAATGCAGTGACTTTGTTCAAAGCAAGCCTGCTGGCAAGATGAGGAAGTAATCTCCCCTCTCCCTCCCATTTGTCCTTCAGCTGGAGGGAACCGTGCCAGTCAGTATGTTGTAGATTATTCAGACCCTGGCAGGAAAATTCAAAATCAAAAGGCAAGTGAATTGGGATGAGAGGGAAAGGCTTTGAATCAAACACAGTCTTTATTCTTTTTATTGGGTGCCAAAAGCTCTCGTGATCTGCATGGAAGCTGTTAGCGCTTGAAAACCTCTCCTCCATGTCCCCCAGACCTCTCTCTGTGCCTGGGAATAGGAAGGGTGGAAGTCCTATCATTTCACTTAAGTACTTAAAATTAGTCATCTAATCCCAGGTCAGTCACCTCAAGTCTCCCAGGGAGAAAAAGCCTCCTTCAGGTGCAATTCTTCTTGCCTTAAGACACCTGGATAGCTATTTCTCTTTGCTGGGTATAGAAGAGGCTTGGGTGTTTAGAGGCTTGTGTGTTTAGTATCTCAGACCACTGTACTTGTAAGTGTCTGAAGTTAATAAGAGAATTCCCTTACTAAATTGTGATAGAAAAATATGAGTAAACAAGCTGAATCAGACCCAAAGTCCACCTACATTGGTGGACTATTATGAGCCATGTCCAATGGTAGGTGGCTGGGAAGGACACAAAAGCAGGGTGAGAGTACAGAATACTTTCATCCCACAGTAACTCCTTGCTCAGGGACTTCATCCCACCAAGATCCTCAATTTAATCTTTCTCTGAGAAGTTAAAAATCAGTAACTGCCAGCCCAAGACAGAAACTGCTTGATCCCAATTCTGCTTTCAAGTTCCTGTATGTAATATTAATTCAGAGGTCTGTGAGTAGCTTTGTGCACACCCTGAATGCAACTTGGTAGAAACACATGGGTTCATGGACGTTTGAAGACTGCCTATTTTCATGGAAACACACTGGTCATAGAGATTTTCTTGCCTAGGCATGGATATAAGCTAGCCAACGGAGATCTAAGATTGTCTAAACTTGTGCCATTTTATGCGCCCTCATATAGCCTTTCTGGCCCCCATGTGCCATTCCAGCAAGGCGTGGGTCTCCTGTAGGTTCTGCAGCATATCTATCAGCCCTGTGCAGATTTCTCGCGTGCCTTATGGTGTCTCAGGTGCCATTAGATGCTTGTGCTTTGGCAACTGAAACCTGCTGGTGGTGTCTGGTTAGCTGACATGCTAGCAAGGTGCTGCTGACTCATTCAACTCTGTGGACTCCAATGGGACCTTAGAAACCTCGTGCACATGGACAGAACTCCACTGAAACTAAATCTTATTCCAGGGGCCCACTGCTAATTCCTGTTTGTTGAATATGGTGCTGTAACGACACTGTTAAACCACATGTCTCTTTTTGATTAATTTGAGTTTTAAGAGAATTAGGAAATTAAGAAAGAAGTCGCACAGTTAAAATGAGAACAAGCTGAAAAAGTATATATTAAAAAAGGCTCCAACCAGTAGTGTTAAATTTACCAGGATTCTTAAAAAGGTCAGTTCCAGCTATCATGTGTAGAGATGCATTCCTACTCAATAACACTAATTTAAAGGAGACCTGAATTTTATCCTGTGTGATCCCTGCCTTTCCCTTCCAGTTCAGTAAACAGCTCCATATTCCACCACTTATGTACCATGAACATGTACCAGCTGTGCACTGCCATCTTCATGCTGTGTGACTCCACACTGCTGCTTGAACCTTCTCAATTTCTGATGTAAGGGAATCTTAACTTCTTCACTTAAACAGTGGGTGGGAGCAGTATCTCTGCAACTCTCCATTGCTCTGTGGGGGTAAGTCCAAGAGCTTGAGTCAGTAGAGAAAGGAGGCAGCCAGCATCTCACCGCCAGTTGAACTCACGCTGCTCTTTCTTCCTGGTTGTGCTCAGGAAGATGGAGCCACACATAACATTAGCTCAGCAGCAGCTCAGCAAGGACTGCTTCAACCAATCTGTAAACTCCCAACAAGAGCCATGGTGAGGACCTACCTGGGCAAACAAGAAATATTGTGTGGGGTTGTTAGTGAGTCTCTGTTACCTGAGGTACTTACGGGCACTTGGAAATTCCCGTTACCCCTCACCTCCTGTGCAATGCCTTGGATCAGGAAAGGAAGTTCAGGTTTTTATTAAAACTTAGAAACTGCACTCCCGTTTCTTCTATCTATGTACAGGACAACTTAGCTGCAAGTTCTGCTAATGTGACCCATCAGCATCCAAAGGGTTCAGATAAAAGGATGAACATTATCTTCTTGTTATCTCCAAGAGTCAACACAGGACAGTTTAAGCCTTTTGCTTGCCAGACCTCTTCAAGTTTCAGTACGAGGCCAGATGTAGCTTTATTTTTACCTCATTTATCAAATATTCTTTGAGTTTATCTCTTGATCTACAATGTTTTTTCTTATCTTTTGTCTCATTTTCTTCCTCCTTAGGGTTCTAAAATCTGTTTTATATGTCCAGGTCTAGAATCCACGTTTCTTGTTGGATGACATTCCTTCATGCTAAGTCAAGAAATGGTGTTATATTCAAGAGGATCATTTAAAGGTAGTTTATTGAATATAGCAGAGCCTGTGTGCTGATGCAGAAGATGATGTGTCAGGTTTGCACACAGAACTGCTGGAGCAGTGCAAGCTGACTCTCCATTTATCTTTTATATCTTCCCTTTTGTAAGCTGAGGATGTTTACGTGCATCATAAATATATGTGCATTATAAACATTCAGACATCTGCTGGGAAAAGCACAACTACATTGAAAATGATCATAATATGTTCAGGATTCCCAATTTTCATATCATCCAAGAAAACTGGAACCCTCAAAACAAGGACCTCGGTACAAAAGTCTTCTCCAGTGTCCAGACTTGAGTGTCTGGAAAACAGAAGTTGGTCCACCATGAACCAATCATTCCAACACACTAATTCATTAGCCTCTGTTGAACAAAACCCAACAATCCTTTACTTTCACACAGGCTTATTCATCTGGAGTTCTTCTCGTCTTGTTTAAGTCTTTTTGCCAAGAGTTATAGGGAAAAGACAGGAACTGTAACAGAGTCCAAAAAATTTATCCTGAAATAAAAACAATCTTTTTTTTCCCACATTCCACATCCACCCAGAAAATCCAGCTAGCCAACCAACAATGTTTGCAAAATTTTCATTCCAAAATTAAATAAACCATCTTAGTTTTCTATTTTTGGTACTGCACAAATAAAATCGGGGTGAGGGGTACAGGGAGGGTAGGGTAGAGGGTATCTACATGCAAATGGAGGAGTGGGGAAAGAAATTTAGGCCGTATGTCTGGAAACAGTTTTTCACTCTTCCAGGGAGAGATGTGTCAAAGAGGCCTTTCCAAGACCAAGAGCAACAGGGTGTTCCCATCTGTGAAGGATCTTCTCCAGTGCGATGCTAGTGGAGAGCAGAGTTCTCCATGTGTGGGCTGGACTGCCTTTCCACGCTCCACCTCCACCTGGCAGGCTCCCAGGCTTTCTGATGGGGCAGGGGATTGTGGCCGTAAGGGCAGCGTGGCATTAAGCACAGGTTCTACAAGCCTGCCTGGATCCTGTCCTGAGGGACCCCTCAGACTCTGCCCCCCAGCTCATTCACTGCTCTTCAGTTAGCTGGACTAAAGCTATCTGTTTGGGAAACGTGTACACTTAGACAACTGTATTTCCCAGCTGTGCTAGAGCTTCACTTCTGGACCTACAGGCAACTCTTAGTGTCAATGGTGAGGCTACCTGAATCACAAGTATGCTCCGAGGGAGCTGGAAACCCCACGGAGGGCAGCAGCATGCTATTGTCTTCAGAAAAATACACCTTCACATGAGAAACCTTGGAGCTCCCCCCGTATTGGTAGATGTGCAATAGAAATCTATAGCTATGGTGTCAACAGAGCCCTGTGGTGTACTTGAACACTGGGGAAATGCCCCATGGGAGTAGGGAGAAGGGAAGACGTAAGAGTTTCCAGTGACCAAACTAAGTAGTCCCAAGCAAACTTGGAACTTTTGAAGATGAGGTCGTCAGTGCATTACAAAGTACGGGTAGGATCCACTTCACCTAACAGCTGAACGAGTAGGTCAGACTGCCTTCACACAGTGAGAAACAGGCACAATTTAGCTCCTTCTAGAACACAGATGATTTGCGCTGTGCAAATGCACCATGGACATCTAAGGTTAGGGGAGATGAACCCTACTCTAGGACTCCTGCTTTTCACATCTGTTTCCTAAAACTGTAGCTGGAATTTGCACACATTGATCAATGTTACACTGGATTCAGTCCACCCATTTTCAAACAGCACAGACTCCAAGTGGAGGGAATGTGTTACAAAATCCCAGTCCAACATACTTTGCTCTTTCTTCTTCTCCACACTTCAGATGTTACATGCTGTTATTTAAAATTCTAAGCATGGAGGAATAGGAAACTGGATGTCACTTCAAGCACAGGAGATCACAAGAGCAACAGCAGAAATCTTTTGAAACCTTCCTATTGTCTAGAACTAGATGGATGTTTCTCTGAAACGAAGAGGTTTTTTCATAAACAAGGCATCTATGTTTACTTGCAATCTCTAAAAAACAGACCATAAAGCCATTTAGCAAAGATTTAATTGACTCTACATAGCTAGGTTTTCTCTGTCCTTCTGAGTTGGAAGCATCTGTGAGTTCCTCTCTTTGAGCTGCTTACAAATGAATCTCAAAGAATTGAGTCCCCTTCACAATGCATCTGCCTTTGCTGCATGTGCATGTACCATATGAACATAAATACTTAGCTACTGGAGTAATCATGACATACACTTGGAGATTAATTAATTTTTTAAAAACACATATTGTAAAAATAAACAGTAAATATTTGTGGAAGAAGTTTACATTCTTTTTTTTTTCAAGTATAAATAAATTGGGTTGAAAGAGGCTATTACATTAGCAACTGGCAAGCTGCTCACTTAATCCATCATGTGTCCATAACCACAGAGCTCACAGAGCAAGAATGGACATGGGGCACTGGCAGCCTTTCCTCTCTCAGTTGCAATCTCATGTGCAAATGCACATCCGTGGATATAGCCCTAGTGTAAAAAACATTTTATTAACAGCTCTTGTCTGGCCCCCTGAGCAAAGCCAAGGTCTGTACTGGGGCATAATATGCATGTTCTGCATTATGTTCCTTTTCTCTATGGACTTGCATGAGATACCTAAGCAAAGGCCAGATCTCACCAAAGACAGTGAAAAAACATCTACTGACCTCAGCTTGGGTCAGAGCTATACGTTCTGCTTGGCCTGGCGGTACATAACTTGTCTTTTCCCACTCAGTAGACGTCTGTGCTGACTACAGTGGCCATCTCAGCTTTCCAGCTCTCTGCTGCCCTCCCAGCGTCACTAAACTTGGTGGTTCGACCATTTTAAGCTCAGTTCCCAAAACAAGAATGATTTAGATTAAGTGCAGCCAGAAAGCTTTGTATTTGAAAACCTGACATACCACACTGCAACACTGTCCACCTTCAGTCCCAGACCGGCTTCTGGTAAGGAAATCAATACGCTAGCCTGGTATAGCAAGAGCATTGTTGAATGGTCATAGTACACACATAGGCGCTGAGAGAGAACATCAAGGTTTTAGTGTATTTGCATTTGCCACAAAGGTAAGGACAGACTGAAAATGACTTGAAACCTCAGCTTCTCACTCTGTGCTGTGGAAGGGCAGAGGGCTGAGACCAATTCCCCAGGTCTAAATCCATCTCGACTATCGGGGTGTCAGCCTGGATTCTGCCACCATGTGACAGCTCAGAGCCATAAGCTGTCTCACCATCACCTCACTGCTAGGTGGTCCTTACATCTGCCAGAGGACATCTCTTTACAGCAGCTGACACCTGGTAATTCCAGTCTTTAATCTTATCTTTGCAAATTAATGGCACATTTAGACCAGGATTTGAAATATCCAAACCCTTCCCCAAGGCAGGCACCTCCAGGGCCTTGCTTGCTCACACTGGCTTATTTAAATCTGTTGCTTCCGGAGCAACAGCACACCCTGCTCTTGCCAGATTCACCTGAGATCACACTGCACACCCGCTAAAGCATGAGGGCATGCAAACAGCCATGCAGACACAGACAACAGATGCACCCATCCCACTGGCCTGGCCAGAAGCATAGATTTTTGGAAATTCAGTTTAGAAAGCAGCTGGCTGAATTCTTCATTGCAAATCACAAAACAAATTATAGAAGTCTGTACAGAAGTAGACTTAATCTGATGTGCCTTCCCTAACCTTTTCCTAGGGAACTTCAGTGTCCTTAGAATCTTCTTGTCCATTAAATAAGCCAATTCAGCAGCACTCCAAAATGTTGCACTTCATCATTCATCTCTCTTCTTGGTCAGTCATTTCCCTGGTTAGACCTGGAGTTTTTCTGGTTGCTATTTTAATGAAATGAAGCCTCAAAGCATCTCTGAAACCTCTCTCGCTTTTCCTTCCTACTGTGTAGTTTAGCAGTAGACAGTCTTACATATTTCAGCCTTGATTAGCCCCTTGTACCTCTGAGAAGGCAAATAAACACCCCCCAGCTTGCCTGCACTGATTTGCTTTTATTGTGAAAATAACTATTCGGAATGTGATTTTCTTTTCTTCCTTAGCTTCCTGCCTAGGAAGTTGATTTAAATACATTTTTCTTGACCTTTCCCTGTCCAAGTTTTTATTGTCTTTATAACATCTTACAAAAGCCATGTATCCAAACATGTTTGTGGCAACACTGTTTTTATAGGCACTGCCCATAACATGTTAACACAGCAGATGACCAAACTGGCATTTGGAGGACTTGGTCAAAAACCTCTTTTCCCCATTTTGCCTCTATTACAGCTTCACAGGACCATTGCAGATCTTAATTCAGGAAGTGCTTGCTCCATGAGTTCTGGTTTGGAAAATTTGGAACAACCATTCCAAATGGAATTTGAAGTGGGACTGCAAACCAAAACAGCAGATATACTGCTTATGTTTTTCATCTTTCAGAGCTTTCATGTTCACACCCAAAGGCTGTTGCAAGACCAACTGTCTTTAAGGCTGACAACCTTCTTCAACTTTGGTCTTAAAAATTACATCTCATTGCACAGTTCAAGTAAGAAAAATCTATTTCAAGATCAGATCTATGGTGCTGGTGGATTCACGTACCACCACTAGTGATTACTTTCTCTGGAAAAGGAAGCAACGTCTAACTTAGGCTCACTTGAAAACTATGAACGGGGGTTTTCATATGCATTGCACATGTTTTTATTCTCTAGGGAGTTTCCAGCATGTTCAGGCAGGCCAAGTACAGCAGCGTCCCTGAAAAACTGTGAGGAAGGAAACAACTATCTTGCCAAATTAAAAGGGTAATATGTGCGTGTTATAACAGAAAAAATGTTTTGCAGTTTAGTCCCCTCCAAATCAACAGCATACTTCAGCTCTTGTAGCTGATAAGGTATATATAATTAGGCTTTTGTCTTCCTTCACTGAGTATAACTATCTTGTAGATAATACATGGCTATCTTATTTTATACTGGGATTTACACCATCCCATCGGTGAACAAAAATGACCTCTCTGAAGTGCTGCTCAGTCCTCATATCTATTAGCTAAAACCTCCTACAGAATACTTGTTCAAAAGGTATTTGGTTTGGAAATGCCTGCACAGAAATACTTTTGCCCAACAAAGGGTTGGGGTTTGCTGCTTTATTATACCTCTGTATTTGCACAAAAAATTTACACTTGGTGTCTGGTATTTATTATCTTTCAAGGTTCTCACCAACAAAGATAAATACAATGGATTTACTTAGATTGTGTGTCACTTGTTTTTTACATAATAAAGTAAATAGAAAATACATACACATACACTCTAAAATTGCCTACTGTTTTGGCTTAAAACGGAGCAGTGAGCACTGTGTAAAAGCTGTGTTACGAGATCTGACCTGTTGACATACATTACAGGCTGTAAGGACCACGTGCTGTAGAGTGTTGTGCGCCTTCCACTAACTGCTGCAGTCACAGGGTTAAAAACTCCCAGAATGACTCAGAAATATCACAAACCTATACACACCATAAGGGAAGTCTTTACCAGATGAGCAATAATGGCAGATATACCTAGAAATGAGGACTCTGCTCTGAAGCGAGGCACGGGCAGAGCAACTCGCCCAAGGCTGCTTCCTCCAGTGGGGGCTCAGCACCATTCTCCACACCTTCCCACACGCCCTCCCACTAGCCAGGCCACCTCATCTCCCGCTTGCCCTGTGTCAGTGCTGGTCCCGCATACCAAGACCCCTGCTGTCATGGCTGTCCTGCTGCTTCTGTCAGCACGCAGCCATAGGGAGCACCAGCTCACGAATGCAGAAGATGACATGAGGCTTGTGCTGTCCATCTGTCTAGTCCCCGGCACCTACGGCCATGGTGCAACAGGAGCCAGGGGATGCAAACACAGCCTTGCAGCACCAAAGAGCAGAGGAGACACTCAGGATGTAATAACCCCATACCGTTTACTTCGTTATCCCCAATACCCTATTTGCATTTGCCAGCAGATGGCACTCATTATATGTTTGACATGTCCACAACCCAGGTATGCACTTTCCAAAGCACACTGAACAAAGATGGGACATAGTCTGTCCCTCCGTGTTCCACGGGCTGTTGCCTTTCACTTGTTTATCTCACAACAAAGGCTACAATTTCAGCAGGGTCCATATTCCAAGGGAAACTGGAAAGGTGAGAAGAAGATGGGCAGAAATGTCCCTCAGCGGCAGGAGGGGCATGGCGTGGGCTGCAGGGAGGCTGGGACAGCCACCTGTCTATGCATTGGGAGCTGCTGGCTCTGCCACCTCAGCTCTGTGCCCTCCACACCCACCCCACAGTCCTGGAGAAATGTCCATGGGGTGAGACATGGCCAATGCGGCAGGCAGCAGTGAAGGAAAACCACCCCTTCCAATCAGGGGCTGTGCCAGCCCGGCAACACTGCTGGCTGCTGGGGTCCCCATGCCCCACATCCTGCTAAATACCACCCCCAGCTATGCTCCTTCTCAGTTCTTGCAGAAGGAAGTGGTAGGGTAAAAATTTCCTTTCCAAATATCCCCGGTGGGATCAACTGACCTTCCAAAACATGCACTTTAAGTCCAATCATCAGCTTAAAAAGGAGCTGAAGAATGAGGTGGCCAGCAAGGTAACAGAGCAATCTTGTAGCCATCAAGGCCATGAGGAAGAGGAATGTATAAAACGCCAACACTAGAAATGGTCCGTGCAGCCATCTGGTTCGACACAGCTGCACACATGGCAAGTGATTATCCTGCATCAAAGCATGTCTTTTAGAAAGATAACCAATCTCTCCTTCAAGACCCCAGCCAGTAATGAATCTGCACTATAGTTCTTTCCCTGCTTGGAAAAGTAGGGACTTATTTCAATTATGAATTTTTCTGCTTCCAGCTTCCAGCTATTGGACCTTGTTATGCCCCATCAGAAAGGCTGAATACACTGATCTCCCACCACAAGTATCACTGTCCAGTCCTCAGCTGACTTCTGTGGCTCTCTGCACTGTTTTTGCTTCCTTCTTTCAGGGATGCTTTGGACACAGGTCTCACGTCAGGAAGCTGCATCTCAAGCGGTGGCATAATGCAGAAGGAGGGATGCTGTGGGGGCAGCTGTGGCCACATGCAGAGCTCAGGGAGTTGCACCACCATGATCATCTGTTCCCATTTCTGCAACGCCACCACACAGACATGGCAGAGTGCCCTGGCGGGGGCTCCTGGATGCCCTTGTCCCGACTGACCCTCCAACATTGTTGTATGGGAGGGGACCACCCAGCTCACTGTTGGTTGTCTGAGATAGGAAACTTCTCATTCAGTTTTCATGAGAAACATCATCAGTGGAGGGATATTGATAGGAACATCTGACCCCCATGAAAAGACAATTTTAAAACACAAACCAAAAAGTTTCCTGGATCTTCTAAGGGAAAATCAGAGAAATTGCACACACATGAATGACTTGTGCTTATTCCTCATTTTAATAACTCCATGTAACATGGGTGCTGACAACTACATGCACATGGTCTGGCCCAGGACCTCTTGAACTCCTGCAAGTCTTTCACTTGATTTCACCGATTGTGTCAGCGCTGCTCTGGGCTGCTTGACCAGAAGGGAAGGGAAGGGAGCATAATCATGTTTATTCTTTCCTATTTACAGTGATCCATATCATATACCCATTCCTTACTGCCTTTCGCCCTGAGCCCCTGACTCTTGTTTCACAAATTAGGAGCATCCCTTTGACCTCCCTGGGGAGTCCTGACATGCTGCTTTTACAAAACACAGTACCAAAGACCTAAATCACCTCAACTTCTTTCCTACAGCAATTGCTTTATCAGAAGGTACTTCTTGCTGTATGCAGCTATTGGTTGGAGAAGTCGTTGATCATACAGCTATCTGTGACAGCAAGCCCTAAATGAAGCGTGCTAATCCTTGCCAATGCTTTTAGGAGCTGCAGGAAGCCTGACATTTAGAAAGGTGCTGATTAATTGTTGCTAAACCTGAAGCAACAGGAAACTTGTGTCCATCCCTATAGTTAAGCACAGACAAAGAGTGAAATGAGTAAGGCACTGCTGGTAAACTTAATTGGTGTCTCATGCTAAATTCATTTTTAAAAGCCCTGTAGCTCCTCAGTACCAGCTCAAATCTCTGTCGGTCCCAGCCACTGACTCAACCTGTTGGTCCCAGTCACTGACCCATCATCACACACAAAAGCACTCTGTCAACCATGACAGGTTTCTCGAGTGTGAGGCAGTGAATGTAATAAGACATTCAACAGTTGATTTGAGCAATGTTATACTTGCACATAAGGTCCGGGATAACTTCTTCTAGCTTAACACTATTTAAGCTTGAGAAGCAGGCCCCTGTGAACCTCATGAGGTTCAACAAGGCCAAGTGCAGGGTCCTGCACCTGGGTTGGGGCAATCTTCAGTATCAATACAGGCTGGGGGATAAAAGGCTTGAGAGCAGCCTTGCCGAGAAGGAGTTGGGGGTACTGGTGGATGAAAAGCTGGACATACGCAGGCAATGTGTGCCTGCAGCCCAGAAAGCCAACTGCATCCTGAGCTGCATCAAAAGAAGTGTGGCCAGCAGGTCGAGGGAGGTGATTCTGCCCCTCTGCTCTGGTGAGACCCCACATGGTCTGCATCCAGCTCTGGGGCCCCCAACATAAGAAGGACATGGACCTGTTGGAGTGAGTCCCGAGGAGAGCCACGAAGATGATCAGAGGGCTGGAGCACCTCTGCTATGAAGAAAGGCTGAGAGAGTTGGGGCTGTTCAGCCTGAAGAAGAGAAGGCTCCGGGGAGACCTTATAGTAGCCTTTCAGTACTTAAAGGGGCCTTATAAGAAAGATGGGGACAGACTTTTTAGCCGGGCCTGTTGTGATAGGACAAGGGGTAATGGTTTTAAACTAAAAGAGGGTAGGTTCAGACTAGATATAGGGAAGAAATTTTTCACAGCAAGGGTGGTGAAACACTGGAACAGGTTGCCCAGAGAGGTGGTAGATGCCCCATCCCTGGAAACATTCAAGGTCAGGTTGGACAGGGCTCTGAGCAGCCTGGTCTAGTTGAAGATGTCCCTGCTGATTGCAGGGGGGTTGGAATAGGTGACCTTTAAAGGTCCCTTCCAACCCAAATTATTCTATGATACTATGACTCTATGATTCTATTAAAATCCTAAGTGACCACATACATCATAGCCTGACAACTAAATTTCATTTACCAGTAGTCTTTAAAGGAACTCTATTATTCCCTGTCTTCCTGACAAATTTCAAAGATATTGCTTGCCTTGCAGAGTGATACATATGTTCAAAGTAGACTATTAAACTTGCACAGTAATGAAAATACTCTTTGTCCTCATTCCCTCAATATTCAGAAAGGTTCACTGAGAATTTGCTCTTATTTGAGCTCAGGCCTGTAAAGCTTTTTTCCCAAATGTTAACTTTAGAAAGCGACAGGCCGCTGAAGAAAATCTCTACAGAGTGGCAAAGCATAGACAATCTTAGACAACCCAAACCACTGAAGCGTTAAGAGATCTGCTGGCACCGCAAGGGGTGGTCACGCCCTGCTCCCTGCTGTGCTCTGCAGTCCCAAGCCTCTGCCATCCTGCACATCACAGCCCCCTCCCTGCCGACAGGGCCAGGTTTCCTCCAGACATCCTGGGGGCTGGCTGGGCACCAGGGCTGGGACACCCCCAGACGGTTGCTGGCTGCCAAGCGGGGAGGTGGGCAGGGTGTACCCATGGGCCAGAGCAGTGGGCTGCACCACCGCCCACAAACCTTTGAGTCCTACCAGTGCTGCCCCTAATCCCACCTTCCCAGGCTCGTGCGCTCTTTGCCTTCATGCCACCGCTGCTGTCTTTGGTTCCACAAGTTTCACAATCCTGAGCCTGCAGCTATCTCACATCATATCTACCACACTTCAGCTTAGATAGTTGATTTTGCCTCTGTTTTGGGTCATTGTTTTACTGACCCCAGAAGAACATAAAACAAAGCTGAAGAGGCATTTCTGTAAAACCATATATCTGTCCCCTTTGCTCAGGGCAGGATCAACTCCATCTACTTCTGGCCTGTCATTAGGGTGGAGATTTCACAGCCCTCCTAGGGAATTTGATTCAGTGGCTGTTGGCCTTGCTTTGAGAAATCATTTCCTAATATCTAACTAACCTCAAACCTCTCGTCCTTCAGTTTCATCCAATGCTCCATATCTTACTTAGAGGGGGTGCAGAAAAGAGCTAATTATCTTCCTCTATGCAGTTTTACATGTCTGAATACTGCTAGAGCATCTCCTTTCGGTCTTCTGTCAAGGCTCCAGCCTTTTTTTCATCCTTGCCTAATTTTGCATGCCTTGCAACAATTCTGCCTACACATCCCAGTAAAATATCTATCTTTTTTCTGCAGCAGTCTGACACTGTTGATCCAAGCAGCCTGACATCATGTGTTACCCCCAGGTCTTCTTCTACATGCCTGTGATATTGCCCGCTTAGCCAATCTTGTGTTGAACTAGGCGATTTTTTTCTATCCATGCATGGCATTTTACATTTTGCTTCCTGAATTGTTCCCTTTTCCCATCAGTTCAGACCACTGCTCCAACTCATCAAGATCATTTTGAATACTCACCCTGTCTTCCAGCATTTTGGAAACTTGGCAGCAGATCTGAATTTAATAAGCATGCTCTTTCTTTCATCTTTCCAGTCATTGAGGAGAACAGTGAATACTGCTGTCCCCAGGAGAGGTCTATTCAGTACCCAACTTCCAACGCAACACTGCACCAGTGACAGCTACTCTTTGTATATGGCTTTCCAACCAGTTTTGTACCCACTTGGTTCCTGTTTCCCAAGCTGTCTTATAAGGATGTCTTGTAAAACACTGGGAGAAAGCCTTACAAAGTCACGATGTATTCCATCTCTCCTTCACCTCATTCTCAAGACCTATTACTCTGTCCTTGAAGGGATAAGGAGTGGTTTGAAACGATTTGTCATTGAGATATGTGTTAATTGCTCTTCATTTGTTTTTCACCTTCTAGGAGCCCACAAATGAATCGTTTGATTACTTCTTTGATATTTCTCTGGTTAACTAAATTTATGTTGGTTAGTCTGTAGTTCCCTGTCTCTCTTACCTCTCCTTCTAAAAGAAGGGCACTGTGTTTGCTCTTCCTCACTCTCCAGGAACATCGCCTGTCTCCGTCAGGGTCTATCAGTTTGGTGTGTCTCTGTCTTGCTTCCTGGGTTGCTCCAGGTTGAGTCTGTGGCCTTGTGCACGATATGGCCATTGTCCTTGGGATTCTTCTTCTTGCCATTTGGAAGCCTGTCTATGGGGCTAGATTTATTTTCTTTCACCTGGAGGCTGGAATCCCACTCCCATATATGATGCTGCTTTAATACCTCAAAATATGAATGGAGATGATAGCCAAAGTATAATGATGATTTCTGAACTCTTGATCCCTGTTTCTTGCTTTCAGATTTACCAAAAAAATTTTTTAGACTATTCTGATATTGCATCTCTGAATTCTGTTTTGAGTCACAATACTCCAGTGCTCCTATCTTCTCTTTCAAGGTGTTTCAAGCATTTCTGCAAGCATCAGTGCTTGATTCACTTCCCTGCCTCACTCACCCCATATAAGGGATGGAGAAGTGCTTTGCTTTCTTTAGCAGGCCCCCCAAAGTAAGTTCAGTAAGTAGACCCAATTCTTGCTTTCATTGTGTTCATGCTTCAGAATTTTTTTTATCTGGACAACCAGCTGTTTTGGTGGTCTGAACATCTCATGCCATCTATTCCTATCTGCCACTTTGTTTGTCTAGTGTCACACACACTTCCTTGCTGTGGGGCTCACCAGGCTAATGGCTGCCAGCATGTTCCATATACTGTGTGCTGGCAGATAGCGCAAGGGAATGGCAATCTTGCAACAGCTAAACTGGCTTTTTACCGAGAGAAAAAATTTCCAGAGACGCTATGATCAAGCTAGTGCTCTGAGCAAGTACACGCAAGCTGACTTCCTTGTTTCCCAATAAACTAATCCCATTTTGTCCCACCCTTGAAGATTCCATGTTCAAGAATGGGGGAGTCCAGAAACCCTGATCTGAGTGCCTTCCAGTCTGGGGTGGCCTCATGCTGATGTCCCTTGATTTGAACCAGCTCCTCTGGTATTTGATTCCATTTTGCACCATCTGTCCATGGAGACGGTTGGGAGAGTTTGTGCATAGGAACCCAAGACAGTCCTAATAAATTGTATTATTTGCTATGGAAATACTCAGTGGCTTCAGAGTTGTACAGACAGCTACAAAGGAAGCCTGTGGGGCTGATGCCTAAATAAATAGCCCTCTTAAATATTTCACTCACTCAGTTCCTTGGGATGGCTCAGGTTCAGCACTGAGCAGTTTTACAGCCACTTCATAAGGGAGGAGGGAGGAAAACAGTAATTAAACTATCTCCTTTTGGCAGCGCAGCCCCTGTCATTCAAACTAATGAGGAAGTTTGGTGCCAGACGGGAAAGCGCATTGGGAGCCCAGGGTTTGCAGTGCTCCCCTGGCATGCACGCTCTGCAGATACCTTCAAGGGACAGGCTATACTGAGCTGAGTTCAGCCCTGCTTGTCCTCTCCTGCCAAGCTGGAGGAGGAAGCAGGTGTTGGGGCTGTGAAGAGGCTGAAAGTCTCTAATATGCGTGCACACACACTTCCAGCCGTCTGGGAAAGAGCTCTGTGCAGCTATGGGTTTGGCCTGGCTCTCCAATCTCAGAATTATTTTATATCATTTAGAAGATAGCGAGCCTCAGAAATTTGTGTTTCTCTCAGAGAGCCACTGACAAGCTGAGAAATGCTGACTGGGTTTCCAAGAGCCCATGTTTCACTCGTGCTCTTCTAGCCCCTGAGAGCCTGCTTCCAAATCAGGTTCTGGGTTACGGCAGTGTTTTGGTGGCTACACAATCCAGTAGATATGGAGATGTTTGACTGGGACACCAATGGAGACAAACCCCTGCAGGGACGGTTGCTGGGGCTTTCTAGGGGTGCAGGGCATCTCCATTTGGACAGTATTTGGCTGAAGGGTGTTTGTGTCCGGGCTGTATGGGCCCGTGCCCAAAACCGCAACCAGCATCTGTCACGGTAATGCTGACAGCACTCCCACAGGAATTTGTCCTTGGACTTTCCTTCGTTTACTAGTTCTGCCTGGAAAGCTGAGGCTTTTGTCTTCGCCCAGAAGTGCTCACTGAGCTCAGGGCCACTCTTTCCACTGATATAAGTCAACACCATTTACCAGCAGAGGCTCCATGAGTTGTTTGTTTTCTGTTTGCTTTAGCAGCTGAGCCAGCACCGCTGCAACTCCATGGAGGGAACTGAGCCCCTTTCTGCCACCCATTCTTCTCCTCTTTCTCCCACTGCTGTGCCTTGTCCAAGCCTGCTGTGCAGCCAAGCCCCAGTGCCCAGAAATTGTAAGTCAGGTTAGTTTAGGAAATCATGGAATTTCAAATATAATTTATATGGTGGTTTGGGTTTTTTTCTTTTTTTCTTGCCTCCAGGTTTTTGAGCCTTCAAGACACTGTTTTACTAGCCTGCATTGTTCTGGATCATTTTTTAATGAAGATAAAGACCAGCATTCCCTCACTGTCATGGAACAGTGTCTTGAAGAAATGACATTGGATACTGCACTAAGATAGTGACTGCCCTTTCTGGTTCCTCCATTCATTTTCCGCCGTGGAGGTGGGGGAGGCATTTGTGGAAGATTAGTCACATTCTTCTAGTCACCTGAGACCTCTGATATTTGTCATTGTTAGCATTGTAGAAAACCTGAATAAAGTTAGCAAAAAGGAAAATCTTTATTCTGAGATCTGTACCCAGCAAACCTACCTAATTTACTGCATCTGGTTTTCCTACTAAAACAAAAGACAAAGACATTTCCAGCATTTCAGTAATAAGTTTATACGAAAAACACCAACTAGTTTTTGCTTTATGAGATATTAGCTTGTCTGTGACTATTCCAGCACACCCTATCATTCCAACAGTTTGTGCAGCCCGGTCAACACCTCCGGTTCCCAAATGACTCTTGTTTTAATCCTCATGGAGTGAGAATACTGGCTTTATTTGCTGGCTCCAGTCATAGGCTCTGTGGTTTTAGAGACATTTGAGTATCAATATTGGTTTTCTCTTTAGCTGTTGATGCTTTCCAAAGACTGTATATACAGTTAAACTGCCGTTAAATGTAATATTTTTCAAATCTGTCTTGCTCATTACACTGTAAGATACAAGCTGAAACCATATTCTCTCTGAGAAGGCTGTGTGTCTTCTGGTATTGGGTAATGGAGCATGCTGAAGATACTTCCACATTGCCAAAAACAACAATAAAACTAAGAGACAGTGTGTCGCATTTCCCTTATAGACAGATCCAGCTCTTCTTAACTGCCTGGAAAATCACAAGGGTGAGCAGCCACTATAGTTAGTTCATCAACACTAGTCAATTGGCTGCCAGAACCAGTCTATATGAACCTTTGGTTGCCTCCTTTTACAGGCAAGGAACTGAGGAGCAGTGGCCTAAACTGTCTTGAGAGTGCATGTTTTATCTCCCACCTGACCCATGTTTCTCTTGCATGAAAACGAGGGCAGGGAGGAACGGACACCCATTTGTTTTGCCCCAGTCTGGCATTTATCTATGGACAGCCCCACTTGGGAAGTACCTCTGGACTTTCCTGGTGAAGAAGGCCCTGTGGTGGGCTGAGATTTTGGGTCACCCCTGAGATCCAGGGAGGCATGCAGTGTGTGCTGATGTGATCCTAGGTTCACATCCCTGGGGAAGGACCAGCAGAGTTTACATCGCACACCGTCTTCAAGGCATATCCCAGACTGCAATAGCAGTGATCGGTGTTCTTGCCTCTAGCCTGAATTTGAGGTTTAACCCATACCCCAAATGCCTTTTCTCTTTTGGGGCAGACCTTTCAAAGGGCTTCTCATTTCACAGATTTGCCATGAATTTTGGCAGCATACATGAACTGCAGAGTCCTTCTGCCCTCCTACCCCAAGGCTCTTGTTGTCAGTTATGTTTTTTGGCTTACATTGGTTTTGCAGCCAACCAGCTTCCTGACGTCTACAGGGGATTATTTCTGTTTACATAGCTGCAGTGGGACATGAGGTTTCTCCTTCCCAACAAGAAGCAGCAACAGAGGCTGGAGAAACGTGCCAGGGAAAGTAGAGTCTCCCTGGCTGGGTGACAGCTACTGCCAGCAGAGCGAGTGGTGCAGCCAGGCTCCTGATAGAGCAAAGCTTCCATGGAAAGGCACAAGGTGAGGATGCTCCTCCTTAAACTAAGGACCCAGTTTGCAATCAGCTATGAGTTGCCATGGTTTGGCAGACCTATGTTATATCAACAACATTATCTGGACATGCTACAATTTCCTGCTCTTACTAATTTCCTTCTTTCTTAAGTTTTAAGGGAGACTTCACCAAGAAGCTGTCAACCAGTACAGAAGATCAAGAAAAGCAGCATGCTTACCACACCCTTGAGAAAAGATGAAGTTGAATAAACTCATGCGTAGTTACCAATACATCGAGAAGAGGCATATGTCTTGGAGCTTTTTAAAAGAAAAATGCTACAACCCAGATTAGCTAGTTCTTCATTTAGTTTCAATTACAGTTGGAAACCAATTCAGACTAAACATTTTAATTGATGAATATAGTCCCTTCATGCCAGAAATTGCCTGTAAACAGACGATGATTTCTCCAGAAATACTTACTATTAGCTGAATGTTTTCCACAAGTAAACATCTGCCTGTGACTGGCCCAAGAGTTGTTCACCACAACTATTTGTTCATGTATCTGAGATCCAATATTTGCCAGTCATATGGTATTGCATGATTTTTCAGCCACATCTGAAGGTCTACCAGAGCAGCTTCAGCACAATGCTTGTTGAAAATACTGAATTTACATGATTATTCACCACTGCCTTGCAGCAAAAGCTGCCAAAAATAAAAGTTCCTGCCCCCCTCAATCAGTGACTTAAATATTTGCAAACATAATAAAAACATAATAGATTTAGGATTGACCACCATATTTGAAGAATTCTTCACTCAGCTCTGGTTTAAGCCTAATTTGCCATACCTTTAACCAGTGTTCATAAAGAACTGTGGTTTCTGTGATCATAGTGTATAGGTGTATAGCTTTGCATATGTATCTCTAATAACTTTTGAATCTTCTAGCCAGTTTTCCTCAGATTTGACAGAGGAGAGACGCACACGTTAAGTTCCTAAGATGCTCCAGGTGTCAGGGAAAGACATGGCTGTGCAGAAGCTGCTGAGCCTATTAGTGCCACAAATTAGGGAAAGACTTCAGCATAGCTTTTCCCTTACTAGAGTTCATAGACCAGAAACTCCAAGGTTCAGCCTCGGCAATTTAAAGCAAATCAGATTACATTGGCACTATTACCCACCAACTCATTAATTATCTTGATTTGCAGCATACAAACTAGGTGAAAACTTGGCGGACTTAATTTAAAAGAGGGAAAAATGTTCTGTTTCAGATTTTTTTGTTCGAGTATGCCCCAGTCTTTACGTCAATCTCCTTTGTCAACCTCACACGCTCCCTCTCATTTACAGGCTTTCAGAAATGCACCATGAACAACTTTGTAATAAAAGTCTTTATGAACAATACAGGGTTGTCTTTCTGGTCCTTTCAAGTGCTGAAAGCAGAAGTTGAAGGAGCACAGGTATGAACCCACTGTGGTCTTGCAGTATGGGTAGGACCAAGCTATGTTTCAGAAATTGTGCTAAAGGTTTGGAGTAAAATGCTGAGTAATTATCATCTGTTTGAGGTCTTTTCCATGCAGATGCCATCTTTTTTTTATTTGTGGTAGGAGGTCTCAGTCAGCCTTTATTGTCAGCCTAACTGGACTTATTTTCAGTCATCACGATTGAAATACATAATTTTATAGACTGAAGGTAAGAAAGTGTATTATTTTCCTACATGGGAGCACTGAAACTGGATGCTGGAGAAAAGATGAAGGGGTTTTCAAAAGCCTTGTCTGGCTCTGACTTATCTTGCATCAAGATGCAATGCAGTACAGGAAGGAACTCTGTTAGATCCAGTCCAAGTATGTTTGAAAACCTCACCCAGATTTTTACAGTGTTACTTTATATCACTCCAGTTTACCCACAAACATGAAACAACTTTTTGGTAATTACACAAGTCTCAGGACCTCATGACCTATGAAACAAACTGTTGAACATTATTCATTGTTAAATATTGCTTTTAAGGACTTTTTAAGTTTCATGATGAAATCTGCTTTCCCAGATTCCCAGTCTTCTTTAAATACTAACACGCTTTTTAACATGCTTATGATGCTAATAAGGCATATACATATTCAGATGGGGCTTTGGGGTGGTTTTCTTGAACTTCCTAGAACTGCCAGTACTGCAGGCTTGGATTTCTCTGTCCTTGCAAGTCTATGTTCTGAAAACAAGAGTTTAATTTGGTTTACAGGGGACAGAACTGTGCCCATTCCAACCCATTAAAGCTAATAGGACAGTTAATGATATAAGAAAGAGAGGAACTCTGCCCAGAATCTGCATATTCAGAAAACTATTTCGGGAAGAAGGTAACTTACTTACGTGTTTAAAACATTGTTACCCAAATCGTATAGAGGCAGCACCTTCTAGGAATATTCTACTACAGTTATGCAGGAAAACGTATATGCCAATGTTAGCACTTGAGGGAGAAGGTATTGCAACACTTCCAGAGCAATGGTTTTAAAAGTCTCTGAGTATAAAATGGACCTTCAGCTTCTTCCTGACTAAGTAATTAGGAGTGACCACTAGTAAAATTACTGTTTGAAACATTAGTAGTTTTATTTTGGAAAGTCTCCTCATTTTAGCATTTCTCTCAGAAAGACACTGGGTCAGTTGCATTTACATTGGAGGATATATAAATCTGGAGCAAACCTTGGGGAACTCTGCAGAGACACGTCTCCAGAAGCCTGCAGTAGCAGAACTTTACACTTCCCCCAGAGACATCTTTTTTGTTTTGTTTTGTTTTTATTTTTTCTAGGTCCCCTTCCCATTCTCTCCACACCCATGAGGGTAGCTGCCTCGGAGACATTTTGAGAAGTCTGGATTTCAGTTCTTAAAAGTTTCTGTTCTTTATCCTCTGAGAGCTTTGCCAAGGTGCTGGGAGCCTGAAAGCCAGCTATTTAACTCCACACTGCTCTTCAGGCTCAGCCAACTGCAAGTGTCAGAGAGTATTTTCCACCTATAAGCCTATGGGAGTCCAAGCCACTCACGGCAGGGAGCTCACTGAGTTTAAGAAGAGCACAAAAGCATGGAAATTGTGAGGACCAAGACAAGTTTTTGTTGCATGGCATAAAAGTGTTACAGATTGCTCACATGTTTTGCTGACTCGAGTGGGAGAGCAGTCCCCCTCCAGTCTGGGGTGTCCCCAAGGGGTCTTGCCAAGGTGCATCTGCAAACCTGGTATTTACTGTTTCTGCTCTCCTTGGTCCAAGACAAGGGGGCAGGCAAGACCTGGGCAGCAACACATGCTGTCACAGCTACGTTTACGTGTATTCAGTAGCTCCTGCCCTGCCAGCTCCGCCAGGCACCCTGGAGGGATGGGAAGGGAAAGTCACCCGAGGGACAGCTTGCCTGCCTGGGCTGAGCAGGCAGAGGAGAGCAGCCCAGCCCCAGCCTGACTGCTCCTCACCTTCCTTCTCAGCGCAGGGGCCACGAGCATGCCAATCCTTCCCCACAGATCAGGACACAGAGCACAACAACCTTTATAGTGAGGCAGGTAAGTGTGCTGTACTTGCGTGACTCAGAGCACATGTCATCTGTGGCACTGAAAATTGTGTTTACTGAGAGACGCTGCCCAAACCAGCATCCTTCTGGAGAGAAGTCCCTGGTTTGGAAGGACACTTGCAGTAAGCCTGGGATGCCACACAAGAATGTGTTATGATACTCTCTGATCTCCGTTTAAGTTGTAGCTTTCTGTTGAAGTGATGAAACAGTCAGGCTTTGGTTTTTATTAATTTTCTGGTGTTGGATGGCACCACATGCATCATTCCGTCCCCTCCTGCTCTTTTGGCAGGTGTTTCACTAGCATCTGTTGTCTTAGCCCCAGAGGACCCAGACCCCTTCATCAAAAGAGAGCAGCAGGAAGCAGACAGTCATATGCTTTTCTAATGACTCAGACATCAGCATGATGTCCATGACACCATGGCTGTTAACAAACCAATTAATAAGGACTGAAAGAGAATGAGGGGATAAAAAAACATCAAGCATGATCTTGTCAAGAACTGGCTGCCTCAGACCAATCTCGTTTCTTCCTCTGAAAGGATAATTCACCTGGAGAGTAATGGGAAAGCAAGGAAGATTATCTTGACTTGAGGTTTTTTACGCTCTCTACCCTGATTTTCTTTTGTGAAAAAAAGTGAAATATCTCTGTGGAACCACTGTGCACAACCGGTTGTATAACCACATGCAAAGAACAGTTGTCTGTATGTCATGCTGTCTAGCCCAGCAGATATGTCCAGCAAGGAAATCCAAAGATCTGCTCCATAATTTTTTCTATTTACAATCTGGACTTGGGCATAGAGAGAACTCCTGTAAAATTTATTGGCAAGACAGGTGAGAGCAGGCACTAAATCTAAAATTATTTTAATAAAACTGAGAGACGATACCAAAATTACATTATTGACTCATTTTATTTTTTACTGTGTATAGCTATTTGACCTTTCTCTGTAACATTCCTGTCTGGCTGACTGTTTTCCTCTTTATATCTGTCCCTTTCACTTCTGCCTTGTAGCACTTTTCATTTCTTTTTTACCGGTTTCTCTACATAGCTTAAGGGCAAGAAGAAACCTGCATAATTTGCAGCAAAGGAGGTTTTGGACCAATATGAGGGAAGATTGTGACTGCTGGGATGAGGAAACGTTCCCTTCAGTGACGGAGAGGTGGTGGGCTCTTGTCCACTGGAAGCTCTGAAAAGCAGATGTGATGAACATCTGTCAGGCCTGGTCTCCCAGTGCTGAAACAGTCCTGCGTTCCTATGGTTAACTTTAAGAGACCAGCTGTGGATCCTGCAGCTGCACCGAGGACATGTGTCTCTTGAAGACCCAGAGCTATTGACTATTTTATAAAACCTACCACTGGATTTTATTGAAAAGGACAACATTTCCCATCTTGTCCTGCTCAGAGGCAAACAAGTCACATTGTATCTGTGTTTTCATCAAAAGGAAAAGCTTCTGCTACTCAAGACAGATTGTATACACCTAGAAACTCTTCAAAGGCATGTCTATATGTGTACCTTTCCTCTAGGTACCTCTGGTTCCCATTTCAAGGATAATGAAGGAAAAGTGAATGCTTTGCACACCACATTGATCTTCTCACACAGGACAGCTGTACAGCTGGGGCTAATCAGCTCATCCAACATTTTCACTGGCTGAACTAGTCATGCCAAAGCTTGTCCTGGGATTCCCAGCAGTGAAGGAAAATTGAAAGTGGCCGCCCCAAGAAGGAGGGGCAGGTCTGGAGCCATAAGGCCTTATCATGCCTGTCACAAGGGAGAAAAAGGGAGAGAGAAAGAATGACAAATGATGATCCCCACAGCTGTCACATTTCCATACCTCCTGTCCCATCCCTCCAGAGGTGGCAGACCCAGCACAGAAAAAATGCACAGTGAGTCCTTGGCCATTTTGCTGTAATCAGGTATCTGTTGCCCTCCATAACTAGCCCTAAAGCAGGCCTGGAGTTGTACTTGTCCTACTTTACTGGGTTGGTGAATTATGAATTATTTCAATTACACCTTGATAAAATCCTCCTGGCACATTTGCATGAGCAGAGCCCAACTGCAGGTTACAGCATCAAGTGCTAGCTCTCAGCAGAGTCCTCCTGTGATGCCCCAGCCCACACTGGCTGCAGGAGCTAGGAACTAATTCACCAAAACCAAGTGCTGCAAATAGCATGATTCCCTGCATGTGATGTGGTGCCTGGCTGAGTAGCTTTTGAATGCCTTATCACGCTCTGGAGGAATGGCATTTCTGTGTTGGGCTGTCAGCCTGTGCCTCACTGGTAGGGTGATGTGGCATCAAATGGGAAATCCTGGCAGCAGCAGATTTTCAGCAACATGTGTCCTGGGGGGCAGTGAGAGGTCTACCACGCAGGAGAGACACCACGGCTTTAACCTTACTGTAGAAATGAAGAATTCCTTTATTTCCGGATGTGGTTCCTACTCTGCCTGTTCAAGTGCCTGCGATGGCTATTTCAGAAGACATGAATACAAATCACTGTCATTTTACCACTCTTAATGGCAAACCATTCCCATGCTGCTGGGAGTGACGGGGTATAAAATCCCATAGAACTGAGTCATTACAGCAACACAGATAAGGTTGTGAAGACCATGTTCGAGTATCTAGTTAAGTTTATAGCACAAGAAAACAGTCTTTAGAAGTATAAATCCCTGTATTCCTACAATTAACAAAAGCTTCATTTATGTCTTGGACTTCTGTGGATCTAGCACTCCTTTAGTATTAATCTTTCCCTGGTTTTCTACATGAGCAAAATTCTCAAGAGGCTTTTTAAAAATGAGAGCAAACTGACTGAAGGAAAGCACATCAGGCCAATCTCACTTGTTAAAAATAAGTTTTCTGAAGAACATGGAAAGTCTCAAATACCCCTATGCAATCCATTTTGGTATCTGAAGATGCCTGTTCATTCATTCAGATCTAAGATTTCAATTTAATAAAAGCTTGCCAGCACCCTAAAATGATCTAATTTGATGGCATTTCTTTCCTGGTCTGTCATCATGAAATTTAAAGAGGCTGATGTCTTCATGGCTGTCCCTGTGGGTGACTGGATGTCTCAAGGGACTTGTCAGCAGGTGACAAAAATCATCATATCTGGATCTCAGCTCATCACTGAGGCTGGAGTTATGGGAGGACCATTCAGTAGCTGTCAGTGGCTGGAGGAGCACCAAAGATGTTGAAGGGAAGGTTTACAGGAGATTGTGTGGGATTTGGCCATCTTCTGTTCACTGTAAGCTAAGCTACCGGGGGAGATGCTAATTACTGCTTACACAGCCTCTTGGCAAACTTGGCAGCTCGCTCTGAACCGATCCTGCGAGCTGGCAGCCTCTGATGAAGGCAGCGTGAGACCAGACTCAGTCGGTCACAGCACTGCATGTGTCCCCTCCCTTTGAGACCACAGTGGTGCCTCTGCTCCTGCCTAGCCAAGCGCCACCAGCGATGGAAACGGTGGTTGCTGTGCACTGCTTTTCATCCACTGCTTTAGGTTTGGTCTCCCTCAGTCTTTGAGACTTTTGTAAGCTGAGACCAACAGGGACACTTGAAGGGAAAGCTGTACCCTGGGTGCCCTAGATAGGGAGTGAATTGCACAGCTTTCTTCTGAAACAACTGTCATTTGCCCTTTGCTTTCACTCTGTGGTCCTCCGCATATGGACTGCAGGGGCTTATTACCCTGCAGAAGTCATTTCTCATATCCAGCTAAGCCACCTTCATCTTTACACTCCACCCCAACTGCATGCTTCCCCTCCGTTATTCTTCTGGTATCAGCAAATGGAAAGGTTTAGAGATCACTGTGGCTGGACCTGACACACAAGCCAGCTTATTTTAGCGGGCTGCTATAATTCTGTGGTTCAACACTGGCAGCCAGACAGGGAGACAAAAAATGAGGCGTATTATTTCCAAATGAATTCCCAAGAGTGCATTCAATTAGAGAGGTTGTTTTTTGACCTTTTGCAGGCTTCGTTAAAGCCCCTATCACTTTTCCAGAAAAAACAATTTTGAAAACAGATGGGAGTAAATGAAAAATTTATGCCTGCAATGCCACACAGCCCAAAATGAGCAGTCTTGAATGATCTCTGCTGAGTACCAGTGTGTAATTAAAAGGATGCTTATGAAGCCTTCATACTGTGAAATACAAATACTTGCCTATAACCTACTGGGAACTGCCTCATGAGAAAAAAAACATACACTCTATTAACTCAGCTGGTATGGAGTTTTGCATGTAGACTATAAAGTGACCTAGAAAGGGGAGTTTATGGAGGCTGGTATTAATCACTACGTGATGATACAAAGCAGGAAAGATACAGGAAAGAATTATTCCTTAGAAACAGCTTTATAAAATACATAGGAAAACCCTGAGAAAAAGTAGAAAATAGGTTGGGGAAAAACCCAAAAATTTACTCCAGGGGCCTAAGGTCTGAGAAGTGCTGGAGGAATAAAACAGTTGTCCTGTAGTTGTCCTGCCCAAACCACAAGAGTGGTGCAGGCTGGTACTCAGAAGAGGTGCCATTACTTACAAAAATTAAATACTCCTTAATAGGCACATGTGATCCTGTGTTAATTTTTAGCCCATGTGTGACTCTGCCTAAATCTCTTTTGGATTTAGCCTCGAGGCCTTTCTGATATCCGGAAGAGTTGTTTTCCAGCTCATAGAGCTGGAATGTTTTATTGGAAGCACTCTGCATCCCACCTGCGTGGTGCTGTGTGCTGTGTCTGTAACACACTCACAGCTGAGCAATGCTCTCCTGAGTGTATGTCACGACAAGCTGCTGTCACTCAAAGTGAGCTGTGGCCTATCTATACTTCCTCACTTTGAGATGAACCTAAACTGAGCAGTTTAGACAGGGAATAAATTTAGGTTAGGTTCCTTTAACCCGTTTTATCTCTACCCCTATCATATGCTCTACTCCGTTGTTTGTGTGATAAGCTGTGGCAGAAAGAATTAAGGTAATTTGGACCAGCTCTGCTGACAAAACTTTCTCTAAGCTACTTGACATGTGAGAGTGTGAAAATGGTCACAGTCTGTTGCATTTCACATAACTACAGAAGAGCTTTCGGATGTCAGAGCAGGAACAAAATGTGGTTTTACTCCTTGTGGAAATCAGTGTAACCGTATGGGTACAAACCCAGGTGAATACTGTGCCATCAGGTCTCACTGAGCAAGCTCAGAAGTTCAGTGCTCCATTGCATAGATCATTCCTGTGCTAATACTCGATCATCCACTTATCCTTACATAAAATAATTTGACCTTTGGCCACAAAAGGAGCACACATGTCTATAACAGATTCATGTACAGAGAGGCCATCTCCCCTGTTGGTATTGACACTGCACAGAAGTGACTTTCCATTATCAACAACATGAGTGGTGACTCTGCTTTACAGCAGGTGACAGGGGTCTGTACCATGATGCCGCAGGCTGGGAGCACCCAAGCAGGGAATTCCTCTCTGCCTGTTACCTGGCGAGGCACCGTTCAAGCCAGCTCCGCTGGGACCCTCACTCAGATGAATTTATCTGTGGCTGACCACTGCACTGAAAGCAAAGGCTGTGCATTTTGCTTGTATAGTCTTTGAGTCTGTGAAGGGTGCATATGTTTAACTGTCTGGAGAACATATGAATCAATTTCCTTGTACCCAGATGCTTTCTTTATTTCTCTGCAAATATTCTTTTGGAGTCATTAGTGCCCAGATGATGGAAGGCTCAGCTAACAATATGACTAAACTGAGCTTCATCTGGAATGAGATTAAAAGTGGTTATTTTATTATGCCAGTCACAGTCTATCCTGCTGGGTGGATGTGTTTACCGACTCTTTTGCCACGACCAACATTAGATCACACAGTCCCATAACTCTTGACATTTTCAGCTGTATTTCTAAATGTCAGTTCTAAACATAAATAAATAAATAAGCTAAACACCATGCCTTCCTATGGAAAAAAACACTTCTTAACATTTGGATTTTTAAAGATCTTTGTTTAATCTGTGAGCATTAGAAAATCATCCCCTGACCTATGACTTTGTGTACTTTTACAAATAGTTCTTGAGAAATTTTAACAGCAACATTTTTAGGGAGTATCAGAGAATAGGGTTTAAAGTTGATCCTACCACCTTCCCCACTGCTTAGATGTGGCCAATCACACTGCATGGACACGAGCTCAGCTGTATGTAAAAACAGTCACTTCTTCCTGCAGGGGAATGACAGGGAAGGCAGAAGGAGGAATATTAGAACCTGCTTATGCCAGGCTGACACTTGCAAAAGGAGGCTTCTTAAGCTCATAATCATTTCCTGCTGCTTAATATCACGCTGTAGTCTATCTTTTAAAAGGAAACAAACAGCAATAACAAACATAAGCTTATAATTGACAACATCAGTGAAATCTGCTCCTCTGGAGATGCCACAGGCATATGCTCCCTTCTCCAGCTCTACAAGTGCTCAGAGACTTTCTGCCTCTCTTATCTGGCCATGTGTTGCTGACAGGGGGCTGCCCAGGTGCACGGTGTGCTCCTGTCAGTCCCATGTGGCTGGCTGTAGAAGAAGAGATCAAGAAGGAGTCTGCCGAAGTCAGTGAGGCCCTCCCTCACTGTAGTAGAGGTCCAGCCGCAGGTGCTTTGTGTTGTACCCCAAACTAAATTCCCAAGACCCTCCTCAACAAGTGTGTCTCTGGTCCCATGGGTTCACCCCAAGGAGAAAAATCTGCGGCTGGATACAGCAACCCTAGGAGGAGACCCTTGCTATCCTCAATGGATACATCTCGAGGCTTGGCACTTCTCTTCAAAACTTTTCCCAGCATATTCCTCATTAGGCCTTTGTGTGTCAGAAACCATCCAGCAGACAGGAAATTTGAAGAGAGGCATTAAAAGATGTACCCAAGGCTTTAGAGGGTACCATGCCAGTATTCAAATTTGCACTACTAAGTGATTTCCTATGCCATCCCCATTTCTTTTCAGAGCAGTATGTGTTACAGTTTAAGAAGGGACACCAGCCACCGCAGAGCAAGAAAAGGAAGCTGCTTGTTGTTAGCTGAAATTAGCAATTGAAACTGGAAGATGAAAGGAGATTCCAGAAGAAATGTGAATTACCTCTGGTGACACCCAATCTGCCTCAGCTGCAGGGAGGTTCCCACTGAGGTAGGCTATGTACCGTACCCTCACCCACAGCTGCAGTTAATTGCAGTAGCATTCACTTCTGCAGGCTTTAGAAACTCTAGCCCTGTCTCTTCTCTTTGAGGAAAGCACGTGTAGCCAGCAGAGATCCAAAGTTATTTAAAGAAACAGTATATAATGAGGAGGAAAACATTTATTCTGTGCACCTAGCCATCCAGCTTCTTCTGTTTACATTAGCCAAGACTTTGGAGAAATACCTAAAAATGGAGGTTTATAACTACATTAAGTCCAACAGTGTATCAGTGAGCAGCATAAAGTTATTAACACTTCATACCAGTGTTTCCCCTCCTTTGCATGCTTCTTCCATGTGATCCAGAAGCTTTGGAACAATCACTATAATTCAGTTTTTCAAAGAGATGACAAGTTACATGGCAATGATATTGTACTTTTTATTAAATCTCTGAAACTGGCACATTGCTTGCTGTTGATTCATTTAGTAACTCTTGTCTTGAACTGAAACAGATGGAATTAGCACAAATATGGTGTTGTTAAGGTTCAGCATTTGGCGAACAAAGGTGCTTTGTTGCTAGGAGAGCAATTTCTAACATCACATTTTTAAAACAGAAATTAATGATTTACCCTTTGCATGTTGCGATCCAATGTCATGTGTCTCTAGAAATCTACTTCTCTCCTCAGAGCAAAAAATTCCACTCCTGGAGTCCAAACCTTCCTGTCTGCTCGGGAGCTATGAGAATAAAGCATACAGGAAAAAGTGAGGCTTATCCAGAAACCAGCCATTCCTCAATGTTAAGAGCTGGATATTGATTGTCTCCACACTGAAACACCTCTGCAAAAACAAGCCTCCTTTGTTAGTGAGGAATCCAAGCCCTGTGTCTCTGATCCATGGGTGTCTTGCTGGGATAACTATTGGCCCATAATAAAATGTGGCCAACAAAATGTACTTGTGAGAAAAACTGGAAGAAGTCATACTACTCCACTCTGGGCCATTTGGAAAATGACTGTGAAAAATGCACAGATCAAATCTGATTGTGATCTCCAGAGCTGAGCACAATGAAGCTGCTGACATGATGTGATGGAGGCAGGAAAGTGCTTGCTATGCACCAGCTATGTTGAGAAGAAATCAGGTTAAGCAGACATACCCATGCATGAGATTTATCTCAGAAACTGGTGATCTGACTCTAACACTGCCACCGAAGGCCATGTGGTTATGCAGCACTGAGAGAACATACGGGAGCACCATGGCAAGCCTCATAAACAACACTGCTTCATGATAAATGACTGTCACGAAATCACAGAATTTTCAGAGTTGGAAGGGACCTCTAGAGATCATCTAGTCCAACTCCCCTGCTGATGCAGGAATGCCTAGAGCACATTACTCAGGACTGCATCCAGGCGGGTCTTGAAAATCTCCAGAGAAGGGGACTCCACAACCTCCCTGGGCAGCCTGTTCCAGTGCTCGGTCACCCTAACTGTAAAGAAGTTTTTTCTTATGTTTGAATGGAACTTCCTATGTTCCAACTTGTGCCCGTTGCCCCTCATCCTGTCACTGGGAACTACTGAAAAGAGTCTGCCTCCATCGTCCTTCAACCCACCCTTTAAATACTTATAAGCAAGAATAAAGTCTCCCCTCAGCCTTCTCTTCTCCAGGCTAAAAAGAGTCCCAGCTCTCTCAGCCTTTCCTCATAAGGGAGGTGCTCCAATGCCCCAATCACCTTTGTTCCCCTGTCACTAGGAAGCAAAGCTAGTCACTCAAATGCTTTCTTAAACAAGTCCTGCTGACAGGTAACAACATATCTGCCAGCAAATGAAAAACAGAGGGAAAGGCCATCTCCCTTATCACCCATGCAATAATGCCCAAGGAGTGGTGCAAGCCTGCAGAGCTGAGGTGTTCGCTGCCCATGGCAGGTGGAGGGGCAGAGCATCTCACTGCACGGGGTTTCAGCATCAGCCACAGCTCAGCATGGGAAGTCTCCACTGCCCAGCTCACCGGGGCTGGCTTTGCTGCCCTGTGCACCCCTGCCCCAGGAGCACCTCAGCAGCTGGCAAACTGAAACTGGAGGCAACTTTCTGCTGCCCCTCAAAGTACATCCCCCATCCCTGTTTTCCGGGAGTATTAACAAGGTAGCTGTTCAGATGGAGAACAGCAAAAAAACCTGCTTGCACGGACTGGCGAAACCAGGGTCCCGGGGTTTGCTTCAACCCTGCCTGGTATGGGGCAGCTCCAGCCCACGGTGCCACTGCTGTGCATGCAAAGACCTCGTGGTTTTAACATGTGGACAGGGGGTTTGCCTTACCCACTGAAGTGGGACAGGACAGGTGTGGAAAGGGCTTGTTTCCAGAAGCAGCATGGTCTGTTCCCGGTCTGTGGGATGGCTGGCACTTCCAAACAGAGGCATGTCTGTGCTTGGCCAGGAGTGCCAGCCCAGGGACCTCCGTGAGCCTCAGGGGCACCAACAGGACACGCCAGAAACAGCCACCCTGTCACTTGCACAAGTTCTGCATGGGACAGCAGCGAAATCCTGGCTGCCTCGTACCGCCAGGCTTGTGTGTGACACTGCCCGTAAAATGCCTTGCCAAGGGAGGCAGCTTGTAAGCCCCTTTCCATACCTCCTCTTTCCCCCCGACTCCCGGGTCGTCTCCGTTCTTTGCAGTCCCAGGGGTTTGAACAGCATTAACTCTGCACCTGGCAGCTCAGCCAGCACCTTTCATCTCAAAGCCCCCACAGATCCACTTGCTCCAAAAGCGCAGGAGCTGTAATGCAACGAGCTTGCCGGGGGTTCAGACCCCACAGGGATGTTTCCATTACACTGTTACAATACAAAAGGCCCAGAAGAAAAAGGCAAAATAAGCACCCTGCACGAGCCCGCTAGACATGCTGGAGGTCTCTGCAGGCCTGTGGTGAGCAGTAACCTTTCAATGCACTTGCAGTCATTATTGATGAGTTCAGTGTGCCTGAGCAAACCAACAACGGGTCTCAGCACTGAGATTGTCAGGGCCTGATTTAACAAAGAAATCTGCAGTCCCTCAAAATGTCGCCATGCCCAGCAAAATACATCACTAGTCCCACGGGAAAGAGCAGAAACCAGCACTTCCCAGACTAAAACAAGCAACGAGACCAGTAGCCCTCCGACCCCCCTGAAAGCTGCAGGTGCTTGCAGCCTCTGACAGCAGAGTAGTCCCCCCTGCTCAGCTCTGCCACCCGCCCCATGCCTCGGCGCTGCCCCAGCTGCTTTCCTGATGGCTTTTGATGCAAGGCAGCCATGAGCAGACCTGCTTTGTTTTGCCACCCCAGAGCAGAGTAAAGCACAGCTTGACAGCTGGCCCTGCATGCGAAATTACCTTTTCTGCTCTGATAGCTGCTTGAAACTGCATCAAAACTTGTCTTTCCTGTGAGGAGTTATCAAATTCATCTCAAGGTAAGCAAACCCCATGAGGGAATGTGCTCAACATTTATATCCACAGGCAGTCATATATGCCCTGATACTTCACAGCTTTTCTCTCAGACAGTATCCAAGATGCCACAAGTTTTGTAAAAGAAAGTTGGCTCCATTTTGCTGAGACATCTTTCTCTGCTGTCATGAAGTTGCATAGTTTGCAGGCTCTGAGACAGCGGAGTACTTAATCATTTCCAGAACTTGAAGTACCTGTGCAGCACTGTATTGAGCCTTGATAGGTGGCTTCTCTGAGCTGAAACCATTTTCTGCACTTGGAAAGGCTCCTGGCCTTCCTTGGGCTGTTGCTTGCTTAACAGCACGAGTCTTTTCTGCTGTGGAGCTGTGCCTGTGTAATTCAGTCAGATTTACAAATGAAGGCAATTTAAAAATGCACTTAGCCTACCATCTCCCGTTTGGCTGACCAATTGAACCCAGCTCTGGCAGGCTCTGCAGGCAGGGCCATCAGCCATGGTACGACCAGCACCCTGCCACTGCTGCATGCCCCGGACTGGGACTGTGCTGGGAGGAGAGCAGACCAGGACAGGGAGAGAGACGGCGTCTGGCACCGCCTGGGAAAGGGAGAGGGGGAAAGCATTACAGGGAGGCATGGGAAGGGAGAGCCATGTGGACTTCCGTGGGAAGATGAGGAAGTGCCTGGAGCCAGTGAGGAGGGAAGAAGTAGAAGAAAGTTGTAACTGAGACGCTGTGGGAGAAGAGAGGGTGTCTGAGAAATGGAGGTCACTTTGGCAAGCAATATAAAGATCCTTTCTTTTCCTATTCAATTACTGCCTGCTTTTACAGTCCAAAATTAACTACTGTAGTCCAAGACAATTACAGGCTTCATTAAAGCCATGGGAGAATGAGCTGTCAGACTGAAGAGCTGTCAAGCCCTTTAGTCTAAGGAAAAGAGCGGGAGGCGCAGACTGCTGCAAGCAGCCCCAGCAAACAGGCAGGGTTTTTCTCTGGCAACAGACTGGGGTGTGTATTGGAAAGCCAAAGCCAGGAGGATTTGTGCCCAACGTGGGTGGTAGCTGAAGCTTGACAAGCTGCTGGGCCAGCAGGTTTAGGAACAGCTGAGTTGGCAGCCACTTGCCTTCTTGGGGACAGGGCTGCCATACTTCCCTAGGGATGCATGGCAAGGTCATGTCAGATAGCCTCCATTTGTATAACAAGTTCTCACCCTAATGGAAACTGTCCTCCAGGTGACTTCCTCCAGTCACCAGCTGGACAGTGTCACTGGCTGGGCAGCGCAAGGCAATGCCCTTTAGATGCGATTCAGCCTACAAGAATAGCTTTATGTACCTTTGGGGAGGGGAAGGCAGGACTGATCACATACACTATGCCAAGAATAACTGAGATGTGCAAACAGATGTCACCGCACATTGGCACAAACACGATCTGGTTCAACCAGTCTCACATCAGCCAGAAGTCAGTCCCATGGCCTGCACCTGCCAGATAAGGCATTCAACAGTGTGTACTCAACACAGTATCTCTGATCTCCCAGGGTGCGAACAACTCCTTGCAACCAGACTGCAAGTCACCAGTTCCATCTCCTCCCTCTTCCCAGCATTTGGCCTGCATATACTTCCTCTTCTCTGGGACATGGAACAGGATTTGAAGACTATTTAATGCTTAAAAAATCCATGCAGCCGTGTCCTACTTAACAGAGAAGTTTTACATGGAAAATGTGTTGTTTTTTCCATTATACTAACTTCTCACAGCTCTGCCTGCCAGTCATAGTTCCTTGCTTTCAAGCTACTGATGAGCTTCAGCATCTGTTCTTCTGGGCATCCAGGCCATTTGCAGATTCTTTAAAAGCAAAAGCCATGAAAAACTGTTTTTGTAAAATGACTGGATGTCTCCCATGGTTGGAGTCAATTAGTGAAATGGGCCCTCAATGTATTGCTGATATGATGTTGCAAGAAGAGTAGGTTGAGGGCTTGTCCATTCTCTCTAAGGCTACCACAGCCTTCTCCCATGCTATCCCAAGCAGCAGAGTTCCCCCAGGCACTGGGAAGGGAGTGGAGAAGTCAGTCCTTCTAGTAAATGGCAAGTTGCAAAAACAGTTTTGAATACTGCTGTCAGCCTAGCTGCTCTTTAAACCTGCGTTAGAACAAAGTCTCCTGGTGTGGAAAACAAATCAAACATTTAACAAGGCAAAACTGCAAGCAAAATCCCTGGATAAAACCCCGATGGCATTTGCCAGCTAGTAATGATAGAACCTTACATTTTATGTCTGGAAAGAAAAGTATTCAACAGATGTCTGGGAACTAAGCCAAATTTTTGTGACAAAGATTGTCACTCCTTCACTATCCAGCCAAGTTTTACCCATGGAGCTTTTCAATGGTCTTGCTTTCAGTCTTTAGTGACTCTCACACAGGAAAGAGCACACCTTATCCATCGCTGTTAATAGCCAGGTAGGAAGGAGAGCCACGCTGAGAGATTATCTATTGCTAAGCTTCTCCAAATGAAGGCTCAGCATTTCTTCTGGACAGCGGAGTTGAAGGTTTTCCCAAGCAATGCACAGAGTTCTGCACTTCCGTCACTGCTGAGGTGTTGTGGGGCATGCCATTTTTTCATACCAATGACAAGTCTGGGAAAGGCACTATATGATGCCTAAATGTGACTGCAAAGCAGTTTTCAGTGACTGCAAAGCAGTTTTCATTTCATTGTTTGCTGTGGCATTGTCACCTGTTCATCCTGGGCCACGGTCACTTCAGGGACACAAGGAACTGGAAACTAGTATCTTGGGAATGAGGACGTAACCTTAAGGTTTATCAGGGTCCCCTTGCCATCCCTGTGCAGATACCTTTTGAGAAAGCCAAGGGAGGAGAGATGGCAGAGCAACACGTGTCAGTGTAACCACCTTCTTGTCACCGTTGGCACTGCGGCAGTGTGCACATGGCATAAACCAGTCAAGCCCTTCCTCAATGAACCAAATGTGCATCAAAATGGGAAGTGAATAGAAATAAATCAAAGCACTTTTCAGTATATCTGTCCCTTGGCCTGGATACGAGTCCATTAATCAAGCTCATTTTTGTTCTTCTTTTTTTCCCTTTTCATCAAGTTATTCTTCCTCAGACATTTTGTCTCTCCATTTTTCCCCTTTTAATCACACTAGTGACAACAGCACTAAGATAAATGTGTTTACAGACTAGAACTGGGCTGGCATCTTGAATTCCTCTCCGCTGCAGACAATTGCATGACTTCACCCACTGGCCACACAGCAGAAGGCCAAGGGGCTGCCAGCCAGCTACGTCAGGCAGCAGCAGCTCCCGCTTCACTTTTGGCACCTGGAGAGGCTCGAATGCAGCAAGGGACGCAGATGTGGCATGCCTCTGGCAAGCAGAAAGCTATGGGGAGCAGGCTGGGGACGGGCTGTGCATGTACATGTCTTCACCCCCCAGTTCATCCAGCTGGGGGGACTCTGGGCAGGTTCAGGTGTCTGGGGCAAATTTGCAACATCCCTGGGTAGCCACAGCCTGGCACGTGTGCACACATGCAGTGTGTGCCATACCCTGCCCTGGGGCACCCTAATGTGTAATAAAGTCTTGTTCCTGGTCTCTGTAGGACAGCACTGCCAACTATTTCTAACCTGTGAAGTGAAGAAAGGGAAACAAGCCCCCTTCTGAACAGACCGATGTGACAGGCAGCTCGCTGAGCACCAGTAATACAGATTTCTATCCTCCAGGTTTCAAACTTAGAGATGGCAGAAGGGCAACTCTGGCTGGTTTACAGACAATTTCCTTACGACTCTGGAGCAAGGACAAATGCCCATCTTTATTTTAAGTTCATAAATTCTCTGCTGTTGCATGAATGGAGGACGCCGATGGTACCTTTGATCTTGCCTTCTGCTTTCCTGAGGCACGTGATCATTTTTTGGCTTCTGGTTTCACCTGCTGAAGGCCTGGAGTTTGCTATAAGGTGTTGGGCAGTATGCTGTGGCTGATGGTGTGTGGCATTGTGGGGTCTGCCAGCCCTTCCAGCACAAGCATCTCAGCCCTGGCCACCAGCCAGCCCCAGGGACAGGACCCAGTGGCCCAGGTGGTCTTTTTCTGACTCAGTGCTGCCTGATTGTCCAAGATAAGAGCAGATGCGGGTTTCACTGATTCAGGGTGCCCCAGAGATTTAGCAAGGCAAATCAAGTTGACTATTGCCATCCCAGTTCAGGAAAAAGAAGACGGTTTTATAAAGGGTATTGTTTTTCTCCCACAGCTTTCTTTATAAATGTCTTCTAAAGCAATTTCACATTTCAAGTAGTTTAGGAACACCCAGATTTCATCTCTTTGTTTTCAGACTCTTCTGTCCGACTGGGGGAGTATGATGAAGGTTGGTTTGCATTAAGCCAAACTCAGAGAGCTGAGGCAGGGATTTTTGCTGCCCCCAGTAGATTTCCCCCTTTGCTCTCCCACCTGTTTCTAAGAAAATCTTCTCCATGAGAGATCATCTTGAGATAACGTTTTTGCTTGGCTTTTCCCTGCTGATTTTGTGATCATTCATAGCCATGCCAGATGTGTGGACTGGTAGTGTATTTCACCTCCTTCATTTAGTGTGAATTGCCACTTCGGGAGCACGTCACTGGTAGCTGGTCCCCTCACATACCTAACTTTCTGAATCTCTGTCTCTTCCTGGAGCAGAGTTCTAACTCTCGCAGTGCCCACTGCATGGACAGTGCTAGGCCAAATGCACATTTTAACAGATATTGCACAAACATAGAAGATAGATAAAACATTTTAACTTACCAGTGAAATGGGTCACTGTGTACTCTTTCCAGTACTAGATCTAATGCTGAATGTGGTGTGTAAAAATATGAAACAACCATAGAGAGCAGAAACCAAAAGCTCCCTGCAGATGTGTACTAATAAAAAGGCCAAATCTGAGATGCAGCTGTGCACATCCCTCTCTCTCAACTTCCAGTACAAGCTCTTAAATAATAAGAGAAACACCTGTGGTTTCACCTGATAAACTTCAGGTTGTCCTAGAGATTTAAAGTGGTCACAGACTGCGTTGTAGAGGGACAGAAGAGAACACAATTAAATGAGGTATTATGAAAGAGATTTTTTTCTACCCTGTTGTTTCCCCACAGAAAAGCCACTGCAAATGGGGAAAACTGAAACTTTGCACAAATAGGTGAAGAAACAAATCTAAGGTGCCTGGAGTCAAAGAGCCTTCCATGGGGCTGCATGGCTTTTCATAGATCTTCCACCCACCAACACGCAGAATCATCAGCTCCACCCATGAGGGCAGCTAAAAGTGTTTACAAGCCATTTCAGTGTTAGGGAACACAGAGCTCAGAGGTCAGATCTCAGCATGAAAATCCTTGATAGCACACTGTGATCAAAGCGAGTATCTATATTAAAATGTGCATAATTCCAAATTGTTGTACACGTCAACAAATTATAGACACCCTGCTGATAATGTCTTTCCGGTGCCCCTGTAACAAAATGTAATTTGTAATTCGAAAAAGCACTGTCATTTCCAATCCAATCTGCTCCAAGTTTTCTTTTCATATCCAAAGTATAAAGCGAGAAGGACTTAAACCTGGGAAAGCCGAGTTTCTTTTATTTTGTGTACTTTCTTATCTTTGCTTTAGAGACCCAAATCCTTTGCAAATGGAGCTTCTTGCATCATTAAAACAAGTGGGATGCATAACTTAGTGACCTAAATGATGCTGTTTCTAATGTGAATGCCACAACAAATAAGAGGCGATCACCAATATTCAAAAGTGCTTAAGTAAGTGACTTAGGGACCTCAGCTTCACAGGAAAAAGCTTTAAGTCACTGCTGACAAATGTTTCTCATGGCAGAAAACATTTTTGATGGGTATGACCATGGTGTAAGTTTGAGCAAGACATTTCCTTGCTCTGCATTTAAAAGTAAAGGACAGATATAAGTAATACAGGAGTAGCTGCTTGATTTGTCAATGGCTTTGAGTACTAACCAGGTTAGAAAGAGGTTAAACCACAGATGTTTGGAGAAAAGAACTGAAAACTTACAGTCTGCTCTGTAGGCCTGATCTGCACACTAAGGTGCTCCATTTAGATTAAACGGGACCAAGACTGTAGTTCCCAGCACAATTTCTAACATTGGTTTAAACCTGGCTTGTGTCAGTTTGAGTCCAGTAAAATTCCTGGCAGCCATGTAAGAAAATATCCTTGCAAAACACTGTGTGGATTTAACTAAACATGACTAATATCATTCGCCTGTCTTACAACAGGTTTTTTGTAGTCAATTGAGAGCTCTTCAAATCAGACATCTATAGAGTATGGACATGGACTCAGTGAAAAGGCAACTTATTTCATAAGGGATGACTCTTGCCCCAGGTTTCACCAAATATTAACAAAATCCCAGCTTGTCATTATTGTCGTATTTTCTGTATTACTTCCTTGGCACTGGCATGTATTTTACAGTTATGTCAGGACCCTGCTTTGACATCAGGTGAGCCTTCAGAAAGATCCAGCCTGGCCTTTCCCCCTAAATAATAGAGCGCTTTGAAGGGGAACAAACAGTTCAGGGTAGCTGGAGTGTAGTACAGATGAGCTGGTCATAAGAGCAGTCCTAGCAGCAAGGAACTTGTCTGCTGTGTCTTTGCATCCTGTAATTACAACACTACCCAGGAACTGCAGACTTCAATGTAAGGTCCCCAGGGACCTTTGCACAGAAAAGTCTGATGTCCACATGCTGGCCTCTGCTTTTGGGGAAAAGGCTGATGGGACCGAAGTGGAGTATGTTTGTCTCACAGCCTGCAAGGAAGGGGGAGACATCTCAGCTATCGTCACCTCAGCTGAGCCAGGCATCTGCAAAGCAATCAATGGGGAACTTTGTGCTGCAGTGGCTATACTATCTCTGGTACTCAGGTCACCTTATTCAAGGCAAGCTTATGTATCTTTGCACCATACAGTGGTCCATGTAGGTGTTCCCCTGGAAATCTAATTTCCTGACTCAGGAGAAAAAAAATGGAGGCCAGACTAAAATTTTTTTGAAATTTACTCCCTGGCTGTGTTTAGCTCTGCATTAGCTTTGCAAAAACTTGGCTGAAACTTCAATTACACCCCACTGTTCCCCCCAAGGAAAAGAAACCAAACCAGGACCTTAAACTACCCTTCGAAATTTCTGGCCCTTCAAGGGTTTGACAGGGCTAGGCCTTGCTTGTGAAATATAACAGTCTCCCAGTGGATGACAGCTCACTCATTACTGTCTTCTCCTCCAAGACTGTGGAAGGTTTAAAAGAATCGGCAAAGTCCAATTAATATCAAGAATTTTTTGTTATTTTTCCAGCATCAATTTCCTGTTCTCCTTTCATGTGAAAAGCTACCTGGACAAAGCACAGTGCATGATTGGCCTGGTGTTCCTTTCCACATTATTGTAAAATATAATCAGACCAGAAGCTATTCAGGGAGGATTAATACCAACCAAAAAGGAAGGTTTACTGTGGAGAGCATCCAATAGAAATTTCCTTTTTTTCACCACAATTTTATATGGGATTAAAATCATATTCATCAGCACTTTAGTTTTTCACTGACATTGCAACTGATGTTTTCTCTTACTATTTTAAACAGCTTGATCAATTACCAAGCACAGTAAGTTCCCTGTAATTCCATTGGTGTTATAAGAAGGAAGGTGCTTTACCAAGGTCTAGAAATTTCTGTTTACCGCAGCCATCTGTTCAACATAGCCCTCCCAACTTTTGGAGCTACAGTGGTTCATTTTCTTCTTCCCTGGCAGGCCGCCTGGTCATAACTGAGGTTCCTTTGCTCGTTGCCCTGTTGGTGCATGTGAGGACTAACACTGCTTGTACAGATTTGTGAAAAATCAAGGTTTGGAAAGGAATGAAAGAAGAGTGAGGCTCTGTCTAAGGCTGCAGTACAGTTTGTGCCCTGTGCAGTCCTCCTGCACCAGGCAGTTGATACACAATGAGGCTTCCCTGCCTGGTTCATCCCAGGCAGTGACATTCTCTACAAGACCATCCCTTCAGCATGGGCAGGAGTGTGTTTCTCACGGTGAAGAATGCCAGAACTGATCCTGTAATGGGTGCAAAGCTCAACACATATCTCCTTTGCAAGGTCTGGAGCACAATCACTAACTTTGGATTCTGACTGGTGATTGAATGCTATAGAATGGAGTGAACAGAAAATACATCCCCATTGTGTAACACTGGCACTCTTGCCCCTTGACTCTGGCTGTCACCCATCTGTCCGGCACCCCTGAGCTCTCATGCACATTTGCACTTGCACCCTAGTCTCTAGCACCCTGTGCAGGGTCTAGCCAGTCCAGCCTACCAGTTTTTTACACTGTTTCCCAAATCCACGCACAGCTGGCCACCATAGAACTGCTCCATACTTGACAGCAAAGAAAACAACTCTTAGATATAGGGTTTTACCTTATCCAAGTCACAAGCCACACTGAGCTCAGCATGCTCTGCCTTCTCCCAGGTAAAAAGTGGTGCCAAAGGGTGAATGATAACTGTTGGAGTCCAGGATTTCCTTCACTAACTCTGATCCTTTATTGCATGGATAACTCCCATACAAGTGACATAGCTTTAAGGACATGTTGCGTGAGGACAGATGGTGATATTAAGTGAGGCATCAAGGTAGTCTTGATTGTCTTCTGGAAACTCTGTCAAGAGGCTCCTGTCTTATTTCTGAGTCAGATGCCCAAAGTTGGATGGTATAAACACCATCCACCTATCCCTTGCCCAAGAAACCCTGGGCTCCCCTCCTGCAGTAGTCCTGTGTAATTCCTCTGCCAGGTGCTGTTGGCTACAGCTAAGACCTGGCTCAAATTTGTCTTTAAATTAAGCTGTGACCTTAAGTCCTGACCCAGCATTCATGGCCTCACTACATACAATCCCAGCATGCTCTTTCCAGGCATTAAGTTCCCATAAGAGCTAAATTCTGGCATGAAAGGACTTTGTGATGTGGAAAAGAGAGCATGGACTGACCTAGTAAAATGAACCACTGGTCTTAATGAATAACAGCTTGAACAGCCTTCCAGAGTAACTCTGAGAGCTTATTCTCCATATATTGGACTGAATGTGCAGAAATCCACATCAGTTGCTACCACATCACCTCCTACTGCCACATCCACTGCAATTCCTGTTCCTAGTTTTATGCCAACAGGTAACATGGTGGCTGTATCGTGTCTTCCAGACCTTGGGAAACACTTGCTCGTCCTTGAGGTTTGGATAAAATAGCAAGGAGAAGAAAATGTAATGGTCACTGGGATGTGACCACCAAATCCATAAGTAGTTTATTGTATTTTCTGGTGTTATATATACAAGTATGACCTCAAGCTCTTGACTGGTAGTTGTAAACGAGAAGAATGGGAAAATGCTCAGGGATATTACAAGAGTTGTCCAAAAACAGTGAAGAAGGTTGTCATGATTAGGTGTGGTCATAAACAGCCCAGAACTGAGCAGAACCCCTCTCTATTAACTAGTTAACTATTAACTTCGCAAGGAGAAGTGGATTTGGCTTTCACTTCTTTTCAGCTGCTTCTGGAGATACTTTTCCCCTTTGCAACCTCACAGCCGTCTGTTGCTTTGGTCAGTTTTCCAAACAACATTTCTCATATGAAAAGAAGATGTATTTTTGATCCATAAATATGAATCTTGAGAGGCGTGGAGTAAACAAACAGCCTGATAATACATCATAAACACAGACACGTATGAGTTCAGAGAGCATGGAAGCAACCAAAGATAAATGCAAACCACTCATGGCTCCTGGTCTGGCCTAGGGAACCACTCTGGATCCAGCACTTGGCATCCAAAGTGTTGTGTGTCTTCAAACCACGATACTAGACAGCAGGCTGCAAGCTGAGGTCAGACCAGTCTTGCTACGAGCTAATTTAAAACTACCACGTCTTGTTACGGCCCTGTGCCCCGTGCTGACATCCTGCTATCCAGTAAAACTGGGTTCTCCATAAAATCAAATGGGAAATGGTTAAAAGGAGATGTATGTCCTTGTGTTTTTCCCATTCCCATTGCTGGCCTGGCTTGACCTAAAACTGGTCAAAACAAGGCAGTCTTCAGACCACTCTCATTTACCTGTGTTTGCTAGGAGCCCTTCAGGCTAGGCTGCAAGCTTGTGTCAGGGCACAGGCAGATGGTAGCTCTGTAGTCTCCACCCCTCACCATGCCCCACATGATTTACAAGTTTGTAGCTGCAGCTTTGGATCTGTAGTGACGCAGGAATAAGCCCTGTGTGGCTTTAGGACAGCTACTGTTCCTCTATTCTCCTGCACCTCTGAAAGTCAGAGGGAAACCCTGACCCTTCTCCCCAGGTGCTCTTGCTTTGCATTCCCCTCTGCTCTGTCAAAGCAGGGCACAGGGTGGACAACAGCACAGAATGATGTCCTGGCCGTAAAACTGGGCAGGAGATGACCATCTGATTCCCAGCACACCAGGGACAGGATTTATCTTCCCCCTTTGGAGGCAGGCCCAGAGCAGAGGCCTTGTCCCTTCCACTGGGGCAGCCAACGAGGCTCTGTATGAGCAATGGAGGCACCTTGTTGGCACAGGTTCATCTCTGTCCCAGTCAGCAGGTCCAGGGTACCTCCCCGAGCTGACACAGTGGAGGGGGCCATGTGGCACATAGACTTTAAGGCCTTGCCACTGCTGGGGAGCAGGAAACTGGGAGGGGTGGTGCTCAGACTGACTAACCATGGCCACGTTTAAGCCTTCACGTCTTGACTTGCTTATCTCATGTCTTCCCCTGAGCCTGCTGCACGCCATCCAGTTGGCTGGAGGGACTCAGGGAAGCTGGCCACACTCTGAACAGGCAAAAAGCTTCACCCAAAGGTTTGTATTCAGTGATGTCCTGTTTCCTGGAGTGCAGGAGCAGGAACACCACAAGGAGCTGTGTCTCCTACCATAAGCAGAGAGAGCCGGCCATGTGTCGTCTGGCTACCAATGCCCCAGGGTCTCTGGGCCACGAGGCACATTTAATCTCTCTGTGCCTGGTGCATGCAGCCAAAAGGAGCCAAAATGCATGTTCCCTGTGCCCTGGCTGATAGAAGCCCCCACTGCACTCCTGTGAGCTCACCAGCCTTCCCAAGGGGCTGCTCAGAGTTATGAGCAGCCAGTGTCCTCCTGGCCTGGGCAGCACCGGGCTCCCCCATGCTGCGGGTGGGCAGCTCCGGGATGGGATCTCACCGAGGTCCATGGGGCAGGCTGGGTGGGACATGGCTGGACTCTCATCAAGGTCTGTGGGGCAGGCTTGGTGGGACATGGTTGGGGTCTTGCCGAGGTCCATGGGGCAGGGTGGGTGGGATGTGCAGCCCCTGCACCAACAGGAGTGCGTTAGTGCTGCCAGGCCACTTCGTGCTCAGCATCTGACCAAAATCCCAAAGCCCTGTGCTTCAGGCATGCTCAGGGTTTGGTTTCTTGACTCCCTTCCCTTCTTTTTAATCCAAATACCACAGGGTTAGTGAAGTATCGACTTACTCAGCACACAGGGGCTGCTGCTGTAAAAACAACCCGACATTGCCGAGTCTCTGCGGGGCCGTTGTCAAAATGTTTGACACGACAGTGTGAAATGTCCTGGCCAGACCGGCCCACATGTCTGCTCGGCATCCAGCTGGGCTGCACCCCGAGCCCTGCCATGTGCTGTGCCCCTCTCCGCAGGCGGATGCGAGCCCCAGCAGGGCACAAGCCTGCCCGCCGCCCTCCCTGGCCAGGGCCAGACCCTGAGGCTTTGCCTCTGCCCTGCCTCTTGTCAGCACCTCCTCCGAGCTGCAGGGCGAGGGTGTCGTGTCCCCCACCCCGACCCCACAAGGCCTGTGCTTGAAATCTGACAACCTGTTCGTTATTACATGATGCATATCGTTATGTTGCCTATTAACCGCTTACTATCCCTGCAATCACTGTTAAGGCACGGCTGCTGTGGGCTGTGCCATGGGCTCTGCACGGCCTACCTGCCTCCTACCTGTGCAGGAACTGATCCAAAAGCTCCTGTGGAGTCAACATGGATGTCAGGGATTTTTTCTTTTTAATCTTCTTTGACTCTTCCTTGTGCATCTTTTGCATTTTTTGCTGACTGCGTGTTGTGCCCTCTCCGGCCCCACCACGTTCCCCTGCCTCGCCATTAACAGGCCACTCTGCTGCCTCTTTCTTCATGTTTCTGCTCAATGTTACGCATGTTTGGTAGCCTACCAGTCTCTACAATTCTGTGGCAAAGAAATGGCAGGAGCAATGGGGCCAGTGTTTCCTGGAGAAAATGAGGCTTCTTGCCATGTAGAATAAGTGATAGTGCAAAATAATTTAGTTATCAGTCGACTCACAGACAAAAGAAGGGATGTGAGTTCATATGGCTGCACAACTTTAGCACAATTAGGTCGGTTTACCAGGGGTGAAGAAAATTAGTCCTCATAACCAGTTGATCTGAGGCCCCAAAGTGGATCTGGATTTCAGACTCCCCATACATACAGTGTATAGTGCAGAGGGTCAGATATCCCAAGAATGGATCCCAAACTGCCAGTAAGTCAAGCAGGGCATCCTCCATTGCAGTGTTTGCAGTGTTCACTTTCCAGCCTGCTACCACTGAGCACTGTAAGAGTTCATAAGCATCAGAGCTTTTCTACGTGTAGGTCCTTCTGCTTTGAAAGACCGGAGTGGGGCTGAAAGACTTAGTAAATAAGACGAAAGCAAGAAGAGACAGAAGCAACTGAATAAACAGAGAGCATAAAGGTTTAGAGGAATACACAGAGGAAATAGCTCAGGGCCAATCACAAGATCAGAGGAGAAACTAAGATATTTGTGCAAAGAAAGATAAGCATAATAACATCAGAGCAAAAAGTAAAAGAGAGGAAGAATATTTGAAGAGCTATAAGACACATGGAATATCTCTTGATACATGCTAAGTCTGTGTATTTAACAACTATCAGTGATCATTAGGAGCAGTGTACCCACTGCGGGGAAAGGGAGCAAGCACAAAAATTCTTTCCATGCAAAAATGTGCTGGCCTTTTCCCTGTAGAGCTTCTTTCTAAGCATCTGAAAGTAGTCTCTTTGGGGGAGTTGGTTCTCAGTGGCCATGCCAAGAGAAAGTGAAAGGGCATGATATTATTTCCATTTACCAGCAGCAGCAACAGTCTGTATGCCTGGCTTCACTTCTGCTGCCCAGATGGAGGGATGGGAGCCAGGTTTACCCTACGTCTCTCTGCATCAGACTATATGATTAAGGCAGACCAGTTACACTGGGCAACTGAAGGAGCAAGGTGGCTAGCGCTCCTCCCCTTCTTCCAGCTGTGTCAGATGATACAGCTGGGTCAGCTGGGTCAGGCTTCAGGGCAGCTTCAGTGTGAAACAAATTTATGAGAGCAGGTTTGAATGCATACTGTGCTTCTGGCTTCCCACTACATTCTGTTGGATGTTGAAATATTTATGGAGAAAAGAGTCTTACAAGTTGAAAGGAAGAGATAATGAGCTACAAAACTGTCCATTATCATAAGGACTCATCCTCCTTTGGCTGACTTGTGTTTCTCCCATTAACTTGCAGAGATAGGCTTAGTCCTTCTGTCATGGAAATGTCTGCAGACCAAGATTTCACTTGTTTGATGAGATGGGAATAAAAAACGTCTGAGTCAGTAGCTCTTGGTAAGATTCATTCTGTCATTATTGTCCTTTGCAGTTCAGAAGGGTGGGGCATTGTGATAAAGACTGGGCGGGCTCTCCTTAAATGCTTAGGCTTGCTTTCCGAGTCACAGAACTTTCCAGACTTAACATGCCATACCCTAATTTTTTTTTAATTTCTTTTTTTGTGGCAGGAAAGTATTCATTTGATTGATAGCAGAACTCAAGCTCCATCAAAGTTCAAGCCATAAATTCCCTATGGCAGCCAAAACCACTGAGTAAGGGAGCCTGGCTTGGAAGGATTTAGGGGAGAGAGGTTCTGGGAACTCAGATCTGGGATGCCTGGAAGGTGCTGGGAATGTGATGCAACTCAGCTGAGGGCTTTCAAGCTGTCATGAATTGTGCTCCAGAGGAGGAAAGTTGGAGAATCATTTTTTCTGATATGCAGGTGGATAAAACCGACAAAACTGTTTCTTTTAAATATCAGTCTGAGATGCAATCCTAAAGCTAAGGAATCCTGTCCTAGCGTCAGTTCAGAAAGTCTTTCATATCATTAAAGTCCATCAGGTGGCTCTTTCCCCAAGAACCAAGAGCCTTTCCACAGCAGCTCCATGTGGTCCTGCAGGCTGCTGGACCATCCCTTGCCAATTTTCTCTGAAATTGTACAGTGGCAGGCCACATGAGTAGAGAGCAGAGAAGCCTCCATCTATACACTGAGTGAATATCTGGGTCGTGGCTGAAAGGGGCAGGAGGCAACACCTGTCTTTTCAGAAGGGCTGATGTGGTCAGAAGCAAACTGGAACAAAACAGGACTGTTGAGGACCATAAGTACCTCCAGCTGTCTCTGCTAACACACAGTTGCTGGAAGGAAGACAAGTACATATGGCTTTAGGTCAAAACCTCACTTGCACATACCTTCTGCATGGCATGGGAGACTGCTCAGGTAGCGGGTGTGGGTCCTTTTGGAGCTGGCCTCTGCAGAAACAGCCAGCACCAGCCTGGCCACCAGAGCCATGCCATTGGCAAACCCTTGCCACTCCCTGCCTCTAGCCATCCCCATGCCTCACCAAGGAGCTGCCACTGCACAAAGCTCTCACAGTCATGCAGTGTCCCAGTGCGAAGAGAAAAGTTTGGGGGTAGCTGGAATATTTGGACGCTCCGGCATCCCAAGGATTTGCTTTCTAACACTTGAAATGGTATTTCCTTTTTAAAGGTTTGGTAAGTTATTTGAGAAGAAAAAAACATTTGGAAACATTTTTAAAAGGTCAAAATCAAAATAAACATTTGGAAAATAGAGAATCCGCTCACCCAGTCTGAAATGTTCATTTCCTTTGGATTTGTTGCACGTAATGTTTTTTTTTCTAGGGCTTCAATGTCCTTTCTTTTCTGGTCAGAAAAGAATGTCAGATCTTGACAGTCCTTGTGGGGCTGGATGAGCCTCTCCCACTCGGCCCTTCTGTGCATGCATCATTCATATGAGAAATGGGCCCTTGGACTGTAAACCAGTTGAGCAATTTGCTTCCAAAAGGAAACCACCACCAGAGTAGAAAAAGATGTCGAGAACAAAAGTTATTGTTTAATGTGATAAAGGAAATCAGTGTTGAAAACAGCTTCCACTGTATCCCATTTCCTACTGCTTTGTCATTCGAAAACAAAGATCCCACTCTCTCTCCTCCACAGGCTTGACCTAAAGCTTATCTTTCTGCCAGTTAAGTGTCACTGGAATTCTGTGAATTTTACTCTCCCTGTGGTTTCTCTGACTTTGCTTGTCAGGTCCACAGGGCAGGGATACATTTATTACCCGGTTTCCAAAGCACAGCGGGCCACTGCTCCCTGATGCAGACACTACACCAGTACAGATAATAAATAAAGAGGAAAGTGCCAAGCCATACAAGAATTGTAACTTTGAAGTTTTCTCTCGTTCTGTTTTTCTCATTGCAATTTTAATGTAGTTATTTAGAAGTCAATATATTTCACCCTTGCTGCTCACTAAATATTCTCAGATCAGCAGAGATGTAGAGCTGCTGAACACGCTGAAAGCAAGGAGAAATTGTTTGCCAAACAGATGTAGAGCATTATTACTAGTTTCTTGTTTTTCATCATTCCTCTCCCAGTCAAAAAAAATAAAATAATTGAAGTCTGAAACTGGTAACAAACCTTACGGCATTTGGATTCTGAAATAAAAGAGCACGACTGTGTCTGCAGTCATCCTGAATTTGTCCTTCAGCCTTAACGTGTTTGTTGTCCTTGGCGTTATTTTTAAAACATCTCTATTTCAAAAGTTATCTTCTGACAAGTGGGGATTTCTAAGGTATTGGCGGTGCCCTCTCTCTGACCCTGTGAAGGCAACAGCATGAGACGGCTGGGACATCTCTAGGTTTCACTCATAGGGCTATTGGTGAGTACAGGCTCGCTTACCCTGCATTTATTCTCACTGCATCTGATATCCTAAATGCGATGAAGCCAGGACAAATGCTTTGCTCCCACTATAGTGCAGGTTTCCAAATTCCCAGAGACGCTCCCTGTGCACTAGCGGTGCTTCCAGGCAGAACTTTGGCTTCTCAGACCACTTGTGCTCTTACCTGTGCTAATATTACGAGATTTTCTGAATCCGCGCCACGTGGTAGGGTTTCAGAGCTGCACCAAATGCCCGGCATCCCTCCCCGGAGGCAGGTATCCTGTGTCCCTCACCCTGACAGTTCAAAGGGCCCTACAAGCTATTTGCTTTGCTCAGAATACATGAACTCTTCTGAAATAATAAACATGAGTGTCTTTCTGCATGGACAGCCTCTAGCACCCCAAGCCATTCACTTTGAATAGCCAAGCTCTGATCCCCAAGCATGGAGGCTACAACCTTAGCTGATTCTGAGGTGATGGCTAAGATTAAAAATGGACTGAAGGGAAGCCAGCTACAGGCTGTGCAGCAATCTAGCAGTAGCTGCTAAGAGGGGCCATGCCCAGGTTAAGTCCCAGTTCCCGAGGCTGCATCCTGTGCCTTTCCCAGCCATGGAAAGGGGCTGAGGGTAAGGTACCCCAGAAGAGCTACCTTCTCCATGTAGTCTGCATTGCTCCAGGCCTGGATCAGGACCAGATACAGAAAGAGTTTGACCTCAGGTCACCTCAAAAAGCACTCATCTCACCTAACTTGAGCCATCTGCTACGCTGCTGCCTAAAAGTAATTTTGCGCAACGTAACGTCCCTGCATAGGACAACAGAAAGCAGCAGGAAACCTTAGGATAAGAGCCATCTGACCAACTTAGGCATCTACAATGGGATTTATCACCAGTTATGGGCACCTAAATGTTTGTGTTCCCATGTAAGTGCCCATGGTAACATTTAAAGCCTTGAGTGAAGAGCTGCCCCGTGGAGCCAGCAGAGCCTACAGAACTGTGCAGTTCACATTCATTCCCTTGCCTAAACATAGGTGTCTAAGGGTTGGCACACCGTGGGGCTGTCAGGTACAATAGAAGACCTATGGATGACCCACAGCCTTCCAGGGTTGTGTCAGGGACCACACAAGATATGCTATTGCATCTCAGGGAGAGGCCTGCGTTTAAGCAACCGAGTGCCACTGCTGGAGAGCATGTAGGCACCAACACTCAGGTGTTTGCCTAGAGCTAGATCCCTCCCCCGCTTCAGGATGAGCTGAGTCTCATAAACGTCAACGTGCCTATTTCTCTTCTTTGAGTGTACGGGAAATCCATCCGCCCAGTTGGGCAGGTGTCAGCAGCTGTGCTGCAGATGCTGGACAACCCCCTTCTAGGGGCATGCCACAACCACCACCACACCAGTGGAGCATTGAGGGGCCCTTCATGTTTGTGTGAAAAAATACTTTGGAAGAATAGACTTCTTTCCACTGAAATGTTTTAAGAATTTGGGGTGGGGAGAAAGGAGGGAAATTATTTTATTTGTTCTAAAATAAATACCAGGTTGACAGATTTCTTCAACACTGACGAGCATGCATTTCTTGCCTATTTCAGGTTTGAAGCCTATTGAAAACATTGTGGCTACACACTGATCCCTCTGTGATGCTAAAGGCAAGGAGTACTCTGGGATGAAATCTTGTCCAGCCAAAAATGATGGAAAGTCTGCTATGAACTTCAGTAAGGGCAAGATTTTGCCCCTAATTTTTGTGGTCGAAATATTTCCACGGGCTTTAATTCTTCCCCAGCATAGGATCCCCAGCTGAGGTAGCTCAGGCCACCACAGGGAATATATCAGACAAGTAGCTCCGAGATCTCAAAGTGGGGCAGAAATACCCTCAAATGCCACGCACTTGCACAGGGATGCTACAAGGGGATTTAAAAGCAGCAGAGCAAGGAAGAGCTGGAGGAGTGGAAGTGGTTCGGGAGGAGATCGGAGGAAGGTAAGGTGAAGACTTTTCTTCGAACTGCATGAAAGTACAGCCTGAAACTGGGTGAAAGTTCAGGGCTGTGCTGCCTTTATCCAAACCAGATTTCCTAGCTTCACTCTCTGTATGCAGGATTATTTTTTGGTTATTATTTCCTAGCTTTCCTGTTGCTGTATGTAATAACTCCGAGGAATGTTTAGCTATTTTCAAAACTCTGTGCTTCATAACCGAGATGGATTTTGGAGGAGGCCGTGGCTTCATCTGTACTGACAAGCAGTGCAGCACAGTTGGAGCAGATCTGCGGAGTGAGTCAGTGCTGAGGACCCGCCTCACACTACTCATCACCTTGGAGTTTTCTTCAGCCCAGCTCCAGCCTGGACTGGGTGCCCATGAGGAAGTGGTACACGTTACAAGCACTCCCAGGGACCGCTCTCACCCTGGTTTCACCTGGCAGGAGCCCAGCTTGAGCTCCCTGAGGCCAGTCTGCAGTACAAATCCTTGCAGGTTGTGCATGGGGAAGGCAGATACTCACTTTAAAAGTGCACTCCTGCTCCAACCAAGTGCTGGCATCAGCACAGCCCCAGGTAGCTGTAATGCAGGGACAGCAGAATAGCTCCCCTCTTTGGCCCCATCAGAGCAGACTGAACCACAGTGCTCCTAGCTACAGCAATGCCATTCGGGAAGTGCCAGTGTGGCACCAGATGGGAAATGAGCCTGCAAGGCCAGACGTGGCTGCTATCAAGACATTAACTATAGGCAGCTCCAACTATTTTTCCCACAGCAACAGCAAACCATGCTGATCCAACCCATCCAGAACGTCTAGGGGTACAGAAATGAGTGTGTAGGAAGTAGTTAATGAGGAGTTAAACACTAACCTAGCATTAATAAGGAAGGCAGAGGGAGAAAGCTCCTTTCCAGTCACCTCTCCCTAAACGGTGCTAACAAGCTGGGCTAAAATGCACCAGCTCAGCTTGTGCTCAGGTGCTGACAGCTACCTGTTGGGATGTGAGTAACACCTGCCGGGTGGCTTGCAGTTCATCCAGCCTGCAAAAGCATAAATCACTTAATCTCTGGACTGCGCTTGAGGGGAGTCACTAGTTCAGGCTCATTTTCATTGCTATTTACACAGTTATTCCTGCTTGGAGGAGCAGGCAGCGAAGAGGGAAAGCCCTGAAACCCCCTCCTCTCTGTGATCGCTGACCCCCCTCTAAGCCCTGCAAGGGTGACAGATGCAGTTAGCACAGTGGAACGCTGAGCTGCTCTGCAAGAGCACAGTGCTGCCCAGATGCAGCACTGTCAGCTCTTAAGGGCAAATTTGCCCTCTTTGTGGGCAATTCTTGCAGTGCTTGGTGTTCTGCTTGCCCTGTAACTTCTGAAATCAAGGCAGCAGAAGTGTACCACAGGTATTCTATTTCTTGAGCCCAGGTTTCGCGATCTCAGAGGAAACCTTGTGAGAGCAAAATGCTCCAACTCAAGAATGGAAATGAAGAGAACTCTAAATCTGCAGTTTAAAAAAATGCTTAATTGATACAGCTATCTTTGGGGTGAGAAGTACAGTATCACTTGGTGATTTTGTGTGAGTTGCAATAATTAAACAGCACACTCCAAGGCTAAGGGCTAGCTAAATGCTTCTCTCTTTTCAATGTCTTCTAAATTAAGTCAGTATCTCCCATGTACTTGTTGCCTCCTTGTCCAGGAATGGATTCTCATCCCTGATGAGAGTTCAAAATATTCATCTTGAATGACCCAAAACCTTTTCCTGGATCCGTGAAGACATAACTCCTGGGCTTACGTAAGAAATTTCTTGAATGCAAACCAAATATTTCATGATCTGATCCTGCAAATGCCCATGAGTCAATAAATCTATGGAAGTTGCTCATGCACATAAGTGTTTGCAGAACTGGGTCCTCAAAAAGGATCTTTTTAGCAATGATCAGCAAAATCCCTGATGGTTAGGGGTCCAGTGCAGAGATTTGGATGCTTATTAGACTTATGTAAACCTTCTGGATCGGCAACACTTGGCTGCAAATACAAGGTGTAAGACAGCGGAAAGAATTGTAGCACTTCTACTATTAGTCAGACCGCTGAATAGCAGAAGAGCACCATGGACAAGAGAAAACGCTGGAAATGAAACTAACCAAACTTTGCTGAAATGGCAATAAAAGCTTGTTGCAGATGGAAAGAATATGATGGATTACCAGAAGTGGCTAGCCTTTCCAGGTCCATGCCAGCCAATCCTTCAGTGGATTTGTAACTTGAACCTTCTTATTTTCTGAAATGCAACATATCACCACTCCAGGCCCCTGATCACAGTAATGCTGCTGTCAGCGTCCTGCTGGCTGGAGGCATCTGTCCTCCCAGGCCTCCAGGATGCTGTGGGTTGCTGACCTCGAGCTGGTGCAGATGTTTCACAGGCAGTACTGTGACCGTAAGTGCAAAGTATATAAAGAAAGAATCACAGGTCTAAACAGGCAGCTCAGCTTGATGAAGAAATACAAACATTTTCCTTTGGCTTTCACTGACTTCGTAAAGCCAGCATTTCACCACATCTCTGAATTTCCAAACCAGTTTCACATTTTGCAGTAGTGGATACAGCTCTACTATTACCAGGGACTCTGTAGTCGTGCATCTTGGGGACATCACCCACTCACAAGGGAGCATGGCCAGCACTTTTGAGGAAACCTAGAGGGCTGGTACAGATCCCTTGAGCCCCAGCAAACTCAGGGCTGGTGTTGTGTGCATTAGTCAAATGGGTGTAGGAAAATGGATGAGCAGTTAAAGATTCAGGCCAGCAAAGGACCAAAGACCACCTTGGACTTTGGTCTGATGCTAGGTGGGAGGAGATGCCTGTCCAGCAAGGTCTTAGTGTGTGGCTGGGAATTGGATTTAGCTGTGTGGACCAGATAAATAGCAATTTCCTCTACTTTCATCCCTTAGTTTTAATAGTTAGCAGTTTAAAATTTCATTGGGTTTTGTGGTTCAATGTATTTTAGTTCTTTTTTAAATTGGTTTCTGCATCCCTCCATTGCTCTCCTCCTTAGCTCATGATAGGAGAAAAAGCTCAAGTACTGAGGCTGAAAGCTATTTAATCTGCCCTCGGATCCACCAGGATAAAATTAGTGACTAATTTAAGTGTGAGCAAAGTCTGGACTGTTCTCTCTGGCCTTTCTGTCCAAAGGCAGGAGAGAAGGCTAGCAGCTCCCTGGGCTGCATGAGCAGGAGCACAGCCAGCAGATCAAGGGAAGTGACTGCTCCTTCTACTTGGCACTTGACAGACCACATCCAGAATACTGTGTCCATTTTTGGGTGCCCCAATCCTAGGAGGACATCAATAAACTGGAGAAATTTCAGCAGAGGGCCACCAGTATGATCAGGGCTGATCACTTGCCTTGTGAGGAGAGGCTGGGGGAGCTGGGCCTGCTCAACCTGGAGAAGAGACAGTTTCGGTGAGACCTGAACAGCAGCCCCTGGTCCCTACAGGGAGGGCATCCTCCATCGAGGATGCAGCCACATTCTTCACAGTGGTGCACAGTGGGAGGATGAGAGGCAATGGTTGTAAGCTGAAATAGNGCACAGCCAGCAGATCAAGGGAAGTGACTGCTCCTTCTACTTGGCACTTGACAGACCACATCCAGAATACTGTGTCCATTTTTGGGTGCCCCAATCCTAGGAGGACATCAATAAACTGGAGAAATTTCAGCAGAGGGCCACCAGTATGATCAGGGCTGATCACTTGCCTTGTGAGGAGAGGCTGGGGGAGCTGGGCCTGCTCAACCTGGAGAAGAGACAGTTTCGGTGAGACCTGAACAGCAGCCCCTGGTCCCTACAGGGAGGGCATCCTCCATCGAGGATGCAGCCACATTCTTCACAGTGGTGCACAGTGGGAGGATGAGAGGCAATGGTTGTAAGCTGAAATAGAAGAGGTTCAGTTTGGATATAAGGAGAGGCTTTTTCACACTGAAGACAGTCTGGGAGGTGAACAGGATGCCCAGAGGTGCTGTGCAGTCCAAAGCAGGTTGAGGACAGAGTGCATTCCATCAATGCACTGACAGACCGATGGCCTGACAGACCGATGGCCTGACAGACAGGCATATTGCTAAAGGCTNCTCTTTTCAATGTCTTCTAAATTAAGTCAGTATCTCCCATGTACTTGTTGCCTCCTTGTCCAGGAATGGATTCTCATCCCTGATGAGAGTTCAAAATATTCATCTTGAATGACCCAAAACCTTTTCCTGGATCCGTGAAGACATAACTCCTGGGCTTACGTAAGAAATTTCTTGAATGCAAACCAAATATTTCATGATCTGATCCTGCAAATGCCCATGAGTCAATAAATCTATGGAAGTTGCTCATGCACATAAGTGTTTGCAGAACTGGGTCCTCAAAAAGGATCTTTTTAGCAATGATCAGCAAAATCCCTGATGGTTAGGGGTCCAGTGCAGAGATTTGGATGCTTATTAGACTTATGTAAACCTTCTGGATCGGCAACACTTGGCTGCAAATACAAGGTGTAAGACAGCGGAAAGAATTGTAGCACTTCTACTATTAGTCAGACCGCTGAATAGCAGAAGAGCACCATGGACAAGAGAAAACGCTGGAAATGAAACTAACCAAACTTTGCTGAAATGGCAATAAAAGCTTGTTGCAGATGGAAAGAATATGATGGATTACCAGAAGTGGCTAGCCTTTCCAGGTCCATGCCAGCCAATCCTTCAGTGGATTTGTAACTTGAACCTTCTTATTTTCTGAAATGCAACATATCACCACTCCAGGCCCCTGATCACAGTAATGCTGCTGTCAGCGTCCTGCTGGCTGGAGGCATCTGTCCTCCCAGGCCTCCAGGATGCTGTGGGTTGCTGACCTCGAGCTGGTGCAGATGTTTCACAGGCAGTACTGTGACCGTAAGTGCAAAGTATATAAAGAAAGAATCACAGGTCTAAACAGGCAGCTCAGCTTGATGAAGAAATACAAACATTTTCCTTTGGCTTTCACTGACTTCGTAAAGCCAGCATTTCACCACATCTCTGAATTTCCAAACCAGTTTCACATTTTGCAGTAGTGGATACAGCTCTACTATTACCAGGGACTCTGTAGTCGTGCATCTTGGGGACATCACCCACTCACAAGGGAGCATGGCCAGCACTTTTGAGGAAACCTAGAGGGCTGGTACAGATCCCTTGAGCCCCAGCAAACTCAGGGCTGGTGTTGTGTGCATTAGTCAAATGGGTGTAGGAAAATGGATGAGCAGTTAAAGATTCAGGCCAGCAAAGGACCAAAGACCACCTTGGACTTTGGTCTGATGCTAGGTGGGAGGAGATGCCTGTCCAGCAAGGTCTTAGTGTGTGGCTGGGAATTGGATTTAGCTGTGTGGACCAGATAAATAGCAATTTCCTCTACTTTCATCCCTTAGTTTTAATAGTTAGCAGTTTAAAATTTCATTGGGTTTTGTGGTTCAATGTATTTTAGTTCTTTTTTAAATTGGTTTCTGCATCCCTCCATTGCTCTCCTCCTTAGCTCATGATAGGAGAAAAAGCTCAAGTACTGAGGCTGAAAGCTATTTAATCTGCCCTCGGATCCACCAGGATAAAATTAGTGACTAATTTAAGTGTGAGCAAAGTCTGGACTGTTCTCTCTGGCCTTTCTGTCCAAAGGCAGGAGAGAAGGCTAGCAGCTCCCTGGGCTGCATGAGCAGGAGCACAGCCAGCAGATCAAGGGAAGTGACTGCTCCTTCTACTTGGCACTTGACAGACCACATCCAGAATACTGTGTCCATTTTTGGGTGCCCCAATCCTAGGAGGACATCAATAAACTGGAGAAATTTCAGCAGAGGGCCACCAGTATGATCAGGGCTGATCACTTGCCTTGTGAGGAGAGGCTGGGGGAGCTGGGCCTGCTCAACCTGGAGAAGAGACAGTTTCGGTGAGACCTGAACAGCAGCCCCTGGTACCTACAGGGAGGGCATCCTCCATCGAGGATGCAGCCACATTCTTCACAGTGGTGCACAGTGGGAGGATGAGAGGCAATGGTTGTAAGCTGAAATAGAAGAGGTTCAGTTTGGATATAAGGAGAGGCTTTTTCACACTGAAGACAGTCTGGGAGGTGAACAGGATGCCCAGAGGTGCTGTGCAGTCCAAAGCAGGTTGAGGACAGAGTGCATTCCATCAATGCACTGACAGACCGATGGCCTGACAGACCGATGGCCTGACAGACAGGCATATTGCTAAAGGCTTGGACATAGGTGGAGTCCTTCATTCTACGTCTATGCAGTGCCTGTACAGTGAGGCAATGCCCATCTCAGGTACAGCACAAAACCTTTCTTAGCACTGCTTTTGTAATTCCTATTTTTGGGGAGGGTCATTCTGAATTAGGCTGCATAATTAATTATTGATTATGAAAAGCCAGCTGCTTCCACTGTTCCTTTAATGAGCTGGGTAAGTAAGTAAACACTGTCCAGCTCTGTGTCTACACCAATTTCATGTCTCTGCAACTTCACTTAAGCTTCAGTGGAAGGGGAAAGGACAGTACCATGAGCCACTTGCATCTGATCATGTGCCCAGAGTTGACATATGGCACATACATACATCACATACGTCAGTGTTTTTGTTGCTCCTTTTGCAGATATTTCTCATCTGGTGCTTGCATGATACATGCCTTCCCTCCCTGTGGAAGCAAAGTCTTCTGACGCAGACCTGAGTGTGGAGTAATACAAGCTTCGGGCCAGAGTAAATAAAATGTGGCCTTCTGTTCACAAAAGGTTTTTTTCCCCCCTATTAATTTAATATAATTACATATCAGAAAATACTTTATAGACTAAGATTTTAAAATTTTCCTGGTCCATATGAAGCTGGGAAGCAAGGATAGTATTGATCACTAGGAGAACAACAACAGCAGAGTCTACTGGACTAATTTGTGGAGGAGGGCATGAGTGACCAGGTTGGCCAGGGAACAGCTATGACCTGTGATGTCATTCTTATGGTTCCCCAGCCATCTGACTTCCCTCCATGCTCATGTTACTACATTACTGGATATCATTAAGGGACCTGGCCTGCCTATTCGGCTGTCAGCAAGGAAAATGTTCCTCACCCCTGCTCTGAAGGAAACATCACGTTTCCAAAGTTTTCAGATAGCTCAGCATTTCCCTGTCAGAAGACAATGAACTCAGATTACGTCTTTGGTAACGAGTGGATTCATAGTAAGATGTAATAGAGATGGGGGTGCTGGGGCTCTGCTGGTGGTCACTGCGCTCCATTAAGCTCCAAAGGGCTTGTTATAGTACCTCAAAGTGCCAAACAGGGTATTTAATGTGGGTCTACATTTCAATGGCATTCTAGTTTCTGAATTGTATTTATGAAGTGGAAAATGAGCTACAGTTGTAGAAACTGCTTACTTTGGAAAACTTACCTGTGTCTTCCAGGAGGCAGGAGAGACCTGGACCTGGAATAGTACGTCTCAATCACAAAGGGAAGTGATTGGGCTTGAAAAGCATGGGGTTAGAGCTGCCCCGTACCAGTCTATGTTGTACTGGCAGTACAGAGTGGACACAAACTCATCCTGGCCAGCTGTGGTCTGGGTGCAAAATGTAGGTACCCACCTCAGAAATGCTCTGGCTCTGTTAGGTGTTCAGCCTTTCCACTCTTGGCCCTTTCTTCTACTTCATGTTTGAGAAGACTCTTTAAAACATGGGTGAGGGAGCAGTGCTCTGGCAGTGGCATTAGCAGGAGCTGTGTATTTTGGAACGCCTTCTCAGCACAGGCCAAAGAGTGAAACCGCTGAAAAGCCAAACTAAACTGATGACTTTTCATTTCCTGAGGGATTTCTGTCCCTGTCCCCAACATCCTGGAAATGGCAGGGCTTAGGAATGTAACATTTCTTTTTCCAGTTTAAGCTTTCCAGGGACTTCTGCAGTGTTCTTTAGAAAAAAATTGTTCTGACACTTCAGTCCTTTGAAAGCCTTATTGGTGGGGGGTGGGAAGGAAAAAGTAAATATTGGCATATGAATAACATGTGAATTACAAAAATGGTAAATATAAATTGGGTTAAGTATTTTTTCTTATCTCCAGCTCACTGTACTTTTGTCCTTTTTCCAGCTCAGCAGAACTTTTAGCCAGCTCAGATGTTTCCTCAGAGACTCGTAAAAGCTCTACAGCCCAGAGCAAGCCCCATAAAATAAGTAAAACCTCCCAGTGTGAAGTTCTGTCTCCCTCCCACTCAGCTATTAACTCTTCTTCTTCCCACTTACATACAAGTTGGCTTCCCACACACTGAATGCCAAGTTTTCTGCTACTATTCTTTCACACCAACGTCAAGAGAAGGGGAAGGGATTTCTAAGCATCCTGTCCTTGGACTCTGCTGGGTCCTTCTCATCTCCAGGTCTCTCCTGGGAAAGCTGCAGTCTGCTATGGGCCTGTCTCAATTTTCTTGGCCATCAAGGGACACTTAAATCTCCTTGCTTTTAACCATTTCTTATATGGGAACGTTTCTTACCCATACCTATATGCCTTCATCTCTCTTATTACCATCTATGCTACCAACTTAGAAAGAAACACTCTGGCTCCTGAAACCAAAGTTCTGGTGGAGGTCTTGGCATTTGGCAGCTCTTTTACCTTGTGCCAGGAGCACAGACACGTTACAGTAAAACAAAACCACATGGTCTCAGGTAACACCCACATCTCCCTGTGACACAACCTCAGCACTATCCTAGCTCACATCCCTCCTTCAGTGTTGATGGCAGACCTGCAAAAGGTCTCTTTGAACACCCGCATTAGCCTTCTTAATAATTTTTTGCCCCTTTTATTTTCTGGAGGATGAGAAATCACTTCTACTCTCTATTTCCTTCTACTACAACTCTAGATTATAATTATTTACTGTCTGAGCCTGTTTGCTCAGAAACTCTGGAAGTACAGTGCAGTTTGTTTTAAAGACCATTTGCAAGAGTGAAATATCAAATGTTGGTAAGCGTGCCAACATTTATTATATAGAGTTCCCCCTGTAGCTAGTTCATAGGAAGTATTCATCATACAACATTGCAAAAAGCATGTGACTAATTGACAGACTGTTTTCAGAAACAGCAATGTCTCTTCTATAGCTGGCTCCCAGCCCCTCTACAGCTGGCTAGGTCCTGCTAGTTTCACAGGGACAAACTGGATAAGCAAATACATGTGTCTGAATGTGGCCTATTTAAGCTCTATATAAAAAGCTGAAGGCTCTGGAAGACAAGTCTAAGCAAGCAAGACATGTTCAGATGTGGATGCACCATTCCTTGAGACACGTTCTGGAGTTGAAGAGCGGGTTAAGCTGTCCATGTCGACACAGCCAACAACTGGAGCATCCTCACAGCAAAGGAGCCAAATGTAAACCTGGCATTGCTCTGTTGGCTTCGCTGTGCTTATTCCAGATATTAAGATCCCTGTTTCCTACCTAAGTGGAAGAATTTCAGTTCATCTGAGGTTTGACTGTCTCTGTTGAACCACGTCTGCGTGTTCTGGTGTGTATCATTTCCCACTAGATCTCAGATCTTGGAGGAGAACCATTTCCCAGTTCACCATCATAAAACACAAAGCAACATAACAGTAGCCAAATAAACATTTCTCATAAAATAGGGAAACACAGCGATAATGTGCATGTAAAGAAAGCCGCATTTCCTGTGCGACTAGAACAGACTCCTAGAATCAGTCCGGAATGGGGGAAATGGCAAACGACCTTACACAGCACTGTTCACGCTTTCTAAAATTCTAAGTTTTCTATAGTCACTTCCAACCCTAAAAGTAATGAGCCTCACAGGTGAAGTACAGCAGAGACATCTCTGCTGACACATTGTGTGGGTATATTTTCATGGCTGCTGTGCCCTCCTGGCAGAGGGAGGCAGAAATGGCAACACAAGCCCAAACACAAGCATATAGTAAAGAGACAGTTGTCCAATTTATACACCAATTCAAATTCAAGACAACTAAATGTTCTTCTCCTGAGGCTGACAACTGATGTGAAACCATAACTTTTCCTCAACTCAGTACTGAGGCAAGCAACTACTGCTAATTAATACCATTTTTTATAGGAAACCTCAACTTTCAGAAGGCAGATTTTGCATTTTCAAGAAGTGAAAAGGTTTTCTACTGCAATCTAGGGAAGAAGGTGGGCATCAATCAGCTGGTCTGTGGGTTCCAAATGACAGAGGAACCTGCAATTCTGGCTGTTAGTTGAGGCCCTGAAAAAGCACTACAGACCCATGTGTGTGAAAAGTGTGGATCCTCGACCAAAGTGGCTTTTCACAAAGTTTTTCAGGCTCAGTGACAACAACAGAAACAAAAGGTGATGGAAAAGACACAAGATTGAAAACAAGGCCCCATACTGAGGAGCTTTCCCTATAACTGGGCTTCCTAAACAATGCACAAGTCTCCCAGGAGCAGTGAAACTCGAAGAAACTCATGGCCAGATTTTGACCCATGCTGAGGGATCTCCAAGATACCTGAGTCCAGCCCTGTGAAGTATCAGGAATCAGTGGGGATTCCAGAAGGCCCCTCTTATACTTCTATAATTGCATAAAGCAACATTAAGACAAGGATAATATTTATCAGGGGATTCTCTGATACAGGAAAACCCTCAGAGATGGTTCCACTGACACTCTTGCAACCTCCTTTCCTGTTATTCCTTGGCAGAGTGAGATCCAAGAGGACCAAAGCAGCCTTCATTTGGTGTACTGCTATTGAATGAAATGCCAGGTGCTGAATGTAAGAAGACCTCAGGTTTAGTTGCATGCCAAAGACATATATTATCATCATAAAGGGATGAACGAGGGAGACATGACAAAGTCAGCAAAAACCCAGAGGACAACTATCATACTGATTCTTACCTTTTTTCCTGTTTGGAAAACAAATGTGTTGTGTTTGATGTGGCTGACAGCAGCTGATAGCTATAGAAAAATGAATGCGTACTGTGGAGAAGCACACTCCCCTCTACAATAACAGAGCCAGCAAATAAAGCCTTGAATGGAGAGAGGCAAATTAGGCAATCATCTCGCTTGTTTTACACAACAGCTATAAAAATTCCAATATTCTATATGCTGCAGAGATTAACCCACATTACAATATTTTTACCTCCCAGCTGATACATTACACAATTATTTCAAGAAAATGTTTTTCATAAGCCTGAAGCTCTTCTTTGGAGCTGCGGTTCCTCAGGTGCACAGAATGTTTGTACAAATGAAAATTTGGATTACAAGAATGGAAAACTGCAATTAGGCACTGGGATGATAGGAACGCCCCTCAGTATGACGAAACTAGACATCTATCTTCAGCAGCTTGCTTTTGCTGATGACAGAGCAAAGATCCCTGAAGGAAACATGCTTGCATTGGCAGCCCATGGTTCAGCTCTCCATTTTTGCAAGGAAGCCAAGGCCTGGGAATCTCAGAAGTCTGAAGGATCACAAGAAGTGCATCACATTTTGATCACTCAGCTGAACTGACCCCAAGCTGTTTGGGGTCACTGGCAGTAGCAAGGGACATTGTGCAACCTCTTGAGAGTGCCGCAGCAGGTGGACCAGTGGAAGATTTCCAAATATTTTCAGAATTTTCCAAGTTCTCTCACCTGGCACACGGCTTTCACATGCACTAAGTCACTCCCCCACTGTTGGCACTGTTTCCGAGGAGGATTTTTTTTTCCTCCCTCTGCTGAGATTCTAAAGCAGGTCCAATAACCTTGCAAAGTCTGCAGAAGTGCGTTGTGGTGGGTCTTCAGCATGACAGCAACCCCGTGCTGTCACTCTGTCCAATGACACAAACTCAAGTCTTGGGCAAAATGCATAAGCATCATAGCTCTTCTAATATGTACATAATCCACTTGTTAGAAACATTGTCACTAAGGCTCACTAAGAATTTGCTATATAGTACCATGTGTTATACATCTGCTATATACTTCAGTGCCATACATTTTTCTCCTCAGATGCAATTCAAACCATCCTTATAAACATTTTTGTCTCTGTATCTTATATGATGGTTCTTTGAAGCAATCCTGTTTTCAGTGCAGGTTAATCAAATGTGATGTGACATAATATATTAATTGATGTATACAATATTATAATATACTTCAGATATAAACAAGAATTCAATAACTATGAATAAATGGCATTTCAGTTACTCTGAGCAACATGTTTTTTCTTGTTTCTGAACCTTTGGACTTCTAAAAAAAGCCAGTCCAAGCAAATTTCTCAGCACACATGATTCCAGAATAATTTTTCAAAAGAAAATTTCAAAAGGAAGAAACCTAAGCAGATTTCTGTTTGTAAAAAAAAAATATCTTAAAGTATATTTATAGCAGGAGAGTTGAAAAATCCAGAAAAATGGTATAACCTTTAAATGTAAGATGAGAGCTGTGGCAGCAGCAAAGGCAACAGGGAAATGGCTGGTCAGTTTTAAGAATCTCCGACCTAACCTAGACCATTTCTGTGCAAAAAGCAAGCGGGAAAGGTGGGAATCACCAGCTTTCCCACCGGAGGAAGATTCCCCATCACCTTGAAAGTCATGCCGTGTTTGTTGGAAAGATCAGGTTTAAGCCTTTGCAGACAGAGGACTAGTAGAGCACCTGGCAGGAGATCTGGTGGGCTGCAGCATTACTGTGGATGCTCTGTGCAGAAGCCCAGGCTGATGCAGTACGGTAGACAAGCTTATCAGTGTGCAGTTTTGAAAGGTAAACATTCACAGCAGGAAAGTACTAAAAAATGAACTGCAGAGATAATAATAATAACCCATAATGCTACTTGAAATTAATGGATGAGTCCTCATTCTGGTTAGTTATTTCTGGTTTGTTTAGGTTCCACTGCCTAAAGCTAGTGTTGACAATACTATTCATTTTATAGGTCTCGTGTTTTCTCACATTCAGGGAGAGGAAATGGTAACATATCCACAGCTTGGAACCATTTTCTCCTGTTTGTTCACTGCTGATTAGCAGCATAAACTAAACATGACCTCAGCTGACTTGTATTTATATACTTTGCTGTTTGGGTAGAGAACACAAAACCACAGAGTGTGTCTGCTCTTTGCAGCCTGTGGACCTCCCTCATCTCCATCCTGATGCCTTTAGGCAGCTCTGCCTGTATGGGTGCCCACATCACACGGGTTTTGGCTCTCATCTTGCCCTTTCCTGGGGGATGGGACTCCCAGAGTGTGCCCAAGGAGGCCTGGTGGGATGAGGGGTGCAGCTCTGCAGATGGCCTCTGCCTTTCTCAAAGCTGTCCCAACCAAAAAGCAGGGCAGCCAGGACCCTCTGAGGAGCCATCTGGAGCAGCCCCTTCCCTCTACTCAGCACTTGTCAGGCCACACCTGGAATACTGTGTTCTCTTTTGGTCCCCACAATACAAAAAAGATGTGGACGGGCTGGAGAGGCTTACAAAGATGATCAAAGAACTGGGGAGCCTGCCATATGAGGAAAGGCTGAGAGAACTGGGCTTGTTCAGCCTTGAGAAAAGAAGGCTTAGGGGAGACCTTATCACCATGTTCCAGTACTTAAAGTGTGGCTACAAAGAAGATGGAGACTCCCTTTTCACAAGTAGTCACATGGAAAAGACAAGGGCTAAGGGGTACGAGTTGCTCCTGGGGAGATTCTGATTGGACACAAGAAGTAAAATTTTCACAATGAGAACAATCAGCCATTGGAATAATCTCCTGAGGGAACTGGTGGATTCCCCAACATTGGACACTTTTAAGATTCAGCAGGACAGGGTGCTGGGCCATCTTGTCTAGACCATACCTTTGTCAGGAAAGATTGGACCAGGTGATCCTTGAGGTCCCTTCCAACCTGGTATTCTATGATTCTCCTCTCCGCAGCTGATCTATGAATACCAACCTTCCAAGGCTGGCCAAAATGATCCTCACTCCTCACTGTGATGGCACATGTAGCCTGGGGGAAGGAGGTGACTCAGTAGTGCCTGACTCCAGCCCATGAGCTTGCCACAAGCAAGACGCATGATGCCAGCATTCCTGCTTGGTAGGGACATGCATGAGCAGCATAAGAAGGGTTCATACAGGAGAAGTTTTGCAGCCTGGGCCAGGCAGGATAGGGGCCTGCATGAAGACAGAGATGTTGGGTGACCTGGAGGCATGGAGAAGATTTGATGTCAAGTCCTCTCCTGTCTGTTATTGCCTCCATTTCATTCCCTCATGATGCTACTGACCATAGGGAAGGGGGAAATGCTGCTCCTGGCTGATTTTGGGGGACATACAGAGTTGTGGCATTAACATTTGCTCTGTTTATGCAGAAGAAAAATGTGTGGGCAAGGCAGGCTGAACATCTGCTAGAAGACATCAAGTGGGACAAGATGGATCGTGCTCATTGGTGCCAGGAGGGAATACCAACCTCTGAGTCCTCCATTGTGAAGCATTTTTGAACATAACGTAGACTGTACTTTCAGGACACAGTCAGTGCTTCACTCAGCTCCGAAAAAGAATCTCCAATTACAGAAGGGAGAAGGTCAATGAAGGCAAAAATGGAGGTTAATGATGGAGAATCAGCGAAAGCTTATGGGGATTTTATTAGCAGTCTAAATAAACACAGCCCATATTTTTACTGGATGAAGAGGACCTGCAGTTCACAGAACAAAGACCCTCAGAAGGATGAGATGTGGAAAGCAATTAGGTGGGCAGAAACACTATTGCAATTACATTCAAGAAGAGTTTGAAAGCCTCCTGGAAATAGTCTGTAATGCTTTTACTCCTACTGCAAGATAAACTGGTTCTTGCTGCCCACAGTACTCCAGAGAAAATCACAGTGTCTGCAATTTTAGGAAAGTACCTCCTGAGAAAGCACAGCAGGACCACATTGTGTATTTGCACTTTGTTTCTACTTATAACCTTCCAAAGCTTTAGACATAACAGACTGCAAGTTTTGCCTTTTGAGGGATGGGCTTTTTCTTAGACGTTCTCTCTAAGACCTGGGAATGGACTTTGCTGCTCCTGAATCAAAACTGTGCTCTGATTAAAACAGTTTTCTTGCTATGTGTGTGCAATGCTGAATGTACATGCCATCTGCGCTCCTGCCACTCATCCCCTGCTCTACGTAGGGGCCTGCTGCAAAGCCTAGCCAAATAGCATCTCCTGCCATCTAGAGGCTTTTTGCATAAGCATGAGGGTATCTATCTCCAACACTCATGTTTGACCTGATCCCCAGATGCAGCTGTGAGCTTGCACAAGTCACATTTGGAAAGCACGGGCAGGAACTATTCACAGCAAGAAACCAAAAACTGAAATTCTTCATGGGAGTCTAGAAGACTACACTCCTTCCCTCTTTTGCCCTCACAGCCTCCCTCACAAATGGTCATGCTTTCCTCTGGGAGCCAGCTTGCAACTTTGTTGCCAAATTAGGGAAA
>VYXH01006740.1:0-10343 GCA_013397275.1 Burhinus bistriatus | reverse complement strand
AAAATAAAAAAAAAAAAAAAAAAAAAAAAAAAAAGCTTTATTTTTAAGGAAGATGTTTATCTCCAAAAAAGTGATCCTTCTTCTTTATTCAGTGCTGGTGAGGCCACACCTGGAGTGCTCTGTGTTCAGTTCTGGGCTCTCCAGGACAATAGAGATAATGGAGAGAGTCCAACAAAGGGCCACGAAGATGATGAAGGTACTGAAGCATCTGTGATACAAGGAAAGGCTAAGAGAGCTGGGACTTTTCAGCCTGGAGAAGAGAAGGCTTAGTAGGATCTTATCCCTAATACAGGGAGTAAAGATGGAGCCAGGCTCTTCTCAGTGGTGTCCAGTGACAGGACAGAAGTCAATTGGCACAAACTGAAATACAGGAAATCCCATTTAAACAAAAGAAAAATACTTTTTATTTTGTGATGGTGGTTAAACATTGGCACAGGTTGCTGAGAGAGACTGTGGAGTTTCCTTGGAGATATTTAAAAGGTGAGAGGATACAGTCCTGAGTAACCTGCTGTAGCTGACTCTGCTTTCAGCAGAGGGGATTGGACTAGATGGTCCTCAGAAGTCCCTTCCTACCTCAGCCATTCTGTGAGTCTATGATCACTTTTCCCCAATAAATAAATCCACTGTGAAAATTTCCTGGAGTTTGAGTTTTGCTTCTGTGAAATTATGTTTATAGTTTTGTCTGGCTGCATGATATAGTGGTTGATATTATTCATAGACTTGTACACTTCTTCAAATTGGAAATAACCTTTGGAAGTCAGGTCCAACACACTGCTCAAAGCAATGCCAACATCAAAGCTAGATCAGGTTACTCATGGCTCTCTCCAGGCCAGTTATGAACACCTTCAGGGATGGAGTTTCCCCACCTCTCTGGGGTGCTGTCCCTGTACTTGATCACCCCCATGATAAAAAATATTTTCTTAATAATTCATTGGAATTTCCCATGTTGCAGTTTGTGTTCATTGCCCTTCATTCTTTCACTGTGTGTCTCAGAAAAGCATGGTTCCATCTTCTTTACAATCCCATTAGGTGGTTGAAGATCAATTTGATCCAACACCTCCAGCCAAGCCTTCCCTCCCCGAGGCTGAATACACCCAGTGGTCAGCCTCTCCTTGTACATCCTGTGCACCAGTGCCCTAACCATTGTGGTCACCCTCTCCTTGATCCACTCCAGTTTGCCTTGTACCAGAGGGCCAATGGTACTCCACGTGAAGGCGTACCCATGCTGAAGCGAGGAGCAGTACCTCACTGAGCCCACTGACTGTGTCCTTGCTAACACAGCTCAGTCTGTGGCCGACCTTTATGGCCGCAAGTTAGTGCTTCCTTGGTGTGTGCCATGTGGAGGTTCCCCCAGCTCTTATTCTGCCGGTCAGGCTGTGTTTGGAGCTGGGTGACACAACTGGCACTGAGGAGTTATGGCAACTGTTTGCACCCAAGGACCTGGTGCCCAGGCTGTTGCCATAGCCTTTGACACCTGACATCCTGATATTGACACCACGATTCTCGCACTCAGCTATGACTCTGGAGTTATTCTGCTCCAAGTGCTCATTCCCACCAGGGCGATACTTTTCACCCATTGTTGTGGTGCAGTTAGTTGGTACAGCAATGTGGCACAAGTCCTGTTGGAGAGCTTCCTGCTTTATGGGACACAGAAGCACGATGAGAAAGGCAGCAGCAGTACAAGACATGGCTTTGTTTTCAAATGTTACCAGCGAAGGGCCCTCAGGCAAACTGGTAGCTCTCCAGGGCTGGGATTTTTTATACATACATGGATGCCAGACTCCCCTCGGGAAGCAGAGCCAGGCTGCTGCAGCATTGACCTCATTCCCTTTTGCATTTACCTCATTCCCTTCTGCTGGAGGAATACAGTTCTTCACATGAGTAACATCTATCTGCCTGGCTAGGAAAAAGGACATGGGTTTTGGGGACAGAAAACTGTGTAGGTTCTTGTAAGGAGGAACCACAAGGAGTGTTTCACATTGTTTATTGGGTTGGGTTGCCTCCTGCAAAGGCCTTCAGTTATCTTTCCAAGTGACGCCCAGTGCTTCCTTCATTACCAAAGAGCTCTTCTGTTCGCATCCCGGGTCCACATGCTGGGCTTTGGCTGCCCCTGAGAGCCCTTGGCATTTCTCACATGCTGCTGATTGTTCCTGATGCCTTTGAGGCAGAAATCCCAATTCTTACAAAAATATGGTACAGTGATCAGAGATTAGCATCTGGAACTGACCAGGGCCAGACAATGCTTTCAGCGACTTCTTCGCCTGTCTTTTCCTCCCCACCCCTTCCCCCGCTGTTTTTCTCCCTTTTTTTTCCAGCTCTGCACAACTCCCCACCAGGCAGGGCCCTGGCATCCCTCTGCCTCGGAGAGACTTGGATCAGAGGCAATGCAGGCACAAACTGTGCATAATTTCTCTCTGTGGGGATCCTCCCTCTTCTCCATCCTGTTCCCTCAAGGATTGCTCCAACAAGAAGGCAGGGTTGGTGCAACACCCCTCAGAGCCTCTGAAGGGACATGGCATTCTCCAAGCTGGCGCCAAAGGCTTGGAGACCAGATGCAGATGTGGCTTCGCCAGCAAGGGAGGCACGGGAGGAGAGCTGATGGAAGGAAAGACCCATCCCTCTCCCATTAGCACCATGTGGAGCCATACGATGTCCCCTGTCACGCAGCACAGTCACAAAGCTGTACAGCTATTTCAATGGAGATGGAGTTTACTTCCAAGCAGGCATGCTGCTTCTCCTAGGGTGGTACAGCAGGACCAGTGTGCCACAGGGACAGCAGGGAAGAGGGGAAAGAAAGGGGAGTGTGTCCCATTGGTCAGGGCACTGCCAGAGCCTTGGAGAGAGGATCTGGATAGGAAGTGGCTTTCCTGACCCACAGGGCTTTAGTTGCCTCTTTAATCCCACCACCTCTTAGATAGACAAAGAGCAAAAATACTATAATTTCTTCAAGAAAGTACCTACTATCACAATAATGTGTTACTCTGTGCATGGGGCTAAGGATGCAAATGTGTCAATCAGGTCACCTCATACAGCACAGAGGACTTACCCAGACCTCAAGTTGAAGTGAACAGACAGCATAGCATTGCACTTCATGTGTTTCCCTGTTGTGTCCTACTGCTGACTCCACCCTGGCTGGTTTAGCCTCAGAGAAGATTTATACTGGAGGGGAAGAGAGCAGAGTGCCCTCCACCCCTGTCCCCAGCACCTTCCAGTTCCTCCCTAGCTGAGGCTGCAGAAAAAAGAATGGCCTCAGCTCTTCACCCATGATGACATCGCTGAATGGGATATCCCACCCCAAGGGTATTTCCAGCAGGGAATGAAGGAACCACATCTCTGCAGATGAACAAATCAAACCCCTGTGGCGTCTGAAGGTGAAAATGCAGAATGCATTGGTTGTGGGGAGGGAACACCCATCTTTAAGCAGTAGACCAAACTATGACTGGTGAAACCAGGCCCTGCTCTTTAGAGTCAGTGGCACAAGTCCCACTCACACATGCTGAAGACTGCACTCTGGACCAAGGCATGACTTTGATTCAATAAAAGAAAAAAAAAAAAAGCTTTATTATTGGATGCCTCCTCTAGAATCATAAAAAAATGACTGAATAATTTAGATTGGAACACATCTCTGGAGTTCTCTCTGTTGTCCACAAGGACCCCCACATGTCTGCTTCTGCAAAGCTGCTCTCTGAACAGTCACCCCAGCCTGTAGAGCTGCAAGGGGCTATTCCATCCCACGTGTGGGACTTCTTATTTCCCTTTGCTGAACTGCGTGAGGCTCCTGACAGCTCATTTCTCTAGCCTATAAAAGTCCCACTGATGAGCAGCTCTGCCCTCCAGCACATCAACCAGTCCCCAGTCCCAGTTTAGTATCAACCACAAGCCTGCTGATGGTGCACTCCGCCTGTGCACTCCATCCCATCATTAGATAGTCTTGGCCCCAGTACTGGCTTCTGGAGGTTGCAGTTGCAATCAGCTGTCATTTGGACATTGCACTATTTTTGATCACAACCTTTCGAGCCTCACAACGCAGCTAATTTTAAGTCCACTTTAAAGTCCGGCTACCCAAGCCGTATCCCACCAGTCTGGCTACAAGCACACCATGGGAGACAATGCCAGGCGCCTTACAAAAGCCAAAGTAAATTACATCAACTTTTCTGCCCTTGTGCACAGAGTAAGTCATCTCAACAAAGAATATGATCAGGCTGGTCAGGCATTATTTGCCGTTGGTAACTCCATGCTAGCTGCTAACCACCGTTGAAAGGGAACACCACAATCACATGCTTCCAGTCCCTTTGAAAAAGTTGACACCTACTCCTCTCCCAAGGAAGACTTTTTGAAAGTTAACAATTTGTCACTTTGTCAGATTACTTGACACAGATGACCAGAAAGGATGAAATAGAAATGGAACCATGTATCATAGGTTTATTAGGGAAAAAAGTTATACTTAAGACCATATATTTGGCACTGTACTGAAGCAAAAGTGAGAACAATGAAAATGTTAAAACCCAAATCACCATGAAAAATAAAATGCTCTTTTAATCACTTTAGTTCCTTTTTTGTCCCCATACAATTTACAATAACTACAGGAAGCAACTGATAAGGTAGTAATCCTACACTACATGTAAGTTGGAATGTGTGAGAGTTGGACCAGAGACTGGATCTATCCCCCAGGTATGCTGCTACTCTCGCAGGCTGTCAGAATGGTGGAGTCTTACTAACAAAAGCAAAGGCTGTCGAGATGTTACCATGAAATGGTAAGACCATGAAAGTTACTGAGTAAACCATTAATGCTAGATTTCCCAGAAAGACTACTAAAACCCTACATTATTGCAAGCTTCCAAATGCCTGCTAAAAAACTTATCATTGTACCTTTCATCCATGTCAGCTTTTGCTTTCTGGTCTGGATGGAAGAGATTTTGTTAGTATTTTAAATTAACTGTATCCCAATTTGTCCCCAGGACGGATCAAAGTCAAAGGAGTTTCCTGCTAGTTGACTCTTGTACTGGTGGCTTGGGCTTCTTTTTGGAGGGCAAATAAGTTAAAAGCAGTTTCTAATTTGCAAGTTACTCATCCCATGCATCTGCACAGTGAAGTGAAAGATACTGACAAGGAATAAATAACATACAAAATAAGATGAGAATGGATTGAAGAAAAGTTGTACTAAAACTTTGAAATAGTAAAGGACAGAAAGCTTAACTGATGCTGGTAAACTGTTGAATATGTTTTTTTGCTGGACTATACAGTGCCACTCTAACATGGATAGAGGGGTAGATTCCCATTGAACGTCCAGTCCAAAGGCTGCCAAGGAAGTGGGACACAGGTCTTTGATCAATATTTCAAATGCTAGATCAACAGTACTCACAAGAAGAATACAGCTCTTTCCTTGGTTAATATATTGTGCATAGCAATATCTCAAAGAATTAACAGCACCTTTTACATAAAAATTCCAAACATATTTATCTAGTGAACAAGAAAAACTCAGCAACTCTAAGCAGTACATCTGCAGATGTACAGTACTGTATTTATATAGATATAGATACCTCAAAGTGAATTTACACTGTGACGTGGTAATTAGTCCGGCAGTGGGAAAACCCACAGGCTAAGTCTTCAGGAGCATATATTGCCTTTGGTGGGTGGCCGGTTACATGGCATGATTGCATAGGAGAGCCCTGTTGGGTAGCAAAGGACAGTTTAACATCCCATTAAGCAAGCACAGCATGCTTAGGTCATCCCTGCAAGATATAAAAAACTTCCAAATTTTCATGGCTAATACAGTTCTAGTTTTCACAGGTCACACACGTTGCAACCACCTCTCTGTGCCTTAAAGACCCAGAGGAAGAAGGTAGGACATCAAACTTATATCCCGTCCCTGCTTCCAAGCAGAAATCAAGCAGCACCACAGATTTAGGCTGGTAAAGTGGGGACCATGTTTGGCTTCACAGGGGTTTCTTGAGCAGCTGGTCTTCACTGGTTTGCCTCATTTGTCTTTTTTTTTCTTTTCCGAATCAGTTGCTCACAGTCTGCTGGTAGAAATCTTTTGAAAAGCATGGTCAGCCTGTCCTGCCTAAGACAGGAAAGCAGACCGCTACCATTTCCCTGGGATAGGCACGCCGCACTCATACCAGCCCACGTAGTAGTAGGGTGTTGTGTATCCAATGCGTCCAAATGATACAGGTTCCTGGCGGTACTGGCGGTAATACCCTGTTGAGAGAAAAACGCCCATTTGCATTTTAAAACAGAGACATAATAATTTAACTAAAGTAACAGACACAGCGAGAGTCAATCCCACAGCCCAAATGAAAACTTAGAAGCTGTCTGCTAGGGAGTTTTGTCAAAAGGGTATTTGCTAGCCCCGGTATTTTCTTTAGATCTTTCTTGAATGATTTCACTCTGGTCCTTTATATTTCTTGTAGTTTTGATTGGTTTTACTGTCCAAAATCTCTTGAACTATTGTGTAATGCTGTAGTCTGCCAAAGTGCATTTCACTCCAAAAGGTGGCTACATTTCAGCTGTGTTTATGAAGTTTGCAAGTCAGTTTAAATATATGAAGGACTCTGGGGCAAAAAATACCATCAAATCCTATTATCTCATAGGGCTCAAGAGATGATCAACAAACATCGGCTTTTCACAAAATAAAAAGGTATTATTTCATGCAGTAAATGTGGAGTTAAGCCCTTTCTCCCCCTTCCAATAGCCTTTTTCTTCATCTGCAGAAAGAATGTCACTGCTTAAAGCATTAGGAGAGGTACAGCATTCTTCTCCGCATAGCTCGTGCACTGGAACATCTGAAACACTCATGTCTTGTGCCAATAATGTAATTTCTGTGTGCTCTCTATCTCTGTCTCCTAGACCTAGTAATACACATCTGGATTAATCATCCCTCTTTTGAACTGAGAAATGTAGTACTTCCCAGTGATATGTATCAGTGGCTATTTCAGTTTCTTCCTGGTAACACCACCATGAAAAGAATATCAACAAACAACTTAACATGGAAACCATTAGAGCCAACTGACTAATTTAAATCAACTGACTTACTGAAAAGATGGGCTGACTTTCATGATTGGGTTTGTTTTGTGGAGAAAGTCATCACCCTCTTGGCTATATGAGCTGAGCAGTTTACTCAGAGGATCTTCAAGGTGAGAATTTTCACTTGGAGGGAGATATCGGCCAGGCCAGAATAAACGTCCTGCAGTCCTACCTTAAATCACTAGACATACTCCTATGTGTTTTGTATTGAATGAACTGGTCAGAAACCATTTGCAAAAGCCATATTTGCAAAGATGCAGCTGGTCCTTTGTGGAAGAGTTTGCACCTCTGTTCAATGAGGCACGTTGTATAATTGGGAGAAAGGTTTCATAGACCTATACAATTTTTTCTTTCTGTTTTTGCATTTTGTTCCTGTAAATTATCCACATCATATGCCCCTCTCTGTCTGTCTGTCTGTCTTTCTCTCTGAACACCCACAAGTCCTTCTGGAACTTTCATAACCTGTTCAGCTGGGCTTGAGTACAAGATCATCTCATCACCTATTGCATCAGCAGGACTCCTCAGAGAGCTGCCAGCAGCCATGGACAAAAAAGCCCCGCTCTGTGCCCTGCTCCCTACCCCTTAAACCTATGGATGGGATGACAGGCACCTGGCCAGCACCCCACTCCCACGTTGTCATACCTCGAATGGTGGGCAGGGCTTCAACATACGACTGAGGTCCCGTTCTTCCGTCCAGGTGTGAATCCACAAACTGGCAGTGGTCCTCGCCCCTTCCCCAGCTATCCCCAATGCTGTAGAAGGTGTCTGAAGGGTGATACAGACAGATTATTTGACTCAGCATTATTTTTGTTTGGGATGCTCTTTACCACCAGGAAAACAGATGTGGGAGAAAACAGGAGAAGTACTACAGTGACAAACACAGTATTACGAATGAACAAACGGTGGCTGAAAAGAGGGAGAACGCTACCTTCACAGTATGGAAGGAGATATTATGGAAAAGAGAAATGGGTTATAGCTCAGTAAGGAATATTCCCCATTTTGCAAGTCCATGGACACTGCCCCACAGGTAACAGGTGGAGGGAATTGCAACAGAACCAGTCATTTCAGTATGTCATGAGAAAGTAAAAAACACTCCATTTGTCAATACCATCACTTTGACTGCAGTCTCAAATGAAAACTAAAAACTGTGGAGCTCTCTCTCGCAGATGGGTCCTGCAGCCCTGATTGTTTCTTACCGTATATTCAAACACTGCCTTTAAACTATACAAATGCATTGCAATAAAAATAACACATCAGCATAATCTGAAAAGCCATTGAGATAATCCCAGTACCCTAGATCAACAATATGGAAAGTTTTCTTCATTAACTCTCATCAAATACACCTGTGGAAGAGCTACTGTTAACCCCTACGAGTACTGCTCACCTAGTCACTGTAATACCAGTCTTTCCTCCACTGTTTCCCACTTCCATCTGCCCTGGGGCTCTCTAGGCATTATTGCTCTGTCTGACCATGTGCAGCTGGGGCTCATGCACCCACAGAGCAAGCGTGGGACTTCCCAGGGCGATGTGTGAGGAGCAGAACTTTGTTCTCACAGTACAAAGCACATTGCTTTCTCAGGACACAAAACCATACAGGCTTTTCAGGGGATACTTCCTCCTGCCCTCTGTCTAAAGAGCTCTGCTTGAAAGCGAATGGCAGGGCGCGAGCATAACACAAAAGCAGGGCAGCTCAGCTATCACACGAGGCCTTCTCGAGAGAAGGACTTCCAGATAGCTGACACACAGTTCCTTCACAAACAAGGTGAAGAAAGTGAGAAGATGGAGGTGAGAAGATGGAGATGAGAAGTAATCATATATCAAGAAATTAATCTCGGTGCCTACCTTTCAGGTCATCACTGAGATAAATCTTGTACCTTAAGGAGTTGCAAAGAACCACTCCTACAAACTTGCGGTACCAAGTTCGTTTCACGTACTGCTTGCCACTGCAGTCTGAATAGGTGGGGTCGTATTTAAAAGTGAAGGGGATCCAGATAGGCTCACCACCTTGGAGAAAAAAAAATTCAACATTAAGGACAGATTTTAGCATTTCAGTCTGAGTTTTGCTGAGGTTAACATCGATAACATGTTTTACAAGAGATGCTGCAGCAGATTAATGCATGACTTTTCTGTATCTGGCAATACTACTTCAAGAACAAATAATGTAAAAAAAAAAATTGAAAAGCAAGGGACTTGATTAAATCCCTTCTATGCAGTAGACAACAATAACTGTTAAAATGATAAAAAAATATTATTTCATGTACTGAGCCACAGTTTTAAGTAAACAATCTCACTGGTTTTTGTAAGACATCTTCTCTACCTAGTGATACTCAGTTTCTTTTCGAAACAGAGCCTGATCCTAGATCTGACAGTGACACTATCTAAACAGTCACTTGCGTTTTTACACTAAGTACAAGACTTAAACCTTTTGCTAAAAAATAGATGTTAAAAATTCTGCAGTAACAGCCTGTGATGTGAATTAAAGTCTATTCTTGCTATTTGGTTAAAAAGATCAAATCAGAAATGTATTTTTCTGTATTGTTTCCCTACATTACATCAAAACAGATGAGGTTCCAACAACTGACAAGCAAGACCTTTCCTGGGGAACTCTGTCCAGAGCACTGCTGCAGAGGAGACTGCTTAACTGTGTTGCAAATATTAAATATTCCTACTGGCTTGCCTAAATGTTTGCTTTATACTAACCAAGACAATATAATTTCTTTTGAAATTGCTGTTGCAGTAATGTATCTATAATTACACAAAAAGCTTCCAATGTGATAACTGATATTTTTCTCTCTAGCTACAGCACAAAGCCCTCTTTTTACTGTGCTATTTTGAGGTGGTTTACAAATGAGATTGAAAGTTTTTTCTGTTAGTGATTCTTCCACCCTCTCACTAGGCACATGGATCAAATCCTGCAAACACTTGCACATGAGAAGCCATCACTGATCAGCAATCCTCAAAATTCCACCGATATGGACACAAACTTAACTGGACTGACTTTACGCAATTAGTCACACAGTGAAAGGATTGCAGAATTTTGGCTTTAGAATAAAGCAATAAACTATCTATTTCTTGAATGCAGTTTTATTGCTGTGAACGGTCTGCTTTTGTCCATCACTTTTGCCCACCTCTGAAAATCCTGAAGGATAAACTTAGCATGTCCTGCAAGAGCGTTGCTGGATGTTCAGAAGCTCCTCATTTCCACAGGTTCCTAGAGCTCTGCCACCTCTTTTTGGTCTATCTTATCTCTACCACTGCAGCTACACAAAAATATTTTCTCTTTGTTCAGTCAAATGGTCTGGTGCGGCCCTCTGATT
>VYXH01006737.1:84781-131431 GCA_013397275.1 Burhinus bistriatus | reverse complement strand
GGGGGGAGGGGGGGGAAGCAATACACGTGATATGACAAATTCAGGTGCTATACTGGCATAAAAATGAGGATGTGAATACAGAATTAAAATAAAACAAGTCATAAAAATTGGAAAATCAAATACTTAAAGTCAAGAGGGAAGATTATTTCAAAGAATGCATGGAAATGTAATTAGAGTGGAAATATTATCTAACTGCAATTCGGTGACTGTGCTTTGAGAAGAGTTTGGGTATAGGGAAACCTTTGCATGGATACAGGTCAAGGAAAGTATATAACCAGGAAGTTGGACCATTTGCTTCCAATTGCTAAATAAGATGTAAAAGAAAATCTTCATATGTAGTCAATATAATGATAAGTTACATTCACCCAAATAAATTTGCTGTTGGCTACCTGCGAGGTTAGATGTTTCTTCTGACATTTGCAATTGAAAAATCCTCGTTCTGTCTTCTCCCTCTGATACTTTCTGATGACCTATATTTCACTTGACCTAGGCTGACTACGGTAATTACTATTTGACACAGGCTAAAATACTGTTTTACATTCTTATCCTGTTCTCGTTCCTGTATTACTTTATACCTAGACCTGTTAAAAGAGTAGGATTAACTGACGGACTCGTGCTTTGCTGGGGTTAATGCTGCAGCAACAGAGTGAATGCACGTTTTTACTGTACACTGTAACTTATTTTTCTCTTTCTGGTAGTTGGACTGCATTGACATTTTCTGTTCACACATGTATATTCATTTAGCATTTGCTGTGTCATCATGCCGAAAGTACACGTGGGTTTGTTTTTGTGGGGCAATGCATGATGCCATTCAGAGATGGTCTGTGGGCTGGCTTTTGTTCAGATCATTCCTTTTGTCAAGCTGATGCCTTTTTAGATGTCAGACTAAAACCAAATTCAGTTGTGTAAAGCTGATATAAACATATTCATGAAAGATGTTGAATAACTCATGGAGATATCTTTACTTTTCTTCCAGAAACAGTTTTTCTTTTAACGTTGAGTTTCTAAGACTTTGGTTTCAGCCTATAGGCTTCTTATAGGATATATTAAAAAATAAAAAATTACAAAAATTGATGGCTTGGATTGTTCAAAGCTCTAATGTAGCAAAATGGTCTTTACTTCTACTCCCAAATAGATGATAAGAGGGCTTGGTTTGTGTGCTGCTCAGAGGGGAATCTATCCCAAGGAGAACTGCAGTCCATTCCACTAAAAATAATTTTAATTATTGCTTATAAGAAAAGATTTTGGGGAAGGTATAGCAGCTGCTCTGGGTCTTTGCATATAATTTCCAGAATATACTCTGCAGATGCATGCCTTGGTAAACATTTTGTTGGTTGCTTTGAAAGATTGAATAAAAGAAGTCAGGGGGTATTGGTTGGGAGAAGCCGTCTGTCCTTACTGTTTTAAGAGTTACATTGGGTAGAATTCATGTAATATTAAGCATGTTAGGGGGGTGGGTGGGGGTGCGTGAATAATGTGCAGTAGTAATCCAGTGGCTAAACTGAAGGTAGGCAGTCTTTAAAATCTCCTGTTTGTGTCTCTGTAGGAGCTTCTACTCAGGATGACTTGTAGGCAGTTTGCTTTGTGCTGAAAACTGACTTTTAATGGGGCGGGGAGGAATTTTTCTCTGATGGTAGTTTGGCTAAGGCAGGACGAGCTTGGGGTTTTGGGTTCGTGGGCAATTCAGGTCGCGTCTCAACAAATGCTAGGGTGGGTTTCACTTACTGGTGCTGCTGTGTGGTTGTTAATACTTCCTAGTGTGCTTATTTGCAGGGGGACCCCAATTGTGAGTTGCCTCGTGAGCTTTCCTTAAAGGCAGCAGAAAAACGGTGTTGTAGCTCTTTATGACTAATAAAAAAAGCGAGAGCTTGCCTTATTTGTCAGTGAATACTGAAGTGACATGATCTTAATAGTGGGATGTCAAATTTGGGGACAAGACCATCTGCAGTTGACTTGTTTTGTGGTCTGATCTGTACCTTAGTTCTCCACCACTCAGTAGCAACCAAGAAATTTTGGGCATTATAAGTTATTAAGCAGACAGCTTTCCACTGAATTAGCTTAGTTTGCAACTGTTTGTCTTGCATTGTGCCTTATTTTCTTTTCAGTTTATTCAGTGAGAGCAAAGAAGCTAGAAACATTAATGCTGGAAGAGTCATGGCCCTGTCGATATGACTGTGTTGGTGGCTGACTAATTTAATTTTGGCATCTTTTTCTAAAAACACAACTGTTGTGTACAACAAATTAAAACTGGGGGATCAGACTTTCTTGGCCTAGATTTTAATGCTGACATTTCAAAAGCAGTCTGCTTTTTTGAAAGCCTTTCAGAGTTCTTTCATGATAGAAGTATTGTGCTGGGTTTCTGCAGTGGCAGAGGCATACCAGAAATACGTTGTTGTCCAGTGAAAGCGGCTGACCTATGGAAGTAAACTTATTTGTCCTGAATATAGCTATGGGGCATGAGCAAAAGTAAATAACCTGCCTGATACAGTTTTTCTTATTCCTAGTTGATCTCTTGGGACTTCTGAAATGGCGATCTAACACAAACTTGTTGCAGCAGAATTTGAAGCAGCTGATGAAAGTTGATGGTGGTGAAGTGGTTAAGGTAACAAGTTAATTTATTGAAAAATAAAATTGGTATCATAATTGTTCTGAATACTATGTTTTGTGGTATTCATATCTTTTCTTTTGTGTCCCGTCCGTCCGTCCCCCCCCCCCAACCTCACACTTTAAATTGTAACCAGGTATCTGTCAGCCTTCAGGATGCTAATGTCCTTCTCCCTGCCCTCAAAGAACTTGTCAGATGTTGAGTACTGATAAAACACATGTAAGATGTGAATTTCTGAAAATGTAAGGTGGTTGTTTTTGGTTTTTTTTTATCACTTCAGTGAATTATTATGTACAGACACATGAATGCAAGCGGTGTTTTTCTTTGCAAGATTAAAACATCTTGTAATTCTTACATGGTGATATTAAATGTATTTTTAATACATGGATGTGGAATACAATCCTACTATGTGCTGCTGATATTTTTTTTAAAAAAAGTTATTTCTCGTGAAAATATTTAGCTAAGTTATTTACATTTGCCAAGGCCACTGAGTGATTTTGGAGACCTACGTAAAGACAGATTTAGCTGTAGAAAAGAGTAGGCTGGGATTTTATTGAATGTGTTGTAATAAATTGAATCTAAAGTGTGTCCAAAGATGTAATGTATTGGGGGTAGATGACCCTTACGGGACTGCAGTGTTGTTTTCTTACTTCAATGGATTTTAATTTGGTTAATTGAAGCATAATGAATGTCTCAACCTTGAAGTAACTTAAAACATCTGCAACTGCTGGTATTATCCTTTATTGAGTGTGGTGAAAATATTATTTCACGTGATTTGTTTTTCAAGCGGGTTCTGCCTGCTGCTATTTTGTTGTGGATCGTTTGATAGCTAAAAACTTGACACTGATACTTGCTTCTGCCAAGCATTGTCATAGTTCTGTTGTTTGGAATTTTACCTCTTCTCCAAATGACATCAGAGCACGTACAGCAGATTACTGCTTGATGGATATTGGTGATTTTAGAAGCATCAAAATGCAGCATGGATGAGGTTTAAGTTCAAGTAGTATCGGTGCGAGTTCTCCAGCTGGCACACGCTCACCCCTCCCTGTGCTCTTGCAGGACTTGTATGAAATCATATTCCCTTCTCCCTATTGCATAGGGATCTGAGCAGAACTCGGTTTATGCATAGGATGGAAAAGTGAATGTTTACTACTGCTCTCTTCGCCATTTCTATTCTTTTTTTAGAAGACCACTGTTTACGTTACCCATCTGTTACAGCAGTGTTCACAAAATCTTTATGTAGACTGTTCTGTTGCATGTTCGTAATACCTAGTTTGTAGCTGTTCCTTTCTATTCTTCCAGGTTTTTTTGTCCTTCTTATTTTTAAATATGATACATGGTACAGGCTATGTATATTACAAAATGTACGTGTTTGATAAAACATGTTCAAATTTTCTGTTAAACTATTTCTGTTTTTTTAAAACTCCAGTAAAATACCTCTGCCTACTGGTGTTCATTTATCACTAGGTAGAGATCAGCCAAGATACTCACTCTGTGTTTGACGGTTTCAATAGTATATGGAGACTGTAAATGTTATCTCCCTTTAACAGAGGCTCTGACTCCATTTGTGCACGGAGTCTATAGGATATGAGAATGTAAACTAATAGTCTAGAAATGATTCATACTAGCTCCCTACCTCAGAAATGCTTTCCTGCTGCTTTATACAACAAAAGCATCTATCCTGTATTCTTCTTGCTGTTACACAAAGTCCTTGTGAACAGATTTAAAACTTGAACTCTACTAATGAAAGTCACTATGTGATGCCTAAATGTGAAACGACGACTCGATCGGTCATGACACAGCCTTCTAACCATCCTTTGTTTTTAAAGGGACTTAGCCAGGCAGTGTTTGCGATCTGAGAGTACTATTTCTCTTCAAACCAAGACAGAAACTTCTCCTGTTGAAGCTCAAAACTGTGCTTTATTCTTTCCTTCCTGCCAGCTGCTGGTTAAATGTACTTTATTTGCACATGTTCTTTAATTGAACGAATGGGACTGTGAGAAGGCTATCATTTTTATTTTTTCTCTCCCAAATCCTGCAGTGGAACTATGAGCTGGATCTCCTCCAGAACTGGAGTTTAAAATCAGCTGCATGCATTTTGGCTTTTCTGTTTTTTTATCTTCAGATATTAGTAGCATGAACTGTGGCTCCATTTTCACTTATTTTGAGGAAGTTTGGCATTTGGCAGTGTTTAGTGAGCTGCTAAATGAAGATTAATTCCTGAGATTTAACTCTGGATTTAGTAGATAGTCCAAGTGAATCACATTTGATGTAGGAGACTCATTGCATAGCTAAAACGTTTTACGGGAGGAAGGTGGGAGTCCAGTTGTTTTTTTCCGTCGCTCCCCCAATGTGTGTAATATCCCTTTGTACTCGCGGTCTCAGGAAGCAATTGCCTTCTGTTTGTTCAGGCATTCTTCCTCAACTGTACCTTACTCATCTACAAGACAAAAACCACTTTTACTGCAGTTGAGACACCTGTTGGAACAATCCATGTTGAACCCCTTCTCTCGCAACCAAAACAAATACAGAGGCCGCGATCCATCCCCATTCTGCCTTGGAGGAGCCCATGTTGTTTTTGTGTCATCTGGTGGAAGAAAATGCTCAGACACAGAATCCCATGCTGATAAAACTGAATGCGTTGATGAGTATCTCCGGGCCACGCATGGATTCCTTGCTGTCACTGGGAAGAAATACTGTAATTATACCTGCATAAACCAGCTTTTATCCCTCTGCTTAACTTGGATCCCTTGACACTAATCTGCTTTTACTTTCGTGTTGCGCAGATCAGGGTGTCCGGCCAACTGGCTAGTGAAGACTCTCCCTCTGTTACAGTGATAGAGGCGTGGAGGTTTTGGGCTGGGGCAGAAGGTTGCGTGCTGTGTTTCCCATGCCTGCATGTACGCTCTCATTTGACGTGGATCTGAGTTTATGCAGTCATGAAAAGCGCTATGCTGTGCACTTCGCATTGCTCAGCTCAAAACTACTGAGGGTGACTTGATTTATTTGGCATGAGACTGAGTTGCTTGTCTGGTTTGTGCTCTTGAAACATCAGTTTTCAGAAACTGCATGATCCTCTTGACTGTTGAAACTGAGGTTTGAAATACTTTTGTGTTCGTTCATTATAATAGATTACACTTCTTGTTCAGGTGTACCAAGTGTGATTTCTCATCTTTTTTTTTTTTCTATTTGAGTGATACAGATCTATAGGTAATCAACTTAACAAAAAAGTAATTTGCTGAAAAACAAAACAGTAAATTTTCCTTTTTTCAGCTAACTTTTACAATGTCGTTACTTTGTAAAATATACACATGAAAGCAAGTATATCTGTAGAAACCTGTGTGACATCTGAATTTCATTTTTCCTGTAAAATGTGATGAATTGTGTATTTCTTTGTAGTTTCTTCAAGATACATTGGATGCACTTTTTAACATAATGATGGAGAACTCGGAGAGTGAGACATTTGACACATTAGTGTTTGATGCTTTGGTAAGTTTGCATTGTGGATCGAATAAAATGTAGGTACTGCAGTAATGAGTAAATAAGCATGGTGTAAATACTAGAATGAAGATTACAAATGAAATTGATCTTATTAGCTCTTATTTATTATTTAATTTAAAATGCATGGAAGGTTTTTTATTACACTTGAAGTTTCAGTTAGGCTAGATCAAAAGGGGGTTGGATTACATCATGTCGTCTTTGCAGAAAAGGTGGAGGCAATCAAGTCCAGTCATTTCAGTGGATTAACAGCAGGATTTAGGACAGAAACAGAAAGTTTCAGCTTGGAAAGCAAAACTTTGTTATGAACAGGAAGTTTTCACAGGACAGGAGAATATTAATGTATTGGGAGGATAATCAAAAGCCAAAGTCTGTGTGTTTTTAATGTTATTAATGCGTCTTACCTGAAAATAAAGGTGAGTGAATGTAGAATATTAAAGATTTTTTTGAGGGTTGAGCAATAATTATGCTGGGGTTTTTTTCAGGTGTTTATCATTGGACTGATTGCTGACAGAAAATTTCAACATTTTAATCCCGTCTTGGAAACCTACATTAAGAAGCATTTCAGTGCTACGTTAGCCTACACGTAAATATTAAATATTACTTTTTTTAATGTGGCTTACACAATTTTTCCAGATAATGTTATTCAGTTACTTGTTTATGCAGTTTAATTAGGAATTTGCCCATAGAGCTTGGGAGAGTGAGAGCTGCTTGAAGAAGGCTGGAGATAGTACGTCTTTCCTGTGTCTTTCTCTCTTGAAATAACAGTAGTAAAACTTTTGGTCATTTGCAAGGAGGAAATCTTGATTTAGTTGCATTGAAGGAGGGCATGATTTGACTAGTACAAGAGCTGTTTTGTGAGGAAAGTGTTCATAAGCAATTCTCAGTCATACTTGAGAAAGAAAACATGTCTGTTTAAGATGTTTCAAATATATGTTGTTTGGTGCATTAAATTGATGTTCTGCCTTGTATTATCTGCACTACTGTCACTTTGGGGAGGAAGCAGTGAAGAACAAAAAAAACCAAAGGTCCATTATATTTGCTCTTTCAAGTATTTCTTGTCAGTGAGGTTCTTTGCTGCTGCTTGAGACTGTTGGTGTTGGAGGAAAATATATAATGGACATCTTTTCAGTGTCGGGAGGAAAAAAAAAAAAGTCCAAACAAGGAAACCTGCTGTGCGGTGTGCTGTTATACAGTCTCTATTGTAAGACCAGAAAATGTTTGGGAAATACTGATTTAAGATAGTGAAGAAGAGTTAGGCCTTTAGTCACAACTTTGATACTACAATCACTTGGCTGAGTTACAGGCGCTGTTGCAGCCTTCATGTGAGCTGGATGAAGGATGAAGCATCCTTCAACATCTGGTTTTATGAGCAAGAGCTGAAGGTGGCCCTTTCACTGGTAGGCACGGAGAGCATCCTGCCCTCCCTTAAATGCAGGGAGGTAGAAGCAGGTTTAACCTTGAGGACACTGGAAGATCTGAATTCTGGCTTGTCTTGTGCCCGTGGGCATGACAGATCCCTGCCCTCTCTGCGCCTTTTATTGCACAAGTTTGATTAAGGAAAGAGAGGTTGCACTGACAATATCTAAATGGTTACTTGAAATTCTTGGGCAGTTTGCTCCTATTCAAATAAATGCCCATATATCAAGATATCTGTCTACTCAATGTTATTTTCTGTTAGTGGTATATGATGTTGTACTTACTTACTTTTACTCTGAATGTTGAAACATACACTGTAGCTAGGATGATTTGAAATGGAATTGCTTGTATTTGCATTAAAATTGTGATTTGTATTCATTGGAAGGGAGGTAGTAGAAATGGTATTATTTTTAAAATTGTTTCACTTTCAAGTTTGATAGACTTCAGAATGTGGAATAAGAGAATTTCCAACTGGTGTTACATACATTTTAGAGAAATAACTTTCACAAATTCTAGCCCAAAATCCATGGGAAAGCTATGTAAAGGGGAAGCCTTGTTTAATGAAGAAACTTCCATTTTATGTGTTTTAATTCTAACAATGTGTTTGTATTTCATTTAGTTATTTTTATCATTTTTATTATTATTATTAGTTACATCTTTATAATAGCTTAAATCTGGATATCCCTAAATATCCAGCAGAAAATAAGTCTCATGGAGATCTGTTGTATTGCTTGTATGTTGAATGGTGTTATGGTCTCTGTTTTTTTTTCTTTTGTCTCAAGAGTAGGTTGCAGCTACTTACCAGCAAAAACAAGAACATGATGAGTTTATTAGTTGCATAATTAATTTTGTAGCTTTGTGGGCACTACGTAGGCACATAATTTTTCTTTAAACTTTTCAAAATTGAAGTGCTTCTCTGCGAACATACTTGTAATTTGTATGTGTTTTTGTATTTAAACAGAAAACTGACTAAAGTTTTAAAAACGTACGTGGATAATGCTGAGAAATGCGGTATCACTGATCAGCTCTTTAAAGCTATGAAAGCTTTGGAGTACATCTTCAAGTTCATAGTGCGGTCCAGGATATTGTTCAATCAGTAAGTATGCCGAATGCTGAAACCTCCTGTAATTCCTATTGACAATACTGTTTAAAAAGTGTCACAATTTTAACACCACAAGTTAAACTTGCTCAATATTGTGCTGTTTCAGAAATATCTTAAGTTGTTAGGATTTATTTCGAGAGGCAGCTGTTCCCTAAGAGTGAGCCAGATTTCCTTAATCTTGAACCCAGCTTCGTGGAAAGCAGTCAACAGAAGAAACCTGTGTGTAACTGGGATGGATATTTTACATAGCAGCGCACTGCTGAAATTGTGTCTTGCAGCTCTCTGTAGTTTTAGGTCTCTGAAGAAATAAAGCTTGCCACTATTTGGGAAACTTGTTAATAACTGTCTGGTACTGTGACTGAAATGCTGAAGGTACCGAGTAGCCATACTACCCTGTCCCTCTTCCAGGCCTGGGCTTTGCTGGTGGCGATCCTCAGATGGCTGCAGAAGTCTGGGAAGACTCAAGTATTGAAAATGTTGCAGCAAAGCAAAGGGAGAGCTTTTCTGGATGGGAAACGTGACATTTGTCCTTGCGTGGTACTTGCAGGGCTCGGGTAGAAGCTGTGGTTTGCAGAGGGCCTTATTCACAGGCCAGACGTGAGAGGGAAGAGGGTCAGAATAGATGGACAGCGAGGAGATAAAGCAGCATGAAATGCACCTTTTTTGACACACTGCCTTGTAAAAGAAGACCATGAGCGTTGTCGGAGTTCAACCCCAACAGCCTGTTGGTGGTCGGTGGCAGTTTATAGAGCCCTGTAGTCCAATAGGTTTCGGTGAGCGAGAGGGGAACGTGGAAAGAAAGAAGGGCTGCAAAAATCTTCTTCTCAAGAGTGACAGTATTTTTGATAGGAGAATGATTTGAGTTTCTAAAAAAGCTCTTTCTATGCCTGCTGGCGTGGCAGAGGCCTGCTGGGGGGATGTTTTCTGCTCCCCGCTCTACCTCCGGCATGGGCAACTGCACAGAGGCTCCCTGGCGCTGTCCGCAGTGGGATTCCATCCGTAAAGTCAAGCATAAATACTTACTCTAAGTTAAATTGGAGCTCAGTACTCTGTTTTACAAGCGAAATATTAAAAAAGTTACAAAGTTGATGATGTATTCGTCTTCACTTGGATTCAATCCTTGTACTACTTGTTAGCGATAGTAACAACCTTATTACGAGGGATGTATGTAGAGCTCTGAAGTTACCAACTCCACCAACCTTTCTCTAATTTAGAGATTGTAATTTATTTCTGTAGGAGTCTTGCTGTGAGATTCATAAAATACTGAATGTCACTTACACTGCTGAAGGTCCTACAAATCACTTTAAAACAGAAAAAAATAATTATCTCTTGCTGCAGATTAGATTTACAGACAATATGACCCTCTAGTATTGGCCCGTTGGATTTCCTCGTGCTTAGCACTAATTCACAGTTCTTTAGCGTTGGGAAGACACAGCTGTCAATGACAAGGGATTAATCAGCAAAGCTACTGAATGCTGAATGACACCATGATTTGTTCTGCTGTAAGACTTAAATCCTGCCTGAGGTGTGTGATTTGAAGTGATTGTAATGCACAAGTGTAGCCGTGTTCTGAAATACCGTTAGTGTTTTACTGAGAAATCGCAATGAGCAAGCAGAATCTTTTATTAAAAAATGGTACATATTTTTAACTTTAGTAATATGGTAGTGGACTGAATATATGGAGCGTTTTAGTAATGTGATTGCAGGCAAGCTTCAGTTCTGCATAAATATGTAAAAGCCTAGTTCATCTAGTTAAAGCCTGATGGCAAATCTATTTGTTCAGTATATCAAGGTTTATAAAGGCAAAAATATTATAAGTGAACTTTAGAAATATCTTTATTTGGTTTGCTCAGTAATGATCCCAGTGGTTATGTTGCATTTACAATGGTGTTAAAATTTTGAAGGCAGTGCTAGAAGGGTCATCTTGGTATAATCCTGGTTTGCTCGTAGCTGCGGTGTTTTTATGCATTATCAGATGTATTAAATAAATATATGTTAATAAATGACAGTAGAAACACATTTGTGATTAACGTGTTTATTTTTATTACAATTTCCTTTTTGAAATGCAAAGCGTTTTGTCTGAAGCAGGTTGATTTATTGGACTGTCAGGTTTAGTTACTCTTTATATTGGTATTAGTTTCACCTCTTTAATCTGTTCAGGGGGACACTGAAATCCATTATTGAAATTGGGAGTTAACAAGTAATTTATCCTGCATAACCCCCAGTTTTAGCCTAAAAGGGGAACAGAAGTTTTCACAGCAAAATAACACAATTTAATAATTTTTCTGTAGCATTCATTTCCCCTGTGTACTGGTTAAATAGCTTTTTTTTAATATCTGTGGCTCCCAAAGGTTTATGTACACAGCATTAAAAATGATACACATTAGTTTCAGTGTAAAGCAGCAAGGACATTCTGAACTCCATGTTTAGCTTAAGATAAGCCCCTTTCCTCCTGTAATATGTGATCCATCATGGTATCTTCAGACGTGAAGAAAGCATACTAGGACTGTACATGTAAAATTCCTGGGTGTGATGCTCTTTCTGAGCTGCATACCACATTCAGGACCTTCTTACTGGGTTTAACTCCAGAAGAAAACGGAGGAAAATAGCGTTCAAAAACTGAACTCTTGCAGGGAGCTGCTGTAATGGGTCTTGGTGCAAAGTGTTTAGGGGAGCTCAGATGCAGAGCTGGTGGGGCCAAGGAGGGCTTTGGAAGCCCAGTTCCTGTTGGGTGAGGTTCTTGGAGGCAATCAAAGCCAACTGGGTAAGCATGGGGTTTTAGTTGGGGGAAAAAGTCCCACTTGATGTTTATAAACACCCCTGTTTAGACTTGACCTGGACGCCAGATTCTCCTGGGCTTCTTCTAAGCACTGATCATTTTTTTTGGGGGTGTTAAGTCTGTATAGCTGAGGTTCAAGAAGTGTGTTTGCAACATCCCTTACATAAGCGAGTCATACGTATTGCCAAGGAGAGGGGGGAAGGATTAGGATTTATGTGGAGCTCCTGGTTTTCTTCCCCTCCCTTTCCATTTCATAGTGAGTATTATCCTATGCTACACCTGAAGCAGATCATTCTGCATTTGAAATATTCAGGAGTTTCAGGAACATTCATTCCTGTACTTTATTGAACCAGTGGACCAAGTTCTTCAGCTTGGCTCTATATTTTTTTATCTTGTTGCTTAGGCGTCTCAGGGCAGTTTTTCTCCCCATGAAAACATCTGGCAGATAAAGAGGGGGGTCCCTGTGGGCAAATCAGCTCTGAAAGATCCTGCCTGAAGACACAGGGACCTGCCTTGTGAACTTTAGCTGTGGATTAGTTGTTCTTCTGCAGCACCTGTACCGACTGTATGGGTAACTGAGCCTTAACTATTCTAGTGTTAGTGAGCCAGAAATTGGAGGTGAAACGCATTTTAACTTGCGTCCACCCTTCCCATGGGGGGTAAAAAAAAAGGCGTGGTGTGGGTTTTTTTGTTTGGTGATTTTTATTTTATTTTATTTTATTTTATTTTTTTAGCAAAAAGTGGGTTGATAGGCTTTTTCTTTCTTTTGCAGAGTCTAAGGTCACTCACCTTAGGCCACTGGTAGATTTTAATGATTTCTGGCAAGTTGTCTGGATGCTTTCTGGCTTTCTCATCAGAGAGCTGCTTGGCATCCGTCCTCTCAGACATCTGCTAGCTCTTGTGCAGGGTGAAGAGACTCTATCCCACTGCTGCGTGGGCATGTGGAATTGGGTCACCACTGAGGGATTCACCGTGACTTGAAGGCGTAAACAACAATACTGAATGTGGCATTTTACATAGGAAGCTTTAAAATAAAAATCTGTTATTCCTGCTGACCCAGCCCAGTCAGTCTTTAGTTTTTTGTAAAAGAAATCTCCTGGTTCAAAGAAGAAACTTGTAGAAATTATTGAACTTTAAAAAAAAAAAAAAAAAAGTATCATCATCTGTCATTTGAACAGACTTTTTTAAAAATGTGTTTCCATTTTCTTTGGACCGTGCTTATGAAACCTAATTATTTTTCAGACTTTATGAAAACAAAGGAGAGGCAGACTTCAGGGAGTCTCTGCTGCAGCTCTTTAAGTCCATCAATGAGATGATGAGCAGCATCTCTGATCAAACTGTCATAGTGAAGGTATGTACTTTGCAGGTCTCCATCTTGGCTTTACTTGTGCATCCTAAACGATAGTTAGGCTGTTGATGAAGTGCATGCTTGTATTTGTCCCCAAAAGCATGTTTTACCTCAAACGTGGTTAATACTTAGTGCTTCTAATGAAGGGTTTGTGACTATATAAAGGATGTGCCTCAAACAAGTAAGTTTACTTAAATTGCTGCAAGTACCTCACTTTTATTTTTAAAAGAGAACTTAGGGTTTACGTGATGTTTAGCTTATTTAACTTGTATAACTTTAAGGTATTTTTAAGGCATTATCTTTGAGATGCTGATGACAATGTAGATCCTCTTATTCTTATGCACTTACTTATATCGTAGGCTGTTCAGGAACTTCCATATAGTATCTTAAGCCAGAGTACATGTTTTTAATAGCAAATCAGTAGTGAGTCAGACTGCACACTCCACCCCACGCCCCTCTTCTTTTGTCCCTTTAAAGCGGTAGCTACTTTTGGTAGCATTGGCTGGCGCATGGAATTGGGAATATGGTCTCTGACCTCAAATGAACATGGGTGTTGATATCACAGAGCAGAAGCATTGACTTACAAGAGTGGTAGGTTTTTGTATCTAGAGGAAACAGTGGTCATTGTGCCGATACTGGTCTCACGTTCTGTTAGTGAATCTCTTCACCGTGGAAAAGTGCAGACTGTCATAAACATGCGTTTGATAAGCTACACCTTGAAGTTCTCCTTGTGATTCCAAATAGAATTTATAAAAGGACATAACGGTTGACCTAGCCGTGCTGGATCAGTTGAAAGATGATGATCAGAGAGGGGCTAAGAATTGGGGTTGAATTTAGGGGCAGTTTGACAGTACGACGACTCCTGCTCAGATGTGCAGTGGTTGTACAATAGAAGAACATTTTATAGCCGCTGGGAGGCAAAGACAGATGGTGGCGAAGTACTGTGCCAGTGCAAGAGGTTTCTCATGAAGGGAGCTGGGAAGAGTACGGCAGGAAAACACCTAAGTCAAAGACACGGGCCCTTTGTAGCTGAGTGCATGCAGGTCTTAAGCTACTAATACCATGCTGAGCACACAGCAAAAATAGATAGTGGGGATAAAGCTGCCGAGTTCGAATATTTTAGGCAGAGAGACTGAGACTGTATCATCTGATAACAAAATAGGGATATTACATGTTTCAAGAAAGCTGTATTTTCATTCCATTGACAAAGCATCTATCCTGAATGGAAATTGGTAAGTTTGAGTCGGTGACTCAGTGTAGTATCTGGTGTGTTACAAATACGATGTTTTCAGATTATGAGGACTGAATGTAAGATTTATTTTCCCTGCGACTCGTTTGTGAGGCCTACTTCAGGAAGGCAGATGAACATGAGCTTTTTCTCTTTTTCAACACTTTATGCCTTGAAAAAAATAAAATTAAAAATACCCCCCAAAACTGATTTGGTTGTCTTCACCCTGAGATGCAGGAAGAGAAGGCAAACTTCCTAGCAAAGGCTAGAGAGAGAGATGACGCTTAGAGCAGTTCTGTCCTAGTCTGTGTATTGGTTCACATTCCCATCTCTGCAGACTCGGGTAGAGTACATCTTCTGTCTGCATTTGGCTACGTGAATTACACTGGTAGATGAAGCGTTGACAGATGAGCCAGTGTGGGGTTGTCCGAGAAGGGTGCTTGTGGATGCCTGTCAGAAGCCTTGACAACCTTTCATTCATTATTCATTGCTTTCATCTCCTTTAGACTCTAATTACTTAGCTCTTAGAATACATAATTGTTAGTATTGGCTTTTTGCAGCTTGTGAGATTGCTTTTACTGTGTTCAAATACTCACTGAAGCACTACAGCTTTTTCAGTAACTAGAAATGTGTGGTTCTATTACAAAGAATAAAGTTATTGAATAGGTAGATAAACGTGAGGGTTTTTTGAGAGAGACTTAGGATGGCTTCTGTGAATCGTGCCTGTCAAAGCAGCTGGAGTCCTGGGAGGGTGTCAGTGACCATGTAAAGTGGACATGACATGGCAGGCTTTATTCGGCATCTTTATCAGCAGTCTGGAGTTGGTAGTTAAGTACCGTGCGAGTGGTGAGGAATGTCAGAAGGACCTCACAAAACTGAGTGGGCTAAAACACAAGCTTCAAGGTAGACAAAGGTAAGGCAGTGCATCACAGGAAGAGTAAATTAATCCCTGTATGGTGATCTACTTGAAACTAGCAGCTGTAGTTTGGGGAAGATGCCTTGGAGTCATAACCGACAGCTCTCCGAGGTCATCGGTTCCACGTGCAGCGGCAGGCCAAGAAGCAACAGGGTGTTGGGTGTCAGAGGGATAATGAGAACGTGGCAGGGTTGTCATTTTGTTGTTAGATACCCTCGCTGCATCTGCATCTTGCGTGCCAGGTGGTGTTCTGGTTTCTGTACTTCAGGAGATAGTTACAGGGGTACGGAGAACCAGCGTTGGGAATGGTACACCTTCCCGCTGGATGAGCACTCTGAAACTCTCCTGCACCGAATCCCACAGTACAAGAAATAGGATGCATTCGCTGACATCAGTAGGAGGTTAGTTTAAAATAAGTAAAGTTTTTTGTGTCTGCAGGCTGCTGTCACAGGGGGTTATAGAGGCAGTGTCAGCAGGCCCGGAAAGAGGTTAGGCAGATTTACAGACCAGAGGTCTGTAGATGTTCTGCAAGGATGGGTGCAGATGCAGCCTCTAAAGGATGCTGGGGGGGCCAGGAGAAGAATGGACCACACAGACTGTAAATGGCATCTCCTGTGGTCACCCCTGGAGACCAAGTGCTGGGTGATATGAACCATTCGTGTGACACAGCGAGCATTTCTTGTGCTGTTGAAGTTTGGTGGAAAACTAATGAAGATAAGCAGATAAGTTGCTAGGTTCCTGTGTTGTGCAGTTCAGATCAGCAGATCTAGCTGTAGCAGTTTCAGGCCTTTTTTTTACTGGTTTTAATAGATATTGAGGAAGCTAAATAAGTGTATACAAAATAAGTCTGTTTGGAGAGATAAGAAGTTGAAAAGACCTACACAGAAAATTAAGGTGCTTCACATTAAAAGAGACAGGCGCTTAATTCACACGTTTGAATATTTCTATTTCTCCTTGCAAAAATTGTAATCTGTCTTGATAGTTTATCAACTTGAAGCAGAACTGCCACTGGAAAGTTTTTCTGAAATGTTCACAACTTTTCTCTTTGGGCTGGTTATACTGATTTCCCCCTCCTCCCCCAGCCTATCTGTTAAGAGAGTAGCCTTCAAGCTGACACTGTGCGGGGGAGAATGAATGACTGCAGTCTTATGTTCTTAGCAAGAATTACTCTTTACCTATTCAAATATTTATGTCCTTGTGGAAGCTGATGAGCTGTTTCTGACTCAGGTCTTCAGTTACTTAAGATTTTGCATTTAAATTGCCCCTTTTTTAAATTTAAATTTTTCAAGGCTTTGGGTGCATTTAAAAAAAAAAAAAAAATCCTCAAAAGAAAACTGTATGAATTGTACAAGGATTTAAGATTGTAGAGCACAAAAAAGAGACTTTGAATTTTTAACTCTCTTAATATTCTGCTATTCCAGATTTCTTAGGGTAGGGGAGAATTTGTATATGTGACTACTGTGCAAACCTGACTTCAGTTTCAGCCTTTAAGGAAACAAAAGCAAGAGTATTTTCTGTGGAGGGCAAGTTAAAAGTGGCATTTTGCAGTTTTGTTGACTGCAGGTAGGGATAACTGTCCACAGCATTGATTAAATTTTTGTCAGGACTTCAAAGGAAAAAAACAAACCAACAAACAAAAGAGGAAAAGCCCCGTCTGTCTGCAAAATCCTCTACTGCACCAAAATCGTGATTTGCATTACTGAGGATGCTTTGACTCCCAGTTTCATGGCTGGGGAAGGCATTGAGCTGATCTTCTGCACAAGGTCCTCCAAGACGCCTTGCGTTGGCGTAGAATTAGGGAGAGGCAGGTCTGTGGCTGCTCTCCATCCTCCCCTGCTTCCGATGTGCTGTCGCTCAGAGCGGGGGGGCTCTGCAGGTAAGCCCAGTGCTGGCCCCGCTCTGCTGCCCACTGCGTCAGCGCAGTTAGTAGTCACTTTGTGGCTGAAGAACGGGTCGCCTAGTCCTTAAGGTGTACATTGGTAGTGGCTGGCTTAGCGTATGCATGGAAAAAACTGTATTTTTTTCAGAGTGTAAAGGTCTGTTTCCTTTCGTGAGCTTTTGGTATTGCAATATAACAACAATTTAAAAACATTATAAAAATTTTATTTTAAATTTGAGTTGTAGTGCTTCAGCTATGTATTTTTATAATAAATAGGTAAAAATCCATATATTCTTGGAACACAATTTGAGCAGAGCTTTATTTGCATTTATAGCTCTCTGTGGACTCAAATATGTTGCAATGAAAACATTAGGTGTAAAAATGAATTAACAACATAATTATCCTAGTCTATAAAGGCAGCAATAGTCAGTCCTGTAGATTTGAGTTTGGACGGCTACTGTGGTATAGATAACAGCATGTAAAACGGTGCAGAGTTTGTTTTTTATAGTTTGTTACCTAAATATAATTGTTTGGGGGTTTTTTGTGTGTCAGTGTTCACTGCAGCTAAGGCAGGCATTCAGAGCCTGCCTTTTACACTTTATTTATTTATTTATTTATTTATTTTAAAGGTGTGCAGTTGTCCAAACTGGAGAGGGAGATTCAAACAGTGACTTGAGCTGAGAGATGTTCTGATCGTCCTCTTGCTAATGACATTTTTCCTTGCATCATGACTGGTAGTGGGCTGCAGTAGCAGTTTGAGATGTAGAGAGATTAAACTTTGTTTTTCAAGTATCAGTTTGATTTTAAGAATTACTTGATTAAATAAGGTCTGTGGCATTTGGTGCATATAGATATTTTTAATGGTTACAAGTATAGTGAGCTTTCCTGATTTTATTCCTATTTTCTGCTAATTGGTGCATGATAATTATTTCCTTAACCTTTTACTGTTTAAGCGTGAGCTCAGCTGAAGCCTAGCATGACGTTTCAAGTTTAGATAAAAATGCAAATGTTTCCTAGTAATTTATTCTTGCATCTCTTTGAAACAAGGGCAGTTGAGCCAGCTGCATCGAATTTATGAGGACTGTCTGATTTAGGCTGCGTTTGTATGAGGGAGCTGAACTATTCTCAGCAGGGTTCTTGCGGTCTGCTCTAATGTTTGCTGTTATGCGTGACTTTGTACTGCTGCTCAGGATGACTGAAAAAAGATAGGCTGGTAGCTGAGTTAGTTCTCTGTGCTTTAAATGATCTTGATAAAGCACGTGTGTGTATAAAATTATCCTGTAATGTGAGCGCAGAGAGCTGGGGTGGAAGATGATAACGTTTCACTAATGCGAACTCTGGTGTGTGTGTGGTTTTTTAATAATCCTTGTCACTTTTAACACATGATGCATATTTCTCAGTATCCTTACCATACATTTTCCTACTCTAATACTGAGCATTTATTGCTAAAGCCACAGAAAAGTATTTAAATGAAGACAGGGAAATACATTACAAGCTGCTGAGGTACCTAGGAAGAAAACAAAAAAGACTGTATTGGCCTGCAGGGCTTTTCCAACAGGTTGAATACTTTATAACCATTGTTTAAAATTAGTTGAGTAACGAAATGCAACCATGGACTGAGGTTTCTGTGTCTCTTAGAAACTATATGGGAAATTCTGTTTTTACACTGGCAACAAATGCAGTAATCTCTAGAAGAGCACAATGCCGCATTAGTTATGATCATGCTTTGTGCTATTTTACACTGGATTTCGTGCCAGAGGTCCTGCTTCAGTTGTGATTTGGAACAAATGACTGCTGTAGACTGGGGCAGTTCAGAAATAGTGTTTAGCCATTCCTGGAAATTGTTTCATCCAGCTGTTGACTGGGCTTAATTTGGCTGGGTTGACGGGTTTAATAGAATGGTATCCGGGATAATGCTTGTGTAGAAGGCAGGTGCTTTGAGTTGAATGACACAAAAGATGAAAATTAACATTGAAATCATGTACAAATTGAGTCAGGTAAAACAAATTTATTGCTTCATCAAACAAAAAAGTTCCTAAGAATATACTATATTTGACGAAGAGATTTTATGCTTAATTTTGAGACTAGGCATGCTGTTTGAAATGAATGAGTTTAGAAAATGACATTTTTAAATTAGGTATTTTTGCTTTTATGTAGTACAAAGAGATGAGCTTAAATCCTAGAAAAAACCTGTAGTATACTAGTCAGAATGCATTTTGTTTAATACTTTGCAAACGTCATTTGTTCAGTCTAATGGCATCCTTAAGTTAGTGTTGAAGTTTTCCTAAACTGTTACCGTAGAGAAGCTTTTGGTACTGTTTTTTGACATTCCTTGTCAGTATAAGCCCAAGAACGGGATAAAAGTTAGAATTTTCTGTTGCTGCAAGACTGCTTTGCTGTACTCTGTACTGCTTTGTTTTCATTTACCGGTGACCAGTGTTATTATCACAGTAATCATTTGTTTTGTATTAATGAAGACATTGCTCAATATTCTCAACTGTCTAATACGCAAAAGTAAATTACTAAAACTCCCTTTGTTTATATCTATTATCCAAAATTATATCAGAAGTGACTTTACGCTATTTAGCAAGGCTACCCTACCTTGTTTTAGTATGCTCTAATGTGACAGAGAGCGTGCGTGCAGACCATTTGTCTTCTATCGAGTGGTAGAAGGATGCTGTGATGCAATATAGCGCCATATTTTTGGTCCCCTGCTGGTGTAGCTTCGTGTTAATACATCAGGGTGTTAGTTCAATTGTGGTAAAATAAATTTTTTGTGTTAAGAGAGTATCATTTCTCTTATTCCACAAGCCTTCTGATGTACTAACAGCTACCAGATGTGACAAGTAACAGAGATGCTTACAAACAGTGCTTGCCGAACACGGGGACTGCAGCACGAGGGGGTACACATTTGTACACCACTTGGAGACATGTCCTAAAATGTTCTCTAGTTGTACTAATCTTGTAACGCTTCTTAAACATGTTTTTGAGCATACGCACTTCTCCGTAAATGCGTTCTTCATGGTTTGCTATTATGTTGGATTGTCAGTGTTTGAAACGGTAAGCTGTGTGTCCCAAAACTTAAAGTTGAGGTGCTTACCTTTCCCTAACGACATGAAGTGGAGGTGTGTAGCTGTCCTCCGTCTCTGTCTGGGAGCACTGCTGCTACCTGCCTGTCTTCACCAAGAAATGGAAAACTCGGGAGCTTTTCTGTAAGACAGCTCCACCAGATGATTTTAGGGGTTGGGGTTTTCGGAATTCTTTTTTTTTGTTCCAAAAAATAAATGAAGCTTACTCTTATTTTACACAGTTCATATATGCACGTGTTGAAGTGCTGTAACAGTTTTTTTGAGACTTAAGGGTTTTTTTCCCCCCAAAAAAAATTGCAGAAAAAGTTCCTTTCAGAATAAAGTGACTGTGTAAATTGCTGGCTTAGGATAAATTTTTAGTCATAGAAACTCCTTGAACCTTTAGATCTGAGGAACGTGCTAGTTTTTCTCTTGGTAGGTCCCATTCCTTACCCATTGTTGTCTAATTAAACTGGTCTGGAAAGGAACCATCAGGCAAAAAGAGCCGTGGCAGCATGGGCACTGCAGTGGACCCTTCAGTGGTGGTCAGAGGGACCACCCTTAGAAATAACACCTCGTTGCACTTGGTCGTCTTTATTGTGGTCCATGTCTGATGAGTTTTTTCCCCCAACTAATCTTCCGATACAGACCATCACTGAATTTGTTTCTTCAACATGAAAAAAAGCCCTTGTGTGATTTAGCTGCTAGCTCTAAGTTCAAAAAAACCCAAAATTAGCTGTTAAGTCATTATAAGCCCACCGTTGAATTTATCTTAAAGGTTGCAAAGGATGACTGCTCTAGATAGAGGGGTGGTGGTGCTGATTTAAGGAGTAAGTTGCAATTATTCCCTGGAACGATAAAACCTAGGAATTTCATCCTGCGTATTGGCCGTGCAGTAACCATCAATTATTGCTTAATTTATTCTATTTAAGGCAAAGCTTTGACTTTTCTGGACCTTATTATTTTCACTTAGTGAGTTTTATTTCTTGGCATACTTAATTGCCTTTTTTATAGTTTAGAAGGGTATCCTTGAAGCACTACACTCATCGACTGAGCAGTGCAATAGGTTGTATTGGCAGCTGGTTCATGTAATAAGTGGCAGTTAATGGTTCTTTGCATATGTATGTACTTTGGCTGCGGTATAACACCTTTTATAGGTAGGTGTGATATTCATAATGGGGAAATTAACACGTGTTTGTGTAAGTGCACGGCTGTGTGTGGGGAGGGAGAAGTAAGGGATGAGACATGGTGTTGAAAGGTTCTCGGAATTAGCTCGCAGGCCGAGGTGCACTTGTTGACGTCACGCCGATCCTTGACTCGCCTGTGAATCACATCCCAGGAAAAAAAAAAATAAAATCCAATAATACCCTGACAGTCAATATAACAGTGAGTGTACAAGGAAGTTTAACTCAGTAACAGGGAAAACATATCCATTATTCATATGATGCACACTGTCTTGTTCTGCTTTCTCGCCTTTTTTATCCTTCCCCTTTGCTAGTTTATTTGTGTGCTTTGTAGTACTTAAAATGAATGATTTTGTAACTTGATAAGGGTAGTAATAATTTCTCACTTGTTTTCCACAAAGGGAGAAACCCCTTTGGGCAGTAAGATTTTTAGTGCAGCCCAGCTTGAAACTGTTTGTAATTATTGACTATGTGAGATGGATAGTTCCAGCTTTGTTATGAGTATGTAATGTGATCACATGGCAGTTATTGCAAAAACCTGTTTGATTAAAAATCAAAGAATTCAGATTCTTCATTATTGTGTTTTCTCTAATGCTTTTTTGAATTTTTGAGTGTCTTAGGCATCACTGTGTAACTATGAAATTAAGATTCTGATTTAGTTTGCCATGTACTTCTTGCAGAACTGAGGAAGTTGAACCTTTGTCCAGTGCCGATCAAGAGTGGAAAGTAATCTAATTTAATTTCTTTCAATGGAAAAAAAAACAAAACCTCAAAACCCAAAAAACCAAACCAAAACAGATGGCTTATTTGTTTTTTCCTGATGTTATATGTAAAGGCGAGCACAGGGTTTTTTATCTGCTGAATTTAATATTCCTCACTTATGTATTCCGGTATCCTGGGAATAACCAGCATTGCAATTGTGCTACTGCTAACAAAAGATCTACTTCCAGCTGCAGCTTCTAACAGAGTAAAATTTACAGTGAGAGCTGCTCTTTTACAGGAGTTAATATCAACAAAAAGTTACTTTCGTACGCCTTTGGATTACACAGATACAGATTTAATTACGGGGCTGCAGAGCCTACTTGTCTGATCATGCTGTCATTTAATTGAGTCAGTTGAGATTGGAAATTGGGAAATATACTTCCACAATTTTCTTTAAATTTTAAGATATTAAACTTCAATTGGTTTGTCCATAAAGTAGAACGTAAATGGCTGATAATTGTTGGAACTACAAGCTTTAAACTGATATTGTAAATAGTTCTACCTGATAGTACTTCATTTAAGCCATTAAAGTGTTAATTTTAATGACTGTGCCAGCAAAGTGTGAAATTTTAATTCAAGATATAAAATGCAAGCTCTTTTTTAGTATGTGTTACTAAACATTTATTGCTACATGCATTTGAATGATAAGCAAATAAAAACACAGCGATGGCTGCGGTTTATAACTGGTCATTAGAGTCCTCATCCATCAAAACACATAAGCGTGTACATAATGGGACTATTTGCATAATTACAGTTATGAGCTTGATTTCTGAGCGTGTAAGTAGTCCTTTAAGCATACGTGGAAATGTTTGATCAAGCTTGACAGTTTAAATGGACTATGAATAAAAACTGGAACACTCTGAAATTTGAATCTGACCTGTTGACACGTTTGTTTTTTGCTCTTTTAAAAGTGGTCAGGAAGCGCTGGCAAACTTCCCACGCTGGCTACTTGAAGTTATTCGACAGGTTTCTCTCTCTTCTGAAGAGTTCACTCTGTAGAAGCGGAGACTCTTAGTGGCTTTTAAATTCAAAACTGCCCCTGCCCCCACCCCCTCCCTTTTTCTGCTGTTTCTGTGAATGCTTCAGCAGGTGAAAAATCACAGCCTTTTTTTTTTTTTTTTTTTTTTAAAAATGAATAGCAAACACTGAGTAGTGTCAGTGCTGTGGAAATATACCTTTTTCTTTTATTTGAGCAAATATTGGTGGGAAACGTTTGGGTATGTACTCAACTCTAGCTGATAAGACTGAATTTGAGAACAGAATTGATCATGTGCTGTAACAGTCTCACCTTATACATTTTGTTTGCTGTGTTGGCAATGTTTCTGCAATATTGAATATTCAAGGGAAAAGAAATTTGTGCAGAACAATATACGAGCTGATTTGAAGATGAGTGTACTGTGTGCTTAAGTTTTAAGAAAGTAGTATTTTAGCTAGAAATTCGTTCAGCTGCTGTAGCCTATAGCTTTTTCCTCCAGGGTGGGTGACATTTCCAGGGCCATACTTGGTGCTCACTTGCAGCTACTTCTGTACATGCTGGAATACCTTATAAAATTCCTAAAGAATCCAATAGTGCTTTGTAATTTAGCAAAAAGAATTGCCTGAATTTGTGCTTTTGGGTGTGTTCTTTGACATGGATATATGCTTTCTTAAACCATCTAACCAAAATCACTTTAATCTGCATTTTTATTGAGAAATATGTAAATTAATAATTGCTTCATACATTATTCAAGAAAAGATGTATTTTGTATTGCTGATACCTCTGCTAATCTTATCTAAAGATATGCAGATGATTTAATTAAAATAATTATACTGTATAATATACCTGAACTTTACTCTAAAATAGTACATATTAATCATTAATGGTACTTGTATTTTTAGCTGGAAAGACAAGGTATTTGATTGATAATGGATTCTAAACTTTTTTTTTTTTCTCCCTCTTTTGCTCAACAACTTGGACCAAGATGTCCATTGTGGCTGTAATCAAACAATCGACTTCATGCATTCAGGAATGGTGGAATTTGATTTAAAATTACTAGGGTGTGGCAGAAAAATACAGTTGTTTGAAAATAGACAAGGGGGTTTTTATGTACCTCTGAGGCAATACTCCTCAAGTCTGTTTCCCTGCGGCTCTTGCTACTGTTAACAACTACTGCTAAATAGAATTTTTCTGTCTCTTGAATTCCTCTGACTGTGGAGTTGTATAATATAATCACTTGTCACGTCATGGACTTCAGACTAGAAAAGAATTGATTAAAAAAGAAAAGTATAAGGGCTCATCTTCCTTATAATTCAAAAGGATAGTGAGCATGTGGTGCGCTTGTTGATGGAAACGGCAAATTCTAATCATTAAACACTCAAACAGAAATGCCTTGTATGGGGAATGAGTCATTCCCCCCTTTGAGGCAAAAATACATCTGTAATCAAACTGTTTGATACTATCGATAAAATGCAAAGCAAAATAAGTCTGACTGTTGTGGTTTATATTTGCATTACTGTGGGTTTTTTTTCTAATCTGGTGCTCAGTGGACACAAGAACTCGGGGAGCCTCAGTGGAAACAGTGCATGTGTATGAGCTAACAAGGTTAAGATTACAACCAGAGACTTTTGCCTGAGTGTTTCTTACGTAGAACATTTGCTCATCTATTATTTGAAGTAGGGCATTTAAATCCATTTGCAAATGAAGAAAAAAAAACCCCGGCTTTATCTGATTGAAATTACTGTTTGTGTAGATTAGGTGATTAATATCTGTGCTGTTACTAGAGGTCCATTTCCTGTTGTCTAACCCAAAGTGTGTTCCGGCGCGATTCCATTAAAGTGAGGGGCAGTTTTTGTTTGCTGGGTTTTTGCTCTCGATGCCTGTACGAGAATATTTGCTCTAGAAATAAATAAATAACTACTAATTGTGACTAAGAAATGGGAAGGCGAAATTAGTTAAAATTACTGTGAATTGTTAAAATATTAAGCATCTGTTTGTATCTTCTGAATCCTTTCATTATGTACTGTGAAATGGAGTGACAGCTGCAAGTTCAAGGGGAACTAGAAAGAACTGCAGTTTCATTAGTGGCTACTGAGAATTTACTGCAGGGAAAAATGATAATTGTGCATTTTTGTTTCATTTTTAAGTAGCGGAGGGAAAATTAATCCCAAACAACTGTAGCATGGCTGATGAGGAGGATGAGGAGAAGGTGCTTCTCCAGCTGTACAGAAGATGGGGGGAAAAGGGATTAAAGGAACATAACTTAGTTATGGGTTGTGTACCGAGACACCAGACGGTTTCTGTAACGTGTTGGAAGGAGTTTGCAAGTCTCTAATTTTGGTGTAAGTAAGTTGTCAGTTTTGCCAGCTTACTAATCTTTCATGCCTCTTCTTTTAAATCTGCTAAATCTGAAGGTTTCATTTTCATTGAGTTTCAGTTTAGGTACCTTACCCCCAAAAGAACACGCTAAGAGCAAGCCACGGGGGTTCGGCTGAAGCCACAGGGAAGAGTTAAGCCAAAGCGACCTACGGGCGTGTGATTCTCTTCTTGCAGTCTTTGCATCGCCTTTATAGATGTATGAATTTCAGTCTTGTTTATTTGTTGTTTTTATTTTTTTAGGGGGCAGCACTTAAATACTTGCCAGCTATTGTCAATGATGTGAAATTAGTATTTGACCCAAAAGAACTTAGGTGAGTAGTTAATGAAATGTATAGTGTGAACTTTATCTACATCTTTCTTTTACACACACACATCTATATACACGCACACGCATATTATACACACACATATGTAAAAATACATATGGAGGCATTGAAATATGATCACCTCAGATGTTTTATCACTTTAATTTTATTACCTTTTTTTTTTCTCACTAGTATTTTTAGGGCTATGAAAATAGCCTGTTTTTAAAAGTAACGTGTATGGCATCAAGGTTTGGCAAACATCTTGACAAACTTTGCAGTCTTTTTGAGTACAATCATGTAATGAGACAGCAAGGGTTATCAATCAGGCAACTGACATCAAAACTCTTAAGCGATATACTTGATGCTTCACTCGTTCAAGTATAAATTTAATGTAAAGAATAACTCTGTTTTTGTTCAGTGAACTTGTTGCTGGGTCGACATTTCAGTAGCTCATAAACACAGGAATGTTATTAGTAAATAGGATAATAGGAAGATGTTTTGGAACAAAAAAAACAATAGAGATACCAAATGAAAACTTGTATATCAGGAGAGCATTTAACTTAAAGAAAAAAATAATTTTCTCTTTCACAGTGCTATTACAAGGCCTTTAAGTTGAAAAAAAAAAACCCAACCCCTTTTTTATCTAATTTGATTGCACAAACCCTTCTATATATTGTCTATTTTCATTTCTGTGCTCTGGTGTGTCAAAATGAGGAAAAGAAAGATAAAGTAGAAATAAAAGAGATAAGTATAATCTTAGTCTAACATTCCAGTGGCCTGAGGAACCTGACATTTAGCTTCTGCTTGCCCCTACTGTAAACTTTTTTACATGTACTCTTATGCTTCCTGTGGGCCTAGGGAGTACATCATTGGTAGAGTTTCTGGACTAAATCATAATTTTGATATGTGATAGTAAAAGTACTGGGAAAATATACCACATGAGTAATACCAGGATTTAGCCTGTTTTACCCCAAACACTGGAAGTGTAGTTCTGTCACTTACAGTGTTTACATTGAGATTGAATAGTGCTTAGAAGGGAAGTCTTGATAGGAAAAATAAAAACCCCCAAGATTTTAGGAAGTGATATAAAAATTATTGAAAAGTCTTTTAAAAATCTGTATTATGTGGGAGCTCAGCTGATAAGCGTGATGATACCTTATCCTAAAACGTGTATTTGTGGGGCTTTATTATTGGTTAAAGCTTGTAATGTGAATTATCACTTTTTTTATTTTTGGCTCATATGGTCATGTATTAGTCTGTTAATGGTATGTGATGGTTGAAGTAAAGAGGCAATAGCACAGACAAGTGAAACTTGAAATCTAAAACCTTAAATGAAACATGGGAAAAGAGTGTAAAACTGAGATAATAAGGGAGAGGGAAAAAGACTACACAAAAAACTAAACAGGTGTATTAATGACAATTCACATTTCTCTGGAATCCCTCTCTAACTCTTTTATGTCTGGAAGAAAATGAGTTTGCTTGTCCGAAAGTATGTAGTTGTTTTATCTAGTTTTGTGCTATTGAATGTTTTTTACATGTTTTGGAGAGAGATTAATATATTTTCACTTGTCTCTCCGTATGTAGCAAACTCTTCACTGAATTCATCCTAAATGTTCCCGTGAGCCGGCTCACAATCCAGAAGCTATACTGCTTGATAGAAATAGTTCACAGTGACCTCTTCACGCAGCATGGTAAGCAGAGCCTTTGCAACCATTAAATTGTCGCATTATTCATTGTCTCCAGACCTCTGCAAGTGCGAGGTTTGTCCTTGCTGCCGAACGCGGTGGAGGTTGTAACCAATTAAGATTGTTCCATTAGAAGGACAAGAAGATCTAAAATAAGTGAGGAAATGCTAATTGGCACTTACTGCAGGTTATAGATCATAAAGAATTGAAAGCAAAAACTTGTAATTTTTAATTTAAAAGGGCACTAAGCATCCAGTGTTTTTGGCATGTGTTGTAACTTTAACTATGATGTATTTTATCAAAAGTGATGAATTCACCTTTTGAGCTCAGTGAAGTTCAATGGAGAGAATGGAAGTTTTTGATGTCTTTTCTTTCCAAAGCGTTGTTCTCTCCCCTAGCTGAAGTAAAACAACGTATAAACCCTTTAGAGTGTGCCATTCATCCATGCTTTATTTTCTTACCTTCCTTTTACATTAGTGGGCTAGTGAAAGGTAAGTTCAAACACTTGTCTTACAGATTTCTTTATTTGAGGTGAAACATTTTACTCTTTTTCTAGATGACTGCAGGTTAAACTAACCTAAACTAAGAGTTTATGGGCTGTCAGAAGAAGTTAATGAGGGAGCAAATAGGCGATGGTTCAACGATAAGGGAAATTTGAAAGGATTCTTCTGTCGGATCAAAAATGCTGGGACCATGTGATGCAAAGTGCTCATAAAACAAATTTTTCTGGTTCCAATTAAAAAAAAAAAGTTCTTGGTGGGCTGGCTTTGTGCTGGCAGGCGTTGTACCAGATCAGGTAATGTCTAAGCACAGCTATGTAACTTTTGGATCTAGTAACTTCCACTTAGCAAAAAAGTATAAAGCCAACACAATCTATGCTGCAATCTATTACGCTCCTTAATTTCACAACACTTTGTTTTCCCACCTGGTGCAGGTCAACGACACTCCTAGAAGGTGGGATATTGCATGCATCTGGTATTAACAACTGTGGAATTAGGTCCTACCTGTCACTTTTTCTTTCCACTTGACATTTTCTTCCTAATTTTGCACAAGTAGTAATGAAGAGTGATGCTCAAAGAATGAACTTTACATTTTGATAGCACTTTTTATTTAGACTGAATTTGCTGTAAGGTTGTTCTCCAAATTTATGATTTATAAAAAATACATGTAAAAGTATTGAGTCTACATGATACAGGCAAGCTTAAACCTTAAACATTGGTTAAAAAAAAAAAAAAAAAAGGTCTAATGAGAGTTAAGACTGGATGATAGAGATCTTGGAGACTCTGATCATTCCAAAAAAGAGAGAGAGCTTTTCCGTAAGGAAGCCTTCAGTACAGTTACAGTCCCACTTGAGCAACAAGGCGTAACACAGGTTGTAAATTTACTTCCTGCAGTTATGGATAGTGATGAAGTAAGAATAAATTTCTAAAAAACAGACTCCACCAGCCGTGTCACCACATGCTTCACTAGCAAGTCCAAATGCAGTTCAGCTTGATCTTTGCTTTTGAGATCTTTTGAAATTATTCAGCCCTTATGAGCCACACCAAGTGAGTGACAGTCATGTGTATTTTTAAATGCAAGGTTTCCAAGAATAAAAAGGAGGAATGTAGATGAAGTTGCTGGTGTTGAGGCTTGGATAAAATGGTAGAGGTCTCCCTGAGACCATTTTAAAGTTTGCTTTTTAAGATACGTGTATCAAGTGTTATACCTTCCCTTCATTCCTTCTTAGCTCTCTGTCTTTGTAGTAATTTTTCCTTCTATTGGCTGCTTTTAGGTCTTTGGGGCAGAAGTCAGTAATATAAGGTATTATACTTGATTGTCCTGGATAGGAGGAAATTGAGGTAACTTGCATAGAACAAGAAATTATGCCTATAGAAAACACTCCTAAGGAAAGCTGTAGTGGCACGTCATGTGTTTACTGTATTAATCTTTGACTTCCCCTGCTCAACCAAATTTCATTCTCAAAGGTGGAAGGAGAAACTGTGTGTGGCTGGTTTGTTTTTCAAACATACCCCTCAGCCACGTGGGTTGCAGTGAGTGGTATAGTCTAACATTATTCTCTTGTAGAGCCACTAAGAAATTTAAATGAGTCGGTTTTAATAGCAGGGTCATTAATCTGAACTCAGTCCGGTTTTGTTGACAGAACAGTGCTACTTAATGGCTTTTGGATCTTATCAGGAGACTCCTAACCAGGGGTTTTCATGTCACCGGCTATTAAGAGTGTCTTAAATCTAACATGCTTCAATTGAGCTGTAACAGAGATTCCCGGCACGTATGCTGCTAGCGCTGCCCAGCCTGGCGCGTGCGGCACTGTCTGACTGTGCAGGACGCTCCCTTCGCCCCGCTGCAGCTCAGCTGTGCGGGAGCCCGGCTGCGCACCGGAGGATGGAGCCGGGCACCGAGGAGGACCCGCAGGGTTCGGTACAGCAGTGATGCGGCTGTGCCGCTTCCCGCGGTCTCTGTTAGCATCCACATCTCTCCATTCTGTGTGGTTTTCTGTGACCTCGTATATATGTGTATTTTTTTCTGTGTGTTGATAAACAAAGTGTTATCTTAAAAGCTTCTCTTGCCACTGGTAATTCCCTGTAAAGCTTGTGTCTGGAGAACCGGTTGTGCTGGGAAACTTTCATAAACATTAAAATTCGCTTGAAAATAAATTAAAGTTGTAGCCACAACCTTTGTTAAATGTAGATTTTCCTTGCTCTGTGGGTTTGAGTTCTTATTGCTGAAAGGTAGTTCACTGCCTCTCCTCCTCCTCATTTATTCAATATATTTTAACTGATAGGCAATACTTTCATATAAGTATCCAACTAATCCTGTATCATATTGCAGAAATGAGATTTTCTTTTCTAAAAGCAATATGCTGTACAGGATTGTGGAATTGATGGAAAACTGTAAAATGTACAGAAAATCAAACAGCATTTCATCAGTGTATTTCTGTTAGAGAAAAAATGCTCTAATTCTGTGCTTTGAGAGGTCAAGGAAGATTTATTTTTGTCTCCAGAGGAATTAAAATTCAAAACACATGAAATCGTGAAGCTTGAAGGATTTGGGGGTGAGAGGGGTGGGTGTGTGAAAATAGTTTTCTAAAGCATTGTGCTTGACGAATGATGTTGAGTGATGGATGGTTCAGTGGTCTTCACGAAATCTGAAAAGCTTGGGACCTTGGATGAGAATGTACTATGGTATTGTAGTTTGTATGCCTTTAAAAAAGGATGTGAAATATAGTTTTAAAATTTGTTAGCTTCTTTTCTGGTCATCTCGTGTGCCATTTATATGTTTCCTTCTGAAATTCAAGGTAACTTTTCTCCTTTGCAGAACTTCTACTTATTTTCAGTGAGCTTTCTTCAGCCCTGTCAGGAAAACTCTGTACACTCTTTATGTTCAGGTGCTTTTGTCCTAACAGTGGCTCATAATTGAGCCCTTACACCAAAGGGAAAAAGAAAAATCAGTATGTAGCTAGTCAGTCAAAGCAATGTTAAGCAGTGTGTGTGTGTGTATTTGTATATATGTATTTCATAGGAGAATAATAGCTAGGTGACTTCAAGGAGCATATTTTTCCAAGCTTGTGGTTATTTACAGAGGCCAACAAGTAGACATCATCTCTCTCGATAGACTAAATTTGTATCGGATCTTCATACTTCTAGTTTCTGTCCTTGAAACAACAAATATTCAGATATCACTAGGGAGAAAAGCTTTTCCTGTTGATTCCCTGCTAACAGAAGGACAGCTGCTTCTGCCTGCTTTCAGGGGTTACGTTCATCGAGTTCAGGCCTGTTTTGCACATTGTAGATGATCTGCCTTTTTTTCCCTCCGCATTTGTATCAATAATCTGTTATGGCTTTGGTAAAATAAATGTGAATTTTCCTCTGGACAAACATAAGTTGCATCTTGTTTTTCTCGAGTGTGGAAGAATGATCATGGTTGGTGCAGAAGTTCTCCACGGTGCTTATTGTGACTGTTTCCAAGAGCTAAATCACAGCAATGAGCTGAGAGCCTGCCCTGTAGGAGTTTTTCAAGACCTAAACTGCCATGCTCTCCCATACTATTTTTGGATGATTTATCTCACCTTTGTGTATATATATTGCCCAGGTAGCGATACCAGCAGGATAAAGGATGGTTGTGAACAGGGAGATTGGCGATCTGTGCTTTGGAGGAGTTCATTTGAGACTGCCCCATTCCCTGATTTTTGTAGAGAGGAAAATTACTGGGCAGAACTCCTCTGCGTAGAGGCTGGACGTTTCTGAAGGGTCTTTGAACACCCCAGTGTTCATCTGTGCTAACTGGGATGCAACTTTTTGCGTGCAGTAAAGCATTTTAAATTGTCAGGGTTTAACATCCTGATTCAGCAAGTTATTTGATTTTTGAGACTTGAATAGAGCCGTAAATGTACTAGTTTAGACAAATATGTGTGCATCCTGCTCAACGATAACATAAGTACATCAATATGTTCTTATAAATGCCATACATAATATTTTATGTATTTAGATAAATGTAAGATATGTAGGAATATATAATAATTTCATATAGATAACTAGATATGACCGTATATAAGTAAATACATGTATAACTAAGTAACACTTATTACCCTTACCACAGTAATGTACACAGATCTGTTACGGTGCACACAAAACCTTTTTTGTCTGTATAAAGCAGCAAACTTTTGATTGAGACCAGCCCTTCATCTCTTCTTCTCACGTCCCTCTCCCCTCCAAAAAAATCCCACCTCAAACCGCAAAACAAAGGAAGCATTTCTTTAGATTGGCACCTGAAACAATTCTGTGTTGTAAAAGTCTTCTGTAAGAGTATGTCCAAATGTAAGTATGAATTCAAAAATCAGTGTGGAACAGTTTTATAACAACCTAGTGCCTGTTTTCAGTTCGAAATGTGTAAGTACTTACAGTTAGTAGTTAAATGAAGTGTCTTATCTTTGCAAACTTCAAAATTTTGGTTTTATGTAAATAGTGATTTATCTGATTTGTCTTGTCCCATAGAGTTGTGTTCTCTGTTGCTTTGTGTTACAAATGACTTCCAGCTAATTACTAAGTAAACTGTGTAGCTGCTGTATTCTTCAATAGTTAGGAAATCTAGTGATTTCTCCGTTAGGAAATTGATAGTCTATTAAATATTAGTAGACAGCATATAGCATTTATAAGAGTTCTTATTGTTTAATTATGACTAAAATGATGACCTTTGTGTCCATACTGTGTAGCAGAAGCGAGGTTACTACGTGTAGGTTTTACTTTTTTGGCCACATTAACTAAATGAACCATAAAATAAAGAAATGCATTTGTCAGTGTCCCTCCAAATGAAATGTTTTTAAATTGACAAAAATTTATTGCGTGTGTTTAGCTTCAGCGTAGTTCCTGTGGCAGTGTTTCATTTGAAGTCTTTGCTTGGATGCTCATAAGTTGATAATGCCTCCTGAGCATCCTTTTATAAAGATTAATATTTTATTCTCACTGCACATTCCTGTGACATTAATCATTGTGGGTTGGACTTGTGCAGTAGAGAACAGATGTCGAATTATTGTTGTCTGTAATCATTGTGCATCATACTCATGAGCTATCTTCAGAGCTGGCTTTTGAGCAGGAGACTAATGTTATAGACTATAGATTTATCAAGGTTGCCCATTAATCAGGGCTGGGAGGTGTTTGTGACAGGCGGGCTGATGAAGGTTAACCTTTCCTCTTCTGTACTTCTAATCAAGATACAGTTGATCAACCCAGTGTTTTTCAAAATAGTTTATAGCAAAGGATGCACTTAAAATCTTATCTCCTTGTAGAGCGTATTACCATAGTACTAGACTTGTTAAAATATAGATGGATGTTTGTGTGTGTTGGTAGGTTTAATCTTTGCATTTTGTTGCCTCCTAGCTCTTGTATTTTAATAGAGGTATCTGGAAAACCTTAAAGCGATGGAATTGTTTCAATAGCTGTTTCTGCTTCAGTTCAAAGTGAAGCTGGGATCTGTTGTGTGATTAGAAACCAATGGGACAAAGGTACTGGTCTACTGGATGGGGTCTACTGGAAGTGACTTTGCGGTGAAGGAGCTGCGGTGCTGGGGGGCAGCACCCGAGCCCGCTCCAGTGGCATGAGGCACCCTTACATCAGTGAGGGCCAGCTGCACGCAGCGCTGTCTTAACAAGAGCCTAGGCAGCAGGGCTAGGGAAGTTTTTCTCATACCCTGCAAGAAGGCCTTTAAAAACTGCAAGAGAAAGGAAAAGCGTGTAAAAATCACCTAGTGTATGTAAATATGATTTTATAACCTGTCAGATGCTGAGTTTCATAACTACCCTTTTGATTTTAGACATAGCTTTTGTCTTTCTTATTGGCAATATTTATTCCTTTTTGCCTGCTTCAAAGTAAGCTCTGTATTGTAGCACCATAGAATGGTTTGGGTTTGAAGGGACCTTAAAGATCATCTAGTTCCAGTCCCCCTGCCATGGCCAGGGACACCTCCCACTTACACCAGGTTGCTCCGTCCAGCCTGGCCTTGAACACCTCCAGGGATGGGGCAGCCACAGCTTCTCTGGGCAACCTGGGCCAGTGTCTCACCACCCTCATAGTGGAAAAATTTCTTCCTGAGATCTAGTCTAAATCTCCCCTCTTTCAGTTTAAAACTGTTACCCCTCGTCCTCTGGCTCCACTCCCTGATCCAGAGTCCCTCCTCAGCTTTCCTATANACTGCGCTGCACACCTTGGTGTTACTGGCATACTTGCTGAGGGTGCACTCAATCCCACTGTGCATGTGGGTATTTCTTGCCTAGCATGAAAGTTCCATTGGTAATTTGAAGGCCAAGTAATCTTTAGAAAGATTTCACGGTGTTGGTGCTTGCACAGTTCTCTGGAGTATGGGGGTTTTGTTGGTGGTGGTTTATAAGCTTGTTTGTTTGTTTATTTTTAGAAGTCTGGGAAGGATCTGGATTGTTTTATCAAGTACCCGGCACACCTTGACGCTTTGTTTTATCCTCTAGTGTTCTAAAACCTGCAACAGCTACAAACCAAACAGCAGATGTTGGCGAGTTGTTGAGGAAGGCAGAGAGCCTGTAAGGTGGTAACTGAGGAGCATTGTCAAGTCTACCCAAGGGGACTTAGTCTTTTGTATAGGTCGTGTAATTTCAAATGAAGTAGTGTGACAAATCAATTAGTTTTTCCTTTCTCAGAAATTCAACTTGAATACCTTCTCTATTGATTAGAGCGTACTCTAGACAATCTAACTCAAAGGTGACATAGCTGCAATTTTCGCCTTCTGCATACTTGCAGATATTAAATTGATCTTTGACCATTCTCTACTAGTGGGGCTTAACGGGGACATGAAACATTTTCAGACCTCTAATTAGGGGCCTTTGTAATTTATTAAAGATTGATTCACCTCGCAGGTTTTACAAAGGCATGTTCATATGTCTTTGCTGGAGTGCTTAGTAACTGGGCATCAGGGTTTCCTTCTCTCCCCTGCATTTGACGAAAGGAGTGTGCTTCACCGCTGTTCCGTGGAGTGTTTTTAATCTGCACTTTTCTTTCCAAGTTAGTGAAATCCGAAGGTAATGACATGGACTGAGGTTTCACAAATGCGGGGGCAGAAGGCTGCAATCTCAAAGCACCTCTGGGACAAACAGGCTGAGCTGAACTAGGCCATTCACTGGGTTGAAATTTATATGGAAAATAGGTCGTTAATTTTGACCCGCACCCATCTGGTGATTCCTGTCATGTAAGATCAGTCTGAGTACTTGAGCAAGAAAGTGGACTTTTTTTGGGATAGGAGTGAGTGATCAAGGGCTGGAGCAGTTCAGAGGCAGAAGTTCAAAGCGAATGTGAAATGGTGATTGTACGAAATGAGAGTCGGTACCAGGAAAACCTTCTCTATGTAGTAGCTGGATCTTCACTCAGATTCTGCCCCGCCCCCCTTCAGGTGATGCTGTGGGTTTTTTTTAGCTAAGGTTATGTATTTGAAATATGTGACAGCATACTATTACTTTAAATGCTTGTACATCTATGTCTGCCATATTAGGGCAGTTTGGAGACTTCAGTTTTATATAGCTTTAGATCATTTAACGAGCATCCTGGTAAATAAGCTCTTTCAGTGAGGTCAGTTATGTTTAGCCAATTTTCTTCGCAAACATCACCACCTTGTACAGGCAACTACATCTGAAGATCAGCATAAAGTATTTCAGCAGCATTTTTTGAGCTATAAAAGACCATGTCACGCAGCTGAATGTCAATCTGAATGGCATCGTCCATCTCGGGGAGTCAGGTTTGTACAGTTGGGCTGCGCTGCATCGGTAACCAGTACGGGTAAGGTAAAGGAAGTTTAGTACACCTTGCCAACACTCAATCAGTCAAGCAAGCGAGAAGCTGAGCTTGTACGTAATGCCTTGTGTGATGGTGCTGGGTAGGTCCAGTTGATCAGTTAAGCAAAGGCTCTTAACATCACTGAAACCACTCAAGGACTTTGCTGAACTGGGGCTGGTGGCGGTGTGGGTGGGAGGGTGGTGCTTGTCCAAGCATTCTTAACCCAATGACTTCATTTTCACTTGCTTATAACTTTTTCAGGTTTTTATGGTTTTGGTGTGAAAAGCAGGTGACTGGAAATCTGGAAGTTGTCTTCTTTTTCCTGATTTTTTGATCTTGCGTAAGCACTGAAGCAGATTGGCTATTTAGGCAGTGCTGTGGAGTTATTTAAAGCTGTGTATGTAACCTTATGTTTTGTGTGCAGACTGCAGGGAAATCTTGCTGCCAACAATGACAGATCAGCTGAAGTATCACTTGGAAAGACAAGAAGATTTGGAGGCTTGTTGCCAGTTGCTGAGTAACATCCTGGAAGTACTTTACAAGAAAGATGTGGTTAGTATTGTGCGGTTCTGTGATGATTAGCACTTAAAAGAAATGGATCTTAATAGACTGAATTAAGAAGGTAACTCCTGATGGCTTCGACTTTCTTTTCTCCCCCTCTCCCCCCAGTCTCTTTTAAGTCTTCTTTTTAGGTATCCAGTGATGAGGATGTGTTGTGTGACAGCTCGGGACGTTTCTTACTGTTTCTGAGGCACATCCAATAACAATTTTCCAGACATTAGTTAGATAGTGAGTAAACAGATATTCTTAGGAGTTCAGCCTTTCTCTTACATGGTGTCTAGGCTCTGCCAGGTGGAAAATGTTTGGGGTTTTTTGGTTTGGGTGGGTTTTTTTCTCCCATGAGCATTTTGGGAAATGCACATTTGAGTTGCATTGATACTGGCCTGCTAGGCCAGCCTGAAGGGGGGAGGGGGTGTGTGTATATACACACACACATATATATATACACACATGAACATACACTTTTGTCAACACAGCAAACTTGTTTAGCATTTTGAAGTGCCTTTTAAAGTTAGCTAGTAAAGTTCTCCACCTTAGTAAGAGATAACCTGAACTGGAAAGTGGTAGCTTCCGCATGAATGTTGGAACTAGTGTCTTACCCATTGAGACTGTAAACGTATGAGATGGTTGCGCATGAGAACCTGTGCAGTGCCCTGGGCTGGTGTGCAGATGTGTACCTTGCCTAATAGTCACTTTTTTTGTCTTCTCTTGACATCACACAAATATGCAAACATTGGTGCTTTGCTGGAGAGCTGCAGTGAGTTGATGCTCTCTTAAAGAAGTTTGGGCCGATGAGGCTGCTGCCTGAACCTTCAGTCCTCTGGAGAATCACACCCTAAGTTAGTTGGAAAGGACCTCGGGGGTCAGCTACTCAAATCATATCTAGCATCTTATTTGACTGTGTTTTTTGGATTCATTCTGATTTTGTTTCTTTTTAAAAGTAGTTCTGTGTGACAGCTTCAGAGAGTGGGTTGTTTTAAAAAAAATACTTTTTTTTGACAGTGTGGCTGCTTCCTGTCGCTCTTTTTTGGCTGCATTTCTCTCCCTGGTAGCAACTCACTTGCAGCTCGCCCCTCTCCTGGGCTGAGCCCAGCTGGAGCCGGGCTGCTGGAGTGGCAGGAGCAGAGCCGGGAGCTGCCCTGCGCCGCTGGCGGCCGGCTGCGAGGGGGCTGCACAAAACAGATCTCCATTTGCCCATGGAGCAGGGGGATGGAGAAGGGGACAAGGAAAGGAAGGAAACTCTGCAAGTGAGGAGCAATGTAAAGTAAAATTGAAAATGGGCAGGAGCAGTGCAAGTGGCAGGAATGCAGAGGAGGAAAGTCTTGGAGAGAACTCATAGGAGAGGAAGCAGCGAGAGCTGAAGGGTGGAGAGGTGTGGAGTACTGAGACAGATGCATTCTTCCCTGCAGATGCGCTTGGTGCCAGGATTGTAAGGTCTATCCCAAATACACATCTGTCAGCAGCAGGAAGAAAAGTCTATACTGGAGCAGTAGCTGTGTGTATTTGCACTGATGATGGCTCGTTCTTCAAATACGCAATTGCATTTTTCATATATGCAAGTCTGCCGCTGGTAGTTCAGCATCCAATGATAAGATGTGGGTTATTATACGTATCCAAGGGCAAGAAGAAAATGGTTCATTGGAATGTTCGTTTGATGGTCAAGAAGCAACACAAAGATGCTGCCTTATTTAGACAATTATCTGGGAAAACACGTACAAATGTTGGCTATAGAATTGTTTCCCCTTTCCATCTCGCAGACCCCTATTGAAGTCGTCTTCAGACTAATGAAAACTGTGAAGAAGCCTGTTTATAAATTGAAAGATGGGAGCAAAGCTCATCTGCTTCTTTCTCCTTGTGTCCTGTGTTTTTTGGCTTCGGTTCCTGGAGGCAATCATTCAGCATGAGGTTTCTGAATGTGTTCTTAAAAGCAGTTGTACTCTTTCATTTTCAGTCTTGCAAAAACAGTGGCAGCTTACTTCTAATATTAATTTGAAACAATTGGCTGAAATTGAAGTTCCTTAAGCAAAGTTTTGCTTTGCTTTTCTGTTTCTTTTAATTGAGCTGTTGCAGAATAGCCCCCCCCCAGATTTGGTAATGCCTGTGGGCTTTTGATATTGGAAAAATGACTTAGGAAAATAAAATTATTAGGTAGCTAAATGTCATAGGCTTTGGTCTATTTCCAGGGACTTGCTTTTCATTTATATGATTGTAACAGTACATGTTAATTTATCAGTAACATGTATTAATAAAATAGACTTTGCACGGTGTTTGTTAAAATGGGAGACTGATTGTCTGCTTTCAATCAACAGCAGTGAGTGATGTTTTATTTAACTTTCACAAGACAGGCGGATTTAAAGGCAAACATAAATAGTTCAATTGTATTGGTGTCTGTTGTATCTAGTTACTACTAATTTATTCTTTTTCCTTAGGGGCCAACACAACGACATGTCCAGATAATCATGGAAAAGCTATTGAGGACGGTAAACAGAACAGTCATTTCCATGGGACGTGATTCGGAGCTCATTGTAAGTGTCTCTTGATGTAAACTTAAATACATCTGTCACATCTTTTTGAACCTGACTGTAATAGGATTTAGATCCCAGGTGACCCAAAGCAATCAAAACCTTCTGTAACTGTCTGTGTGTTCAGTAAGCTGTAAAACATTGGCTTGTAATTCTTCCGTGGTTTATGCAGGGGGAGAAAAAACATACCTAAAATATATCAGTGGCCAGGTCATTAGCCAAATTTTAGATGTCTCTGTTAACCAAAATGATGTATTATTTGTAATTAGCCAGCTGAAAAGTGTGGAAATGAGACTTGCGTGTTTGTTACTACATTAGCAATCATTTGCCTCTTATGACTACAGCTGAGATAACCAAGATAATAGCAGTATTTGAATGACTGAAGAACAGAGCCCCAAATTAGTTAGTTTTGAAAACGTAGAGGAAGGACTGATGCAGTTATCTGCAAGTCACCATGTTCCACTTTGGTGGCATAGCGCTGTGATAGTCTGACGTTTGAATTTTTCAACTGTATCGTTAATATTGGTCTAAATAATGGGGGGAAAAAAAACCAGCAAGGCCTATTGCTATCTAAAATGGGGATAGATCTTAGTGTGCTTTTGGGAGTCTCACTGCGTGCTTGCCTTTACCTTGTATTCTTCCTTAGGTGTCTGCATCTGGCAACTGATACATAGGAAACTGGTCAAAGTGGACCAGATTTCTTGTCTGTCTGAGTAGCTGTTCTTCCGTTCTACATTAATTTGGTTCAGTTTGGTTTGATACAGTGACTTCCTTCTTAAAAAAGGATTTATTTGTTAGTCGGATATATCTGAGTCCATTAGCGCTTTCTTTTTTTGATGTCCCCTTTCTTTTCAATTTTATTTCTCTCTGTAATTGCACACAGTGATACTTGCTTTTTTATGAGAAGGCTCTCTGTCCTCAGCACATCGTACTAATCTACTGCTGCCCCACTTACTTGGCGTGTGGTAGGGCTCGTGTCGGCAAACATACTACAATTTTAGTGTTGTCTTTAGTGTGTCATCCACTAAGTGTTGGGTTGTTTTTTTTTTTTTTTTGTCTTCCACTTTGATTTGCAACAATAGTTTTTGTTGTAAGAAAGTAATAATGGATTACCAGATCCATTGTTGGAGCAAGAAATGGTTATAAGTAGAGATCATTCTTACCGAATATTCTAGTGCTGGGATGCAGTACCAGTGGAAGGAAGTCAAAAGGTTTATATGTTACTGTTACTTTGGGTGTTACCACAGAAATTATTAATAATATGTAAAACAGATATCTTAATATCTTTCTGTACAAGGGTACAAAACTTCACTTCTTCCCTCACTTGTGCGGAATGTGTGGTCTTGTAAGACATACATACAGGAAACTTCTTCAGTTACAGTTTGAATGTGAATTAATTACTGTTTTGATGAACATGACTTAGGTGATGTTTTAAAGTGTTAATTATTCCTTTTGCATTTATCAAATTATATTTGAAAACTTCTGTATATATTTTATCTAAGTAGACTTGTATTAAAAATATCCACAGTGATCATGAATACAGCTTGAAATCATTCTGTCTGCGCACTCCGTAATTATGTCATGAGTATTAATAGGACTGGGTGTTTTCAGGGAGAGCTTGCTCCTGTCTTAAAATTCAGTCTGTTGCTGAACGGATGCCCCTGTGATAACCAGTAACAACTCATTTCTGTGGCATCAGCAAAGTAGGGAGAGGAAAATGCAAACGATAATTAGCAAGCATGACCTTGACCCCTCTTGGATCAGAATCAGGTTGAAATTATGCATTAACGTTTCTTTTGTCAATGTTAGTGTAGTTTTACCTGGAACTTATAGTAGAGAGTTAACCATACAGGATGAGTAGAAGGAAGGAATTTTAAAACTGAAGGATCTTATAGAGGCACAGTTCAAGTAACGATAACTTTTTCAAAAGAAGTAAAATACATGATGTAGCAATTTTTCTTCTATAAATATAGCTATAATGGTGTACTAAAGCTGGCGTGTTTTCACCTTGAAGGAATACTTAGCTATGTCATCTTCATCCAAAACCTAATGTTGCATAATACACTTTAAATATAAAAAAAAAAAAAACCCAACAAAAAAAACCCCAAACAACCAAAAAAATACCAAAACTTGGATCAAAAATACTGAGAAATTGGCATTTACTCCTGTAGACGTGAGGTATGTCTTCATTGAGATTCATCAGCTGTTAGCTTCATTCTGGAAGCATTGCTCGGAGGATCCTGCGTTGAATAGCTCAAACGAAAGGAAGATGTGGTCCTTCTCGTCTGAGACAAGACTTCTTTTCTGTTTGGTAGCAATACAGGAACAGAGATTCATAATCCCCTCATGGTGGCAGTCAGCCTTGTTTAATTTCACATTCTTTATAAACCCCTGTTCTAATCACTGTGGAACTACTCTGGCGTTTGGGATGCATGAACTTTGATGTTTACCCCTATAGATCGCAAAGACAGTTGTTTGTAGAAATTGATTCCATTTCTATTTTGATAATATTCTTTGTATACCCTTCTGAGTTTGAGGCTTGTGTGACTGACACTCGTGTTGTTTTTGACTGTGTGGTAAGTTGGTGAGAGGTGGTGTTTCTGAGAGACCAGAATTTTATGTGATCAGTGGAGGACTGTAAAGAAATGAAGTGCTCAAGTGAAAACACGGTTATCTTGGAACAGAGGTGGCGGAAGTGGAATGCTTAAATATAATGTGATTTAACATTAGTGAATAAAAATCTTCAATAGAAGATGAGGTTGCTAGATGTGCTAATGTAATGGGAACGTACGACACTGGATTTACAGTTTCAGGAGGATACGCAATTAGAGGCTAGTAAAAATACCGTAAATAACTCAAATGCCTTTCGCTACGTTATAAGCTATGGAGAGGGCTCTGTATGGTTGATAGTCAATGGCTGTTACGGGGTCAGTTTCCTTTGGAAAAATGGTGGTGAAAGACAGATGGGTTGTAGTACCAACCTGACCAAAAGCCTGCCCTTCAGGGTGAGGCAAGGGACCAGCCTGCAGCGATGGCAGTACCTGCACAGTAATCGGTTTAAATGTGTTTGCTTCACTGTCTTACAAACATTCCACCTTAATCCAGGAAATAAGAAAGGATTTTGGTAACTCTTACCTCATGCCTACTACATCTCTGTCTGAATATGGGAGGTATTGGGGATGACCTTTGAAAGGTTTTTGGTCTTCAGTATTCTTCAAGGCTGTTGCTCACATCTGTGGTGAAGTTCCTGTCTATTAAACCTAAATTGCCAGTTAACCATGTTTAAGTACAGGAGGTGCCTTTTCTACAGTGTTGAATAGACTGGAAAGATTCTTCAGTAGTCTTTTTTGACTTTGCACATATTTTTTTTTTATTTTTTATTTTTGCTTCCTTAAATGTGTGCATTTCTACATAAAAATCATAAGCTATTTTTATCATATACCTTCAAAAGAGAATTATCTTGAAATACGATAGACCAGTTGTAAGAAGAAAAACTAGACAATAAATAAAACAGAGTGGAAATGATGGATTAAAATCTGATTTGACCATAATTTTGGTAGAATTTGGTGGCAGGATGAATTTAAGTTAACATTTGTGATACTGCACACTCTCTTCTAGCCTCCAGAACTTGTTAAAAAAAAAATAATCCCAAACCCTCAGTTTCACCAGTGTCTGTATTAACTAAGATTAAGCACAGTCTGGCCACTTACATGGGTCGCTTCAGTGAAAGCAGTGAATGTATATACTTGGAAATTAGCAGCAGTTTCCAGGCTGCTGTATCAAATGAGTTTTTAACATGCAAGAAAAAAAATCTTTTCACCATTTTAATACTCATTATTTTTGGCTACCTTTTCCTCTGGAAGTCTTACTGGTGATTTTTACTTGATCCATTTGCTAACCGAGTAGAGGGTTGTGTGTGTGTTACTGTCGTGAAGGTAAGAACTAGGTGCAGCCTGCGGGTGCTGAGTTGGCTGGTGCAAGGTTGGGGTTCGTTGTTGCTCCCAGAAGTTGGCTGCTTTGGGCTCCTTTTGCACGTGCCTAGAGCTAGTCCTGCTTATGGCACCTATAGCAAGATCACAGAATCTTTCCTACTGAAGAACATGTTGCCTGAAAAGAAGTGAATTGAGCGTGTTTCCTTGGGTCTTTTTTGAAGGATAACTTTAAACCACCTCTTTCATTGCCTAGTAACTTCTGAAGAACGTTGCGTTCCATGCGAGTCAACATATTGGCCTCCTTCAGTAAATCGGAATTGGCCGGCCATGATGGTAGGTCCAAAATGAATCATGACTACTCCCTACTTCCTTGTGGTCAGCGGCTTGGTGTGTTTTTCATTTACAAAGCCAAGAAAAATAAACTAGTTGCTGAACTCTGTAATTTCAGAAAGGACATCCAGATGGGGTTTTTGGATCCCTGTGTGTACAATTTTTGGAAGACACTTCAGTTGGCAGATTTGTGCAACTGTATGATCATTGTCTATGAAATAGACAATCTTGGTTCCTTTATTTGGTGGAACAAATTAAATTCCTTTTTGATACGGGGGGAAAAAAAAAATCTGGCTCATAAATGTAGGAGCAAAGAGGGTAGGAAGTGCCTTGACTCCCAAGAGACTCTGTCCTGAAGAGCAGTGGCTCTGAAAAACACATAGTGGTATATTGTGAACAAAGTCAGTGTGAACACCTGCTGTGATGGGGAAAAATGCTATTTTAGATTCTCCTGGGATGGGTGACTAGGAAGCAGTGGACAGGAGAGGACTGACTTTACTGGTGTTTCCCATGTCGCTTTTTTCCCCCTCTACACTTTAAAACAAGGATGTGGTGAAACCAAAACAGAAATGCTGCAGAAATCATCAGGAAGTAGAGAAAGTAAATGATTTGTGATGCGAGATGTGAAAGCCACCTGATGTTAATAGAAAGAAGATTTAGAGGTGCCTCTCGGTGATAGTGGAGGAGAATGTCTGTAGGGTGAAGATGATGCCTGTCAAAGGGAAGAGGAGCTGGTGACAGCGCTGGGCAGTGACAAGTGCAAAGTAGAGCAGAGAATATGGCACTGAATGTGGGAATGGAACACTGCAGTAATGGATCAATCAAAGGCAGTGGTGGATTCTCCATCTCTTGGCGTCTTCGAGGCAAGATGCCTTTCTGGAAGGCAGTAAAATGCAAATCTAAGTAAAATATGAGTTGTGGAGGGTCACGGGAGAGAGTTCTGGGGCTAAAGTTATTTAGGAGTTGAAGCTAGATGCAAATTGTTTTTCTGAGCCTTAAAAATCTGTCAAGTTTAGGGTTGATGGATTCCAAAATGTTGGGGAGAAAGCTTCGTTTCCTGAGCCGGACTTCTATAATGTAAAAAAATTATACTTTGTTTTATTGAGTTGCATGTTTTCTTATCTTTCAAAAACATTTGAAATTACATATTGCAAACTAATTTCACAAAAACTGACATGATATTTGAATGACGGTCATGATTTTGTTCCATCACTAATACTGAGCTTTTTTATGTTGTAAAATGTAATATCACTGGTGCAGGGAATGGGTATGGAGTATGCCCTACCAATGTTTATTGGAACAAACCACATTCACCTAAACAAGTTGACAGCAAATTTCTAGCACTCCAATTATTTTTAATAAGCCACAGTTGTATTTTATGGATGCTGAAATAATACTAAAAATTATTTCATGCAGTCTGTTTCATTCTACTCGAACAGCATTGTGTCAGTATAACGGTTATATTTTTGGTGGCAATCCAGTTAACAAATTCCAGTAGTAATATATAATACGTGCTGTTATACAGATGCTAAAGAAATGGGATAATCTAGCAGCGTACTTGATTTGAAAGTGTTCATGAAAAATGAACCTATTTGATTTTGAAAAAGTGATTAACCTTTAAAACACAGAGAGAAATTAAAGGCATAGACGGTGGTTTTGCATCTTAATCAAGAAAAAGCAAACACTTTGTACCGATGGTAGGATTTTTCAGTTTTAATCACGATTTTTTTTCAGTTTATCCTGATTTTTTTAAACTATTTTTACAGTGAGTTTTTTTTTTCTTTAAGAAAACAGGTGATACTCACATGAATAGTGTTTCTTAATAGTTCTAAAACAAAGAATGTAACTGTTGCTTAATGGAAATTATATGGACTCAGAAAATAGCAAGTAATATAAAATCACTGCAGTATTTATTGACTAAAGAGTATTTTTAAGCATGATATGGGAGAAGTGCATATAGCAAATCAGTGTATGAAAGTGCATGGTATTGTCAGTGAACTCAGCAAAGCTATGTTATGTGCCACATTGAAAGTAAAGATGCATTTTCTTTCTTATAACCTCATATCTGCATTTTATAAGATCTACATTAGGGTGAAAATAGCTTTGTTGGTCACATTTAACTAAATGCTCTAAAGAATTAGGTTTTTCTCTTAGTGTCTATCTAACCTGAGCCTGAGTGATTCTAAATGTAATACAATATGATACATTTTACACACTTGCAAAAACATTTTATTACAAATTACATTGTATGGTACGATATAACACGATATGTAATTTAAAGCAAGACTATATGTATGTTAGCTTTTCCAGTTTTAAAAAAATGTAAAAAATTAAAAATTTGCAACTTCTTAAGAAAATAGCCTGGACATATACAGAACACGCCATGAGAACTTTCACTTTTAGCTCTTATATGTTTCACCAGTGAATTTTCCTCCATCATTTTAAATGATTACAGAATACTGGTCTCTGTATGAGTCAGTAACCGCACATAAAAACAGTTCGGTTTTGTGTCAGAGTCCCTGCACACAAGAACGTTTAGAATAGGTTTATGGGAAAAGCTACTGATTCGGTGACGCTAATGATTTGTAATTGATTGCCGTTGAGAGATGCTTGATTTAATTTCTTATAAAAAACCCAAACACTAGGCATGTTAGCATGGATGAGTTCATTAATTATTAACACTATTTAAAAATAATACTGAATTCTATTTTTCTTGTTATGTCCGTATTTGATAATTCTTTCTGTTTAGGAAAAAAAATATTTTTTTGTTTGGAAATACATGGGTTTCGAAAACACGTAGGGTGGGCTGTCTTGTAAACAGTTTTATATTTTCAATTAAAAACGGTATAAAATACGTGAAACACATTTTTTTCCACCAGAAACACCTGCACTTCCTTCCTGGTACACAGGATCACCTTTTCTAATCCTTCAGCTCTCGCAAAAGTATTTCAGGGTATTGTTGGCGTATGCACAGGAACTCGTAGCCCTCTTGAAGGTTTACTGCAAAGGTGACTTTTTTCATTAAAGCATGCTGAAATTCATTGTGAGGTGGCCATAGACATCTTCGGCATTTCTGTTGCCATTTTAACTTCCTTTTCTTGCTCTTTGCTTTGGGGGTGGGGGGGGTGCGAGGAAGTTGTCTTCCTCAAGTTTTCTTGCAGTAATGGATTTGATGCTGAGCTAAAAGGAACACCAGTGTAAATGAAAACACTTCAAATCTTTTAGTGTGTGCAAACTCTTCTGCTAATGATTACATTTCTTCCGTCTAAAGACTGAAGAATTTGTATCTTACTGATGCTGCAGGGTATGCAATTTCAAACCCAATTCTTAGTAAACCAGTTTGTCACATGACACTGCCTCAAACGATCTTAAATCCTTAAAAAAAAAAAAAGCCAACAAGATTCCCACTCCCTGGCCACTGCTAGCATGAGAATTTTTTCCACAAATGATCAGTCTAGATGTAAGTTTAACAGTAGCAAGTACTTAAAGGAAAATGTTTTAAATTTATAATTCAGAGCAAAATTTTAAGTGTCACGTTAAAAAAAGAAATGGGAGGGAGGGGGGCGGAATTGATTCACATCTCTTCCCTAAGTGTGTTGGTTAGCAAGTACAATTAATAGATTGAGATATAAATTATAATATGTTGGGAAACCCATCTGAGAAGCTTAGTAAATAAATAGCATTTAAAATTACTGCTCCTTCCAAACAGGTTTCAAAGCATTATGCATACTATAAATTTTCTGGTGCCTTCTGCAATAGTGTAGAGGTTTTCCAAAGACTGCATTACAAAAAGATATTAAATTATGGCAAATGCCAACAATCCGTAGAGCTTGTGATTGTTCTGTTTGTGGGGTTGGTTTTGTTTGTTGTGTGGTTTTTTT
>VYXH01006737.1:26698-84741 GCA_013397275.1 Burhinus bistriatus | reverse complement strand
TTTTTTTCCCTGTGCCAGAATGTGTCATTTAGACCTTTTGGGTACCAAAAGATTAAAAATGAGATCTAGGACAGATGATCGCCCTCTAGCCTTGACCCTGTCAGCCTGGTGTGGTTAAAGGCTTGTCCTGACTTTGGGAGGTTTCTCGCCGCTCACCCCTTGGAGATGAGCAGCAAACTTGTTCGTCCGGTGATGAGGACATGGCTAAATTAGAAATGATGGTGCGCTGTCGAAATGTGATAGCTCGGTTGAAGTCTACATTGCATGAAGGCAAATATACATATAGTCACATCTTAGAGATTATTCTTGGTCTTGGACCACATGAAAAATTGTGCTTTGTCCAGGATATATGTGCTGAAAACTGCACTCCCCGATCAACATGGATTTGTAAAACTGAAGACCATTGCAAACATAAGGCTTGCTTGCTTTTTGTTTTTCCCCTCGTTGTTTCAAGACAATAAACCAAACCCCCAAAAGGCTTTAAAACAACAGTGATATTTAGCTGTGTACAGGATGACAGCCTGCGATTGAACAGGTTAGAATGTGAGGCTTTCAGATCAAAGGGGGGGGGAAATAGTTTTACTTCCCATCTTTGTACAAATTTCAATTCAGGTTTTACATCCCACATTGGTGAACTGCAAATAAACGTTGGCAAGGTATTATCTAACACCTCGCTTCTGGACATTAGTTTATAGGTACAAAGGCCTTTTTGGTACATACGGTGAGAACTGAATGCTGCCAGAATGGTCAGAACTACGTTGGCCGGTAACACGGATCAGTCTACCAAGATCCCGTTCTAGATGATTGATAGAACTCCAAATATTTTTCAAAGAAGGCCTTGAACTCCACATGTAATGGACTGGGGTTAAAGGAACCAGAGTTTCCATCTTCCATGCTTTTTTGATTCAGTTTTGGATTTTTGCTTGGGAGTGGAGGAGTAGCTCTCCTGAGAATAAGGCAAAGGTGCAACCTGAGTTTCCTCAATAGGATGAAGTTTTCTCAAAACTGGCTGTAGTTTATCTTCTTGCTGTTTAAAATCCAATTCCACACTAAAAATGGGAAGAAAAAAAGCAATTAGTTACTCAGTACGATGACAGAAAGACTTCAGTTAAGCCAACATCTTGACACCAATATACAAGTGCTTAATTTATGAAACTCAAATACCAAAAAAATGTTTAAATCGGATCTCCGCATTTGTTGTACCAAAAGTGAAGGCGGGAGGAGATCAAAAAAAGGGACATATTGCAAAAGAAAATTGGAATGGGATTGTGCAAAAATCTCCCCCTTGTTTAAGAGGGGCTTGAGGGTTGTGGAAGAAGTGCTGTGAAGTGATTGAAAACTAGAAATAGTCCTTTTTCCCCTCATCTCTGTGGAGAAATGCTCTTTCAGAGGGCTCCCAGGCTCAGTTCGCCCTGCTGTCTGCACGGGCTGGGGGTCAGGGTGGCAGCCAGGCATGCGTGTCCTTGTGCTTTTGAGAAAAGCCGATGGGGTTGGCCATAAGCAACAAGGCTGTCACGGCAATTTCTTTAGTTTAGCTCTTTCTTGCAAGTTTTACCATGCGTTAGATTAATGTCACCAAACTGCTGTCATACGCGTATACTCATAGACACGTGGAAAATAGAAATAAATTAAAAAACAATTCTCTTTTACAGTGCAAGCCTGTAGCATATGCTGACAGCATCTACGCTTAGCCCTCTAATGAGGATAACACCATGAAATCTACTCGGCCCCTGCTGTAAATGACTGCTGAGACAAAAACATCTCATCGTCTATTTATTTAGCTGACCAGATGTGCAGGTGAAATGGAAAGAACCTCTTTAGTAGTAGCTAGTGTGTACTTGCTTATTCCGTTGTTACTAAAATGTAATAGAAGTAATGGAAATACTCATTTAAACGTAAGCTTGCATTCAAAAAAAATACACTGAAGCTCTAAAATACACCTCCTGAATTCTAAACAGTCGGCTACAAAATCCTGCCAGTGATTAAGTAACATAATAAAGATGAAACTGCAACCCTTATTTCAACAGTGTGCTACAGGTTTTTTTTAAGTTTACCTTATAAAACAAAGGAACCATGTTGTAAACTCCAGCAAAAGGTTAACTCTGATACTCGAAACCGAATCTAGGTCACTGGCAAATACCCTGAAACTTCATGGTTTCCGCTGCATTTGTAGAGCAGCTTGTGGCCAAGTTCTGCCCTGGCTCTCTTTGCGCTGCCTCGTGCGTTACAGTGCGGTGTGGCACCTGGATATCAGAGGATGAATTTAGAAGACAGGGTGAAATTAAGGAAATTTAGACACTGGCGTTAATTTATTTCTTCTGTACCTTTTGCTTGATAGTTTAAACCTAACAGCTGATGATTGAGGTGAAGATTGTGTGTGAATGCATCTGTTGGAGCACTTGAGAGGTTGTCCTTCCACCTCTGCTGCTGAGGTTTCCTGGGCTTTGCACTGCCCACCTTTGCTACTTCAGCATTGCATAAATATGAGGTTATTGTTCCTGGATGTCACTTACGCTTCTAATAACTCAGAAAACATGTTTAATACTTATTTCTGCCATTGCTTGTTTGGCATAAACCACTACTGAAGTTAGGTCTAATTTTTCAGGTCTCATGCTCCCAGTGTAGCTCGCCTAAAAAGAGATATATTTTTTTAAAACTTCCGTTACTACTACCTCTGTCTAGCTTAAGGAGGGTGGCACCCCACCTTGAATGCCTGCGAGCATACAGTATGGAACACCTGAAGTCATCTCAGAGGAAATTCTCCAAGTAAGCTGGAAGAACAGAAGTCAGGGGAAATTTTCGTGGACTTCAGCGCCACAGCCTTTGCAGACTGAGCACGTAATACCATCTAATACCATCTGCTGATTTAGGTGGATTTTATTTTCCTCTTAGGGGGGAGGAGAGGGAGTCAAAGATGCTGAGAGAAGTTTGGGATGTTTTTGTGCTGTGGTTTTTTGAAGAGCTGAAGAGGAAGAGGGTCCCTACAAGGGCTTCCAGTGAAGCCCTAGAAAGGGGTACTGGAAAGGTATAAGGTTGTCTTTTGCATCTGGCTGCGCATAGTTTGGTGTTTGGTTGGTTTTGCATCTGGCTGTGCCTAGTTTAACTTGTTAAACACATCCCTGAGCAAAAGTGTCAGCATTTCAGTGATTTGGAGTGATTTGGGTAAACTTTCTAATAGTGAAGGACAGAAATACATATACTAGGGAAGAGTTCAAATATTCAAAATACTTTCCCCACCTCCGTGTTGTTAAGCAGTAAAAAGCCATTCTAAATCAAAGAAGATCATTTTTAAAATTTCAGCTGTGTGCTGGACCTCTACCTGTGTGTACTGAATTTGCAGGAGATGGCTGTGTTGGGTGACCTCGTACTGCAGAAGCAGGCTCCAACCTACTGAGGAGTCTAGTATCTGTCCTTGTTAATGCCATCACAATGCCGTCTTCAACTTGATAACACGTCCTTGTTTGCAGTTCAGCTACCAAAAAGCAGTTGGTTAGGTAACCGCAGCATTAATTTTGTGGTAAGATTGGGATAACGGTTGATTGTGAACACCCCACCACGTAAATGCTTTCAGTCATACAGTGGGAGAATCTGCATGAAATAGATTCTCTCTAAGAGCTCTCTAAATCTCATTTAAAGTGGCATGCAAATCTGTGCAGAAGTTGGCATATAGTTGGTTTGTTTCTTAGTATAAATTTGGGGAGGGGGGGAAAAAAAGGCACTTCAGTTCTGGCACTGGCAGAGTTCATTTTGGTTTCTTTGAAAATGTTATTCTTGCAGGGGAGCTCTCTTAAGAGCTGCTTGAAATTGATGTAAAAGATAAATTGTTTTAACAAAAAAAACCAAACCAAACCTTGCTGAACAGAATAACTTTTTTCATAATCGATTTCTATTAAAGATAGACCTCAAGAGAAAAACCATCTTGGTTCTAGTCCATGTGACAAAACCCATGTTATTATCATTTTCTACGGCGTAAAACCATTTGCAGCACAGTTCAGACTGTCTTTCAGCTATTTACATCAAAATAACATCTTTTACTTCGGAAGAGTATAAAGAGGATGAATGAAAACTTTCATATTATTTCAGCATTTACGACTATAAATTTTGCAGAGTAGTTGATTGTTGTTTATCAAGATCAATTTATCTAGCTTTGTAGGGTTTTTTTAATGTAACTGCTCCTTTCAGGCAAACGATTTGTTTGCTTGCAAACCCAGGTTTTAGTGTGTATCTGTTTGTGCTGCAGTAATAAGACAAAAACCTTATTTTGTAATTTTTCACATATCTTTCTAAACTAGCTATAGCTGACTTTATTTTTGGTCTTTATATGGAACATATGAAATACTGTTAAATTCAGCAAGTGTTACGTATTTGTATGACTCCTTTATATTTTTGGTACAGAGCTGTAGATACTCTCTACAGCCTGTTCCTCTGGCTTTCCAGTTCTTGCATTCATGAACTTGATTTTGTCACCTGTCACGGCTCTGACAATTTTGTTTTTCTTAGTGCTATTTTTGTATCCTAAGCATCTATAGGTTTCCTCTAAAAATGACCTTTTCTTGAAATATTCTCTATGCCATGTGGCTCTCTTCACTTTCAAACTTTGTCTGGTTTTGTCTCTTCTCTAAGCCTCCCCATGATAACTCCATAAAGTTAATTAGTGAGGACGATACGTTCTTCTAGCATTATGCATGATGGAGATTATAATTACTGGCTTTGGAAATATTTTTCCTTTGATGAAATAATAGTATTTTTCAATAGACTGATAATTGTGAATAAGCCCTACGAAAACAAGAGATGAATCTATATAATATATAATGCTAGTATCACAAACATGTGCCTGACACATCTCATTAGGACATACTGAAGGTTCACTTCCCTACAGTACTACCAAATTTGGAACACTGGGTTGGAGCTTCTCCATGTTCAATGCCTATCTCAATTTCTTCCTGTGCGTGAAAACCCCAAATAGGCTGGTTTTGTGAACAAGTATAAGCAATAAAATCTTGTCTCTGATAAATTTTCTGGTTTTCTGTGTCTTCTCCCCAAAGCAACTGTATACTTATGAGGTTTACAACAGAAACTTTATGTTTTAGGGCAGTTGCCTGTGTATCAGTGTTTGCATAGATGTCATTCCCGTGAAAATTTGGCCAAATCAAATCAAATAACAGACCTTTGAGAATTTCATTTTGATGTGCTCATTAAACACAGGCGACAACTTTGTAATTAAAATCTCTGAAATTACTTCGCAGTGAGACAAGTCTAGTCCAGGACTACTCAAAAATTCTTTTGCAGTTGCAGCTCTGAGTTACTTTAGTCTGTGCTTGACGGAGCCCCACGGCTGAGGACCCTGAGCGTGCTTTTTCTGTCGTCTTGCTTTCTGCTGGGGACTGATACCAGTGCAAAGGGAACCTAAAATGAGATTTTTAATTTTTTTTTTTATTATTATTTTATTTTTTTTTCTTCCTTCCTTTCCCATGTCCCAGATCCCGGTGTTATTTATTGCACAGCGTGGATGTGCGCTAAACGGACTGAGGAGCCTGGCCGAAATGTGACTCACGATCTGGTTTTGTCCCTAGGAAGAACCAGTGATGCGCTGCGCAAACTGGGTTTATAGCGAACGAGGCCAAGTGTTGCAGAAAGGTAGAGGGTAGCAGTAGGGCAGGGGAATGCTGTCTTGAAAACTGTTTTTATACACGACTCTTAATTTTGGAACTGAAGTCAGCGGGAACCTCTGTGGGGTTTCTCTGTTTGTTTTGCTTTGGGCTTTGTGTCCCCCAGCCTTTGCTTTCTGTGTTTGTGAAATGGAGTTACTGTGTTCGGAAAACAATGAAGACTCGCCTACCGTAATAACCAGTACCCCAGGACAAACTTGGAACAAAACTATATTCTGTGCAGAATTTGAGTCGTATTCAGGAAAGAAAGAGAGACAAACTATAGTGAACAACTGCTGAAGCCCTCGGGGAGAGGAGTAAAGAACCGCCTGGCTTCCTAACTGAGCACTCATGGTCCAGTAGCGCTGCTCAGCGCAGGTTTGTTTGGCCTCCAGCTGGTCTCGGAGGCCCTGAGAACGTCTCAAAGGTGCTTTGGGGCTGGCGTGGCACAATACGCCTGGTGTGCGCGTGCTATACAATGCACCCGGGTGAAATCCAGTGCTTTCAAGAGGTGTTATGACTATGTACGCAGGGCCCGTTGTATGGTAAAGGGGGTGATGCACAGCCAGGGTGGACAATTTGGACACCTCGCTCAAGGCACGCACACAAGGTGGCCGACTTTCTGGTTAATCCCATCTTCTAAATCCTAGTGCTGTGGATTAGGGTACGGTGGATTTGCTGGTTTTGGCTTCATATTATTTTTTTTTTTTTAAATGATTTTGAGAATATATGTTAATGAGTTTATTTTTTGCATGCTGGCAGTAGAATGAACTTTTTCTAATTTTGTTGCTGTATAAGGGATTGAAAACAGAGTCTGAGGAGTCATAACCATTTGGTTTTAAGCATATGGACTGTGGGAGGGTATCTAGCAACAGGCTTAGAAATACGGATGGGTTTTCTTCTTTTTTAACAGTCACATGTTATTAGCCTGAATCATTTTAAGACTATTAGATACTAATGACTGGATACGTTGGTTACTTGTGAGATTGCTGAACCAGAATAATTCAGGTTCAGGATCTGGCTGCTGAGGGCTGTATCCAGTTGTCCCTTGCAACCTCCAAGGATGGAGCCTGCGCAGGCTCTGGGCAGCCTGTCCCTCTGCTTTCTGCCTCCCGGGGAAACCTTCCTCCTTCTACTCAACCTGAGCCTTTCTCGTTTCAGTTCACACCCCTTCTCTTTACCTTTTTATTACCTAGCTTGTAACGTTAAGGCCCAAATCCTGCAAGCGTTTGTGGAGTGGCTTAACTCTTTGCATTTAAGTAGTCTAGGTGAAGCAGGAATTAAAGAATATCATAGTGTCTCCGTCTGGGTCACGTTAACTGGATGACATGGCATTAGTGCATGCTACATCTTGGAAGAACGGGATCCAGATAAGCACTAATCGCTCGAAAATTAGCTTAATACACTTTTAAGCAATCTGTTAAATTTCCTGTTTCAACCTGAGAATCACAAATGCTGAGGATCCAACGCATTGTCAGTGTTAGCCATTAAGACCCGTTTTTTCTACTAAACATCTTGCATCTAGAGATGAGTAAGAATGTAAGTTAATTAAAGAGAGTAGGAAATAAAAAGATGGTGAAAATTACTATTCTCATCATTTAGTTACCTGATTTTGCTACACTACTGAAATCTTACGAATTTGTGTCTACTTGCCTTATTTTCACTTTGTAGTGCCCAATTTATTAATTTTAATAATTATCACTGTCTCTAACCTTTACAAGTGAACCACTTCCAGGTGGGCTCTGTGCTAAGTAGTTAACTTCTATCACCGTGATTTTAACCTCTCTCATTTGCCACTGGTGTATTCAGTTACATAGATTCTCATAATGTATATTCTGTTAGAATAACTTCAAGACAATATTGAACACTGAAAACCAGCATAATTCAAAATTTCAAAGGAGTAAAAAGTAGCCAAGTTGATGGTTGATACAGCTTTGAGTAATTCTTCCCACCAAGAACTAGAGTCGTCTGCTCTTGATTTGTTTGTTCCCCCTGTGCAGAAATGGGCTTGTGATTTGGTTTAGTAAAAAGTTTACTTCCAGAAGCTAAAGTAGCCTTGTAAAAGCTGTTGAGTACTTCTGACCTTTGTGACTAAAGGGAAGTCTAGCATGAATTCTTCAAGATGCTCCTTCATGGAAATAATTCACGATAAAGGCCTTAGAATAATGCAGGAAATATTAAACAGAAGACTCATTTTCTCCTATAGATTTCTGTTCAAGGATTAAAATTCACACGGGATGGTAATTTAAACAGGAGCGGAAAGGGCAGTTCCACTAGAAGATAATCACAGAATAAAACAGGCTGGGAAGATTTAGTCCACGTGGGTTTGGGGTGTTACAGAATTGGTACGGTTTCTGCATATCAATGTAATTTCTTCTGAATAGCACGATTTTGCTGGACTTCAGTGTTTAAGTTGACTTTGCCCAGACAATATACCCTAATAAAACTTATTTTCTATTCTTAAAATTTTCAATGGCGAATCTACATTAGTTTGTAACAGATGGATGTAAAAGGTTATCTTTTGTTTCTAAATTTGTCTTTGAGTTTGTAGAAGATGCTTTTGAAACTGGTTTTTGACCTCGGTTTATGAGATATTGACGCTAATGAATAGATTAACATTTGACACAGATTAACATTGAGAAAATGGTTGTTTATTTTTACTACTTAATCAAATTTTTTTTACTACCATTTTAAATACTGCCTGGAAATCACTGTAAAGACACGATGCTGAATACTTTCTGCTGGCTCTTTTAGACTATTGCTGTGGAGTTCGGGCTTTATACTCAGGCTTTAAAATCTATAGTGATGGTGCTGCCCAATAATTCTTCTGCTGTGTTTGAGCCTGGAGCTCCGTCGGACACAGCACAGCTGATCCTGTCCTTACCACAATCCTAGTGACACCGGGCTGGTGGCACATTCGGGGTGATGACTCACGCCTTTCCCCCGCTTCAGAGTAGCAGCTAAATGGGTATTTAATTGGGAGTGGAAGCAGTGAGTTGATGTGTGTACGGGATGCAGTTAACCTGCCTCATCTCCTGCAATGGAAGAAGGCATCAGTGATGCCTGCGTCTGGAATTTCTGTCAAGTTCTCGAATGTATTTCTTGTAGCAGAAATAAGTAGAATTTTGAGGGGAATGGGGAATCAAATCTAGATGTGTTTCTTTTCCTATTGATTTCTAGAGCAGTTTAAGTTTTTGATACCTTGTCTTCTTAATAAGTGTTTGATGTTTGTTCAGTTTCCTATTTATTCAAAACTTAGAAACTAACCTGGTTTGCCTTTTTTCTTTAATACTAAGAAGTATGTATTCTTTTCTATATAAATACAAAATAATATGAAAATCGATTTGGAATCTTAGCAAAAAAAAAAAAAGGTAAACTTCATATACAAAATAACTGTATTCTCAAAAACCTATTCTTAGAATGTTTATTCAGCACTTTTGGTAGTAAAAAGCAGCAACCCCCCCTTAAAGTACAAGAGTGGGGGGTTTTTTTTGCCTTCCACATTGTCTCTAGCTTTTGTGCTAGATTGTATTAATATTCTAAAAAGTCATCTCGAGGGAGAAGAATTTAATTGCTAGAATGTAGAAATAATCAATGTGTCTCATCTGTGCTATACTTGATGTTACAGGATGCACTTGGGTAGTCAGCAGGGCCACTTAATCGTTCCTCTAAGCTACTGGGGCACTGCAGTTTAAAAATAAAGGTTTGAAACAGCTCTGATATTTTTATTTTTTTTAATGTTACTGTGTTCAAAATTGAATCATACTTTAAAAAAAGTCAATTATGGAAAAGTTAAGGTTTTCTCTTTAAATTATTGATTTGTCCCATAAGGGCATTGGTTGTATTTTTCTTAAGTCTCCCGTATCTGCTGCTGGGGTGAAGGAGCTCAAGATTGAGGAGGGTCCAAAACGGGAGCCTGGTGTAAAAGCAGTCAGTGGAACACGCAGTGGGGCAGCCAGGATGATCCTCCTGGTCCGACACTGACACTGACGGACAGCTTGCAGGGTCCGGTGCCCTCCAAGATACGCAGGTTTGCAGTGCATCTGGAATGGTTTAATCTGCATTTAAATTTCTGCTCCTAAAAGGTGTTTTGTCCCAAAGGGAAATCACGTAACTCTATGCCGCACTTCTCATGCAAACTCTTTGCAGAGCTGTGGTGTGTATCATTGCAGCTAGATTTAAGAGTAGGTTTAGCATCCTTACTAATGAAATGCTGCACTACTTTCAGAGGCTTCAGTACCGGAGCATTTGACTTGTGGAGGAGCAGAAGCTCCACAAGGCAGCCTGTCTTAGTGGTAGTTTTATCGGGGAATTTCTCTTTTATCCCTTCTGGCTACTTGTCTTAGTAATTCAGCCTTCTCGTAGTTCCCCTGTTTTGCACTGTCGTCTGGTTTTAGACTTCTTGCCTGCAGCGCATATTCTCCTAATCTGTCAAAAAGCTGAGCCGATTTTTGCTGAAACTTTCCCTGGAAACACTGCTTTAGGTGAATGCCCAGCATCGATAGCTTCAGTCCAACTGGCTGTTGCGGTGGGAGATACTGAAGGGCTAGACCTGCCTGCTCCACTGTTAGTCTGTCAGCAGGGAAACACTTGAAATCTGTGTTCCTGGACTCATTTCATTTGCAGTGACTGTAAGAGGTAGAAACTGGAAGGTTCCTTAACTTTAAATCTGCTGACTAGAAATAAAGTTTTTTAAAATTTTTCCAATTGGATTTTTTTAGCTGATGAAACAAAACTAGTTTCCCTGATAGAAATGTGCTATGTTGTACCTTCCCAGGCTGCCCTGAGCAAGAAATTGCACCGGGGTGAGCTGAGAAGAAGGCAGGCAGCGCAGGCTTTACGTGCTTCTAAACATTGCTCTAAAGGAAGGATAAACGAATTGGTTCCTTTCCCTGCATGGAACAGCATTGTTCCCTTTTCTAGTTAGCTGGTAATTACCAAAGATGGAGTTGAAGTTTTCCATCGTCCTCTCCCTAAATCAAGTGACCGAGTAGAGAATTAAGGGGTGAAGGGGGAAATTCTGCACTTTCAGACCTAGCCAACATTTGTACCTTCATTTTAGTTTGGATCTTCACTGTAATTAATAGTTATCTTTACACATTTTCATCTGTACTATATTGCCTCATTTTCTGAAATACTCTGAGATGCATTTGTTTTCATCTTACCCGCAATGCGTGAAAATATTCACTTGTTTGTTTAAGACTCTGATGGAGGAGAACAATTAAGTTGTCAGTAGGAAACATCGTCAGACTCATGATGTCTTTATGTCATGCCCACTGCCTATCTGCTATTCCTTCGCTATAATACAGCACGTGCCAAAATGGGTCTCGTAGTTGATAAACTTTAGGAGGGGAACCTCTACTTTGGAGAAATAAGGAGCAGCATCCTTTTACCTTTTGCACCTGATCTCTTTCTAGTGAGCAAACCCCAGGTGTTTCCTTCTGGAGAAGAGATTCTAGCAGGTACAAACAATCTTTAACAAAACCTTCAAGCAGTTTGTCCTCTTTGATCTGTTTGACAGTAATGAGCAAACCCGTATTCACCTTACAGACCTGTACGCCTTCGCAGCAGGTCCGCTAAAGGAGCTTTGTACACGTACGGCAAGTCTTCGCCTGTGTGTCGCACGGAGCCTGCAAACCTCTGATTTAAAGAAGCTGGTGATGCTGTTCGTGTTGGGCAGGACGTGTTTGCCATGCGTGTTTTAAAACGTCTTCACTAATATAAAAGCACATAAAAGCCTGGGTAGTGATGTCATTTTACTGTCTAGATTGACTCTATCTGCTTCTCTGTGCTATACACGGTGTCTCTCTCAAAATTACTTCCCAAGTCCAGTAGTTACTTCTATAAAAGTAAATTTGAGGTATGTTGACTCGTTGGACAGAAAATGCTAAGTATCTCTAGCAACGTGAAAACGAAGCTGGCACCTTCTAACACTTCATATCCAAGAGCTACAGCAGTAGTACTGACCATAACCGTCTTTTTTTTGATCTGAACATTTTAGACTTAGAAACAGGTGTCCGTTGAATTTTATGAATTTAGTGAAGTTAAAAGTTATGTGCTTTTTTTAAACTTTCTTCGTGTTATTTAAAAAAATCAAGGCTAATGATCTTTCATTACTGAATAAATCATTACTTTCACTCAGGAAAAAGTGACAATATTAGTATTTTTAACCTACCTATAGATAATACATGCACTGTTCCTGCATGTGTCGCAATTAGCCGTGTCTTGACCAGTCCGATATGAAAGCCTACAAAGACAAGAACACGAGGTCATTAAAAAGTAATTTGTTTTAACATGTTTTTGCTTTCTATGGTTCTTTACATAGAAAGCAGAACTTCAGGATTTATTTAAAAAAAAAAAAAAAACAAAACTGTAATATTGAATACAAAAATTTAGCCATTAGGAAAACAGGATCAAAAATAGCATATTCACGTTCACTGAACAATGAGAACATGAAATTATTTAGGAAAATGAGTCTTTACTGACTGCAAGGAGAAGATTTATTTCCATTATACTTTTGTAACTGAAAAGGGAAAAGAACAAGGAAACCAAGGTATGTGAACTTCTTGTTGCATAAAGCTTCTGTGTACCAACGTGATGAACCATGGCTGTAAATGGACACGCTCACCGTTTCCGCAGACGTGACAGTGCTGCTTTGCTGGGGTTTTTCTGCTTTCTCAAATACATGAGGCTTTTCCTAGTTATTGGTGGTTGTACAGAACATAATACTGAAAAATGGCATCTATTTAGAAATTTTGTGCTACAGAAATGAGGTACCAAGACCTGTTGTAGGGATATTTATGTCTTAAAAGGAAGAAAATGCCATTTAAATAACATTTCGATACTCACCTAGCCTACAGCCATTCTTTGTCACACTTTGGTTTGAAGTCAGTAACAGCAGTCTCTTAATTTACCTATGTATCGTCTCTGACTTGGTCAGTTTGAATTAAAAAGGGTTTTTTAAGGTATGCAAGTACTGTTTTTGTACATAGAAATTGCATTAAAAGAAATAAATTAAAAAGAACACAGTTGCCTACCTATCAACATGAATGTTCTTGCATGCAAGTGCGTTTAAAATGGAAATTCCTAAGTCAATATTTATATATTAGTACTTACTTCCTTTTTTTGTAAAATTGCAAACTTAGCATCTTTTAAAGTTATTTTCAGGTTGTGTTAAAAACAGACTAGTATATGCAAAGTTTCTTCATCATTGTTTTTAAAAGAACTGGAGAAATACCTCATCTGTGGAGTTTTGAAGATGTGGAGAACAGATCCGGTCGGGATTACTTAAGGGAATGCTTCCAAAGCCAGGTTCTGCGCTGAAGCCTGGGTCCTGCCTCTCCCAAACAGTTCGACTGATTGACCTCGAATAATTCAGTGTTGGCTTTGCTTAACAGGGGCATCTCTGGACCGCCCCTGCCCTCAGCTGCCCTTGCCGTGGGGACAGAGCACCTTTGTCTCTGCTTCCCCGACAACGTAACAATAACGAAAGATCAACTTGCAAGAAAGTGGATTTCATTTTTATGTGACAAACCTATAGAATATAGAGTATTAATGGGAAATGATAAACAAACTGCTTAATGTGCCCATCCCTAAGGTGGAAAATCAGCATTTCCCAAGTGCTGCAGGCTATTTATTTATCTCGGTGAACGTACTGTTACACTGCTCTCTTTGAGAAAGATCACCTGGTCCTGCGTCACCTTTCCTTACTGTTTTAAAGGTTTGAGTATTGGTTTAGAAGTTTATTACATTGCTTATGTATTTTATATAGACTTACGCTTTTAAGAAAGAAGAAATTTAGCAGTGTGAACTTGAAGGCAGAGAGTGAACCTGAAGTTCGTTAGAGCAAGCTTGTGTTCACAGGCGAGCTGACATCTCGCCTTCCACTGCGATTACTTTGATTATCGGTCGCTCGGGGTGGTGTCACGGCAAAGTGCTCCGGGCACAGCGGCAGCACAGATAGCAGTTCATAATAGGGTGAATCTACTTCTTTTATGATAAAGACTTTGTTCCCTTCTGAAAGCAAAATGCAAGGTGGAGTTCTTGCTGTTCTAGTTGTTGTTTGTTACTCGAAGAGGGCTTGGAGCATGATGGATTTGAAACTTGGTATCAAGTAGTCAGTCAGTGGCCACCAAAATACATTTTATTCAGAGGAACATACTCCAATTACTTAGCTTGCTAAACTTCAACACAGCAGCAAAGCCAGGTGTGCAAAAGAACTTCCAAAAAGCAAAATTTCTATATTCCTTACGGGGGAAAAAACCAGTACTGGGTTGTATTTGATTATACTTACTTTTTATGCTCTCTAAGAAGGGTGAAGTAGTATCTGGTTTTCATTTCCCCTTTTACAGTCTTTCGGAAGTTGACATTCAAATTGTCACCATGCTATTAAACTTGGACTTGTAAAATCTTTTTCCGAGCTATTGATCAAATACTAAAAACTCTTACTCAAGATAGAACGTTGAAAGTTTACAGCTCGGTTGATGAAGGCCCTTACGTACTGAGGACATCAAGGGGAGTTAATAACCGCCTTGAGAGGAGCAGTTGTCTGGGTGCCTCTTGACAGGTAAAGGCATAAACACGCTGCCTTGGGTGCCAGGTGGTTGCTCTATGTGGTTTGGTTGTTTTGTCGTTGGGGTTTTTTTTTGTCATTAGTTTCCATTTGGGACATTTTCGTTCGTCTTTGTACGCCTGCAAACCGTCATTCAGAGCCACAGTTAACACCTGGCTCGTAGGCTGCCAGCCTCCTCCCCTCCGCCAGCCTCTCCTCTTTCGGCACACTGCTGCAGGGTTGACGCTGTTCACGTCTGCCCTGCCTCCCGCCTCTGCTGGCTAAGGAAGAATTTCATAACAAGGGGGTTTTAATAAGTTTTTCAAAGTCTAGTGTGTACAAAAGCAAATTGTAGTACACAAGTCACTTATCCTGCTAATACCTGTCCCCGTTGTCCTGGCTTGCTGTGAGATGAGCCCAGTGACAGTGACATCTTATTCGTAGAGTTCCTTAGGAAAACGCTTGCTTGTATTTTAGGGACATGCCTGGTGCTTCGAGGGGTTTGTTCGGAAAGAGCGAGGTTTCTGGTGGCAGTTGTAAAAGCAAGGTGGCCAGGTCATCTGTTTACGATGAATCTTGAAGTCTCTTTATTTTTATGTTTCCCCCTAATTGGGGTGGTTGAGAACAATGGCTTTCACTGTGGGACTGGGAAAAGGTGAGCATTTTTTGTTTGAAAGACAGGGAGGTCGAGGAGCATTCCTGTGTGTGCTAAAAACCATGAGTGGAGAAGAAGAGGGACAGATCAGAGCCCCCAGAACAAATCTGCAGTGGTGGCCTGTCCCAGTGATAGCCCGCTCAGTCTGGCGTAGAGCTGCAGCAAGAAGTCATATGGGGTTAAACACCCAAATAAACATGCTGCAGCATTAGAAGTCATACAGATAGGTCTCTGAATCCTTACCTTCCCTGTATGCTCACACCCGTAAAACAGAAGTAGGCGTCTGGTCACGGTCTTGGTTACTATGCTGGTTTACCAACCAGTTCCCACCAGCACCATGCCCGTCTTCACAGAACGGTGATATTTGAGTCGTGAGAAACTCGCTGAATGCTGGTAGGCTGGTTACTTACCTAGCAAAAGCTATAGTATATTTGGTCTTAATGAGGATTTGCCGGTTCAGTCGTGAACTACAGTCCTGCTTCTGGAACTGGCAGTGTTTTTGATGCATTATTAAAAGTAAGGTATCACTTTAGGATAATAAACTGTCTTTCTCAAAATTGAGTTTTCAGTATTTTATTTAAATTGGTTTCTAAAGCGTGTGATGATCTTTAAATGCCCAATAATTCCACACTTTCCAATATGTAAAAAACACATTTCCTGGTTGATGGTATAAGGCAGACTCGTTAAGCTGATGAAAATGGTCCTTTGATACAAGTATTTAAAAATTATATGATACTTGGATGATAGTTTGAAATACTAATTTCTCAGCTTACATGTTTAGCGCTGCTTGGTTTTAGCATCATTGTCATTCACAAACTGTACTGTGATACTGGTGATACTTCTTTTTTTTTCTAGTCAGATGTAATTTATGGTGAACTTTTCTAAAAGCATCATTTTCCGTATCAAATATGTTCAGCTTTTCAGAAATGATTTTCCTTTCAAACTATGGATTTAGTAATGTTGCCGTCTCTGAAGCATCCTATTAGTTAGACTTCTTTGTAAGCCCCGAGAACACTGTGTGGTGTCGCAGTGTTTGGTTTCCACAAGGCAGTTTGATAGCTCTTTAGCCAGGACTGTGTTGTGTGTTAGTACAGTATAAATTCAATTAGTCCTATATAAATTAAACTTCATGAAAGAATTCTGTTGTTGATACCCCAGGGCTTTGGACTTTCACTTTCTTGTTTTCACATAATTATCTACATAAACACTTGCATGGAATTTAGCTACTTCATGCCAGCAAAGTTTTTCCTATTGGCATAGCGTTTCTGTGTAAATCCTGGGCAGTGAGGTTGATTTGCAGTGCAGACTTATTGAAAAATTGAGCTTCCTATCAGTTTTAACCCAGCTGCTAGAAAGTTTGTGAGCCCGGTCTGGATACCAGATTCAGGAGGGCAGAGTTCTGGGTGATTTTTGCTTTCCTTGTGAGATGGAGTGTTTTGGATAAGCTACTTTTTTTCCCTCCCCTTAAAAATAATTTTAAGAGTATTCCAGTGTGGAAGAGCTCAGGCTACAGACCAGTAACTTTTTTCTTCATGGGTAAACTAGTCGGTGTTTTAAGAGTAAATCCTGTAAAATGTGAAGTTTTACACAAAGCAAAGATTCCTACCGAAAATTTGTTTCCTTTTGAGGGAAATGAAAGTTGGTTTTGATCTGGTTTAGATCCAAAGTGGAATATTTCACTTTGGACTGAGTGAGATGCCTGGGAGCCGGTTCCCCCCAAGCTATGACTCTGCGGGCAACGTACTCCGTGCAAAAACAACCTCAGCATTAAGCCTTGCAGCTCATTTTACCAATCTTAACATCTTGATTTTGGGAATTGGTTGAAGTATAAGAAGTTACACATTTTATAACTTGCTTCAGTCTCTCCCTTTTTTTTTTTCATCCATTCTTCAAGAAGGTCAAACTCAGTCACTGCGAGGTTGTGCTGACCCATCTGGTGTGTGAACTGGGGCACCTCTGCTCTGCTGCTGCTTTGAGGTGGGCTGTGCCCGTCATGCCTAATCACTCATGGAAAGAAGAAAGTCCATCGGCCTTTAAGTGAAATTGAGATCTAGTTAGGTCTCCCGTGCTGAAGTGTGACCAAAAATCCACAGAATCATAGAATGGTTAGAGTTGGAAGGGACCTTAAAGATCGTCTAGTTGCTATGGGCAAGGACACCTCCCACTAGACCAGGTTGCTCAAAGCTCCATCCAGCCTGATGTTGAACACCTCCAGGGATGGGGCCTCCACAAATTGTGAATATTGAACGAGAAGTTCTTGATTTTGCCCTTCTGGTTGTCATCTCTGTCTCCTGGCCTCATCCTGACTCTCGTCATGTGCTGTGGTCCCTTGGGTGTTCCTGTGGGGTCTTCGACACGGAGTTCTGCGTGTTTGTGCTGCAGTGTGGACTGCTCACTTCAGGTCTCCTAAAAGATGCGGCATTTGGAATCTGCTGGTGTTAAGATGTGAGGTGCAGTCAGAGGGGAGCACTTGGCATCTTTGCTTTTCAACACAAGGTTGGTCTCGACATCTACTTCTGACTTCCGTATGTAAGACCACACCAAATCTAGCCCCTTCCCCTACCAATCAGCAACTCTCCCGTTTTTCCTCAGTGAGGACCACAGTAAGAAAGATGTTCTAGTTTATATTTGGAAAAATATTTATCTTGTGGATGCTGAAAGAAATGTTTGGTTTAATTAGATTGCTTTCTGGGTAATTGGCTGGCACCTATACTACTTTCTGATTATTTTTTTCCCCCCAAAAAAAGAAAGAAAATAGACTTGAGTAGCTGTGATTTTTTTTTTTTTTTTTTTGGTGTGGTTTTCTTTTTTGATCCTATCAGTATAGCAAAGTAAACATGACACTGTTCATTCCTGGTTTGATGGGATGCATGCTGATCTGCAAGAAGGTAACTGAATGCACATACTGGGATGTTTAATCAGCTTCCCTGGTATTCATATTATTACTGCGTTTCATACTACTTTAGCATCTAATGTGTTTTGATATACGCTAGCAAGAAGTCATTACACCAATAGCTTCTTTCTTTGATACCTTACATCTTGTATTTTCTGTTTTCCTATGGATGTACAGAGATGGGCACGGTTAGTCTCAGGTATTACGTGGTGCTGTACGGTCCAGGTGCTGGAGAAAGGATGGATATAGGTTAGTTGTATGGCTGCGATGCCTGCATTTTAACGGGCTGTGTCACCTTGGGAAGGGTATCTCATCTCCGTGCTCAGTTTTTGACGTGTGCTTGCTATCTACATTGCATATTTTTTCAGGAGGCTTTCATTTTATTGCATTTCTTTTAGCATTCTTGGCACAACCTGAGCGTAACCTCAATTAACACTTCCAAGTATTAAAATATTATAATGAAGAACAACCATTTTGCTGACATGGACTGGCAGTAACTAATAATAGGCTGCAATTTTCAGAGCAGCCTAAGGGAATTACACCCTTAAATCCCTGTGAAATGCAGAATTTGTGCACCTGCTTGAGGCTTTTTTTGAAAAGACCAACTGTAACGTCAAAATCTTCTTTGTATTTGGGTAGGTTTTTGCTCGTATACATTAGAGACCCATTGAGGTGTATATGCTGATGATTATTTTTTTTTCTGTTGTTCAATAGGTAGGTGGTGAAGGGGCACTAATTCAAGTAGTCTGGACATCTATTAAAAACGAACAAAGAAAAAATATTTTACAAAGCAACTTGGAAGGATAGCTCTGTTACATCTGGATGTCTTCCCTTATCTGGTGGGACGTAGGGAATACTTCATACTAATTGAGTTACTTAATGGCATGATTTTACAGAAGTGGCTGTGCTTCAGAGTGTGTTTATGCTCAGATGGGTAGGCTCTTTAGATGATATTGATGTTCATCACACTTCTGCTGTATTACCACCAACAAGGAGGATAAACAGACTTCAAGAATTTTTTTGTTGTTGAAGTTTTATTAAAATACAGTGAAACAAATTATCTTAAGGCGGCGGTGGGCCTTTGAAGTGGTTTTGAAGTGACAGTTCTGGCCACGCTGAATAGCTGAGGAGGGGTAGGCCATGGTTCTCCTTAAGTCTTTGTATAAATGGGTATTTTATTTCCATGCATGGCCTAGTCCTGCTGGGACTATTTACAGCGTAGCTAGTTAAACACACTAATATTATCTGTCTTTGCAGAATAATGGTTTAAAATAAATAGTCTGGTGGAGAACTTCCCAAAACCTTTGTTTCCTACTGTAAAGTATTACAGAGCTAATATTCCTAATAACTATGCTTCAAGAGAAAATTACCCATACTTAATATTAACATAATTTGCCTTTTGGCAGAATAAGATGGCTTCACTGTGTCATGTGTGTTTTAGTTGTCCTTATGACTTGAGTAAATCAAGTTTTAGCTATGTAAACTGCAGGAAAATCACTTGTATAGGTTTTGCAGGTTAAAATAAATCCTGCTTAGCCATACAGGTTTAGTCCATCCTAGGAAAGATTTGCTGTTCTAGCTCTATGGAAAGCCTCACATAAAAACATTTCTATCAGCAAAATCATGTTTCTGTTGGATTAATATCTGCCTCTAGTTCCCTTAAGAACTTACATTCTGCCATCCAACCAGCAGGTATGTACAGGTATAAAACACCTCGGGTCAGCCTTCGGCTTATATAAAGGTGTTCCGAAAAATCACTTGCCCAGTAGAGCAGTAGAAAAATTGGTTTTGCCTTCCTGCTGCTGTGTTTCCACTGCATTCAGAATTAACCAATTAGCAGTTTTCATTTATAGATGATACCGGTACAGCCCGATAAAAATCAAGAACGGTGTTGTGCTTTGAGCAATTGTCTTGAGGCTTTTTTGTTTGATGTCTACAGCTGGATGCAAACATTGAATTGTTTCATGCTTTTCAGAGGTATGTTGGGGTTTAGTGGTTGGTTGGTTGGTTTTGTGGGTTTTTTTCCCCTTTTTTCCTCTCTTTGGCTTTCACCTGATGAATTTTTCTTCCTCTCCTACCCCGGTACTTGTTGGCTTTGCTTGGTTGGTTCCCCAGTACCAGTCCTGGGAGTGTCCTTGGTGTGTCTCCCAGTGAACACGGGCCCCTTGTGTTTGAGAGGATCTGTTCCCCTTTACGTGACGAGGTAGGGCTTAGCTCCACCAGCAGTGCAGAAGTCCTTGGACTACTCAGAGCAGCTAAAGAAGTGCTTCAGGGTGCCTTAGGTCAGGTTAGGTTTTCTTGCGCTGTGTTTAATTATGTTTGCAATAGATTGGATGTGTTACAATTACAGGTAGAAGCCATCTCTTTGTTACCGTGCTGTAGCTCTTTGTAGAAATCCAAGAAGGGCTGTGGATCTCTCTCGTACCTCTAACAGATCCACCCAGCTGGAAGCTGTTACCTGACTTGCTTAGCAAAGTCGCATGGATTTGTAGTCAGGATTTGCCTTCATGGTGGTTGCTTCCCATACTGATCCGAAGTTACCAGCACAGCTTTTCTGGGAACCATCAACATACTTAGCAGCTGCAGCAAAGCTCAGTGCCTGTGCACTGGAGCACACGTGCAGAAATGCTACGGTACAGAGCTCAAGCACAAGCCAGTTTGTTTCTGGGGTATGTTGGGAGCTGGGGAGTCCTCACTGAGAGCCCCACAGGTCTAAGCAATACCAGCTACGTGCCCCTGATCTGAATGTCACAGTGCCAGAAGCACTGGGTACTTGGACACAACGTTATCCTATCCTTCCTCGTGCACCAGTACAGGTTAGGGGTTGACCTGCTGGAAAGCAGCTCTGCAGAGAGGGACCTGGAAGTCTTGGTGGACAGCAAGCTGAGCATGAGCCAGCAATGTGCCCTCGTGGCCGAGAAAGCCAGTGGTCTCCTGGAGTGTGTTCAAAAGAGTGTGGCCAGCAGGTCGAGGGAGGTCATCCTGCCCTTATACTCTGCCCTGGTGAGGCCACATCTGGAGTCCTGTGTCCAGTTCTGGGCTCCCCAGTTCAAGAAAGACAAGGAACTACTGGTGAGAGTCCAGGGGAGGGCTGCAAAGATGATCAGGGGAGCGGAGCATCTCTCCCATGAGGAAAGGCTGCGAGACCTGGGGCTGTTGTGTGTGTTTTAACACAAACATGCACACACAAAAAGCAAAAGAAACACTGCACAAATTCACTTTTTTAACTGATGGCAGAGGATGAAAGCAGAAATCCTCTGATGCTCTAAAATAATACCAGAATATTTTTTTTTTCTTCCTATCTGTATTGTTATTATAGGGCTGATATTACTCATTTGGTTTCTGAAATTCTTTGAAATGTACAGAAGCTCGATGGTGAAATTTTTCAGACTGTTTACAAGACAGTAGTTTGTCTTTTACTGAATCCTGACAGTTGGAAGCAGATGACTAATTTTCTTTTTGAGGTATTTGCACTGTGGGCGTATGGCATGACTCCCAAGACAGCAATTCAAGTGCTTTCACCCCGTAAATATGTTTTATATTATACTCGGGTTAGTCAGGGAGTGAAAGGTTTTAAAAAAAACCCAAACAAAAAACCCCATATTTTAATAGGGCTGTCTAGTGATTTAAAAAAAACCCTGAGAATGAAGAGAATTAAAATGTATTTCAAATGAAATCGCAAAATCTTATAGGAAATAGGTGCATGCAAGGTCTACCATCTCTCTTGAATATCTGCACCTCTGTTGTCCCATCAGAAAAATCAGGAGGATAATTAAAATGTCACCTCTTTGTATTAATAATAATTCAGGGAATTTGTTTCTCTAGCCGAGTAGCAACTGTATTGCTGGCGTATAATTCCTAAGCCAAATGCTTCCAGCGGGTTATCAGGGAGTTACGCCAAGATGAGGTCTGTCTCGTCACCCCGTGCACTCTGGACCTCTCTACTGTGACTTGCTCCTGACCTCAGCGCGTCCTGACTTGGATGCCCTGGGACTTCTGAACCCGCAGCTCATCGTTGGGGCTGCTGCACCCGTCCTTTTCCTGCAGCTTCAGAGCGCGTTACGTTCCTCTTCCGCGTTCCCATTCCTCCTCCGCCCCCAAACCCACCTAATTTTAAAATTAATTTCTCCTGCCTGTACTTTTTGGGACTAGTTGGGGCGATGTGGTCGGTGGTGTAATCATCAGGCAAAAATCCCTGCCTGCAGCTCGTGCCCTCGCACCTCCCTGTTGCTCCGACCCTGAGCTGAATTATTTCTCGACTACAGAGGGATTATTCAGCTCCCTGCCCTGTGGCTAATAGCCCTTCATCAGCCACAGCACAGATTCATAACCCTGCGGTTTTAATGCAAATGAAATCCTCTCAACCGAGCAGACCAAAGGGTATTTCATAGGTATGAACTACCACTGCGTTTACAGGTGAATAACTATTGAAACACAACACCTTGGATTTTGCTTGACTCAGAGCTTTAAATTAAGAAGGCTACTAACAGGCATTGTTTCTATAAAAGAGCGAAGATAGGCGAAATAAGAAGTCTGTGGTATTTTTTTGTAATTCCAAAGTGATCGAGATTTCAGTGCAAGCTCAAATACTTTGTGTGTATTACATATATAAGCCTATACCAGCTTACAGTAATAACTACATGAGCCATCCTATGTGCAAACCAAAGAGCTTGTTTAAAATTCTAAATAATATGCAGTAGCATAAAGTTGAGACTGTGGAGTACGATTGCCGGCCACCGATCTCGCTGATTGGGTGGTACCTGCAAGAAGGACGGGGAATTGTATGGAGAGAAAAACAGCAGGAAGGACCCTGGAAGTACTGAACTCTTTTTTTCCATTGCAGCTTGAATAACTCTTTGCAGGGCTCAGTACTTTCTATTTCCTGATTTCCTTAAATAATGGTAGTTTGCGATTTCACTGCAGTACAGGAGGATCTGTAGAGCAGCAGTTTGGCATTTGCTTGAGCTTTGTACAGACGCTCAGAAAGTCTCATCCCTAGGATTTTTTTCTGAGCTTGTATGGATGACAATGAAGTAAACAAATCTCTTTGCATTTACCAAAGAAATGACCTAAGTCATGCCAGGTTGAACTATTCCAGAGTGTAAATTGCCTTGTTAATGTCAAAAGTCTGCTCGTGTCTACAATCCAGTCTCTCAAGCTGATGAATTATTAGACCACGCTGGGCTTCCATCGTGTCTTCTCACGATATTGGAACAGAGAGAAAAAAATTGTAGTATACCCAATACAGTGCTGTCTAGTCTCTTCTGGTTTGTTCGTGCAGCAAGTGACGTGGTGAAAAACATCCTCCATCATCATCTTCTTAGTAAAAGAGGGTTAAGCACAGCTGGCATGCTTGGAGAGATGTCCAAGCTCCCTTTGAATGGCAGTTGTCCTTCTTGGCTGCCCTGTGGCACAGCCGATCCCTATGCTGCTGCTCCATGAAACGCAAAACTGTTCCAAAAAGCTCCGAATTGTCCCAGTTTCACTTAAGTATTCTATTAAACTGCTGCTTTTCTAAGTGTTTGCTTATAAGATGGAAAACATGGTTGAATGACAGGGCAGAGTAACAGTGCTGACTGCCCCTGTGTTGGACTGCTCTGCATATCTTAACTTGGTTATCTATTTACTCATCTATCTTCAAAATTCCTCTGTATTTGCACAGCTCAAAATGAAGCCATTAAGAGCTACGAAACAGTGTAGACCACCTTAGTTTTTTTCAGGTTTGAGCTGAGAAGGGTTCCTGGATCTGTAATTAAACCAAGAAGCCAGCAGTGACACAGAGGTGGCATGCAGGGAGGACGGACAGACGCGTGCCTAGGAGTTCCTCGCTTAAAAGGTCTTTTCCTCCAGTTTCTGATACAGTCCACAGATACTTGAATCCAGCTTAACCTCTTCATCGTCTCCGATGCTTGCTGACGCTCGGTTCCCTGAATGTCTGGCACAGGAGCTTTCTCAAGACTGCACTGCATATTTATGTCTTAATTCTGGAACTGGGGTAGCAGGCAGCCTCAACAGTTTAAAAACCAAGCGACTGTCTTCAGACAAGTCTTTTTACTAAAATTGTCCCAGACAGAATCATTTTTCCCTTGTTGGGATAAGAGATAAGTGTATCTTTGTGTAAGCACAAGGGCTCACAAGGAGGTGTCAATTAGAAATCTGGGGATTAATCTCTTGGTGAACGAACAGCAGTGACAAATTTGACACTATAAAGTTCATTTCGTCTCATTTTTACATGACTGGCTAGGTACCTGGCTCATTGCTCTGTCTCTTTACAGTCTAATACTACCGACAGTCAAAATGCAGTTATTAAAGGATTACTCTAATTGTGTAAAGGGAAAACTGGTAATTCAGTACCTAAATAACATCCTCTTTAAAAGACTGACTTAGCAGAAAAACTCTCCTTGCAGGTATGTAATTTGGACAGCTCGGTGACAGTTGGAAAAGCTTCCCTTCTGATCTGTGGTAATTCACATGGATATATTTAGCAAGAACGTCTGCTTACACTTTTTTTTTTTTTAAATCGTTCATTATAAGACTTCACCAGTGTTTCCAGATTTGAATTGTGGAAGTTTGCTTTTCTTTTAACTTTGTGTCACTGCAGCCAATTTGATGGTAAAGTCTTGAACCTTAATTTCACTTCAAAGCCTGAAGTGCTGCTGAACCCTGCTGAAACGGGGAGGTGTGGTGGTGAATGATATTTCATCTTGGTTTTAAAGTCTATTGAATAGCAACTAGATAGAAATAAAACTTCTTTTCTGAATACTTCAAATACTTTTTCTTTGAATTCTGCCCGTATGCTAAATAGCTGGAGTAGATCAGCAAAATAAAGTATATTTTCTGAGACTCAGAATGTTCCTAGTGTAACTTTTTGAGAAAACAGAGTAAGCATTAAGATCAGGTAACTTTGTTAAAGAGATGATGTTTCTTGAATGTTTGTTTTATGTTTATTCCATATACTGGATGTTGCTAACAGTTCACTTTTCATTTTTGTTGATCAGCATTTGCTTGTTCAAAACCTCCTACCGCTATATTCCTAACAAAGGATGCTGAATAGCTGTAAGCGAGCTATTGCAGTACGGTTATTTAACACACTGCTCTTCTCTTCTTACATGTTCTAGTATCTAGGTACTCCGAGTACCTTTGACATGTGTTCCAGGAATCTCTGTGAACTGTGAAAGTTTGCCCCTTTTTATCTACCCTGACAATTTGATCTGAAGCTTTGTTTATGAGCAACAGAATAAATTTGTCCAACTCTAATGAAAAATCCTATCCAAATTCTAAATCTCAGCAAGTTTTGAAGGTCTATGAAATACCGTGCTCTGAAATACTCATGTTACCTGCCCTTGTAGGTCTAACTCCAGATTTATTTATTTTTTTTTTTAGTGATCTAATTCAGAAGAAGCGTAATATGAGGTTAAACCGTGGGTGATGCTGGATCTTTTAGCTTGAATGATAGTTGATCTTTTAATGCTCCATCTTGCGCAATTAGATTTCAGTTGGGGTTACTGAGAATTTTAAACAAGAGGGCTCAAGGGTGCTCCTGTGGGCTGACAGGAGGTCTTGAAATAGTCTCCATTAGGAAATACACAGTTTTGGCATACAATGAAATGGTTGCCGTGAGGAGGTGCGTCGAGCCGGGGGAGGCGTCCGTGTGTAGCATCTTGCTCCGCCACGTCTGCTTGATTTGTGCATGGGGGAATACAGAAGGGAGAGGGCTGGCCCGCTGTTTCATAGCTTGGAAAACCAAATTACTTATGGTGAGGGCAGGCAAATGGACTTTTATGGTGTCTTAATACTTATTCTGCTTTCAAGGAAGGGTAGGTGAGCATCTGAGTGATGGCTGTGTACTTGGGAAGGGAGCACAGGGCAAGGGGAGAGGCCTGGCACAGGTCCACGTGCAAAGAATTAATCTTAAAACTGCTTTAGTGACCTCATGGGAAAGCATAAATGACCATGGAATGCACTTTGCTTGAATACGGCTCCAAGTTTATAATGTGACACATACACTTTCTGGGCAGTGATGAAGCCTGACAGTTCAGCTATTAATAATTAGAATTAACTGTATACTTAAAAAAGAAAGGGAGTAGTTAACGAATCGCTGTAAGAAAATGAAGAGAAGGGTGTTCTATTGTTGTTGGAACTAGAAAACAAAAACTGCTACTACTGTAGTCAAATGCTTCACTCCAAGACTGGTCTTTGTGGAAACAGCAGAGAAAATGGTATGTATGGATTAGAATTTAAAAAAAATCCACTGGCCCAAGGATCGCAAGATCCACAAAGCACTGATTTGTGCAAAACTATTTTTTTTCCTTGACTAAGGAAGATGCGTCCAAAGAGCTTTTCTGTCTCTGCCTTAGAAAGGAGAATTGTTAACAATCCCCAAGGAGTTTTGGTGTGCCTGTGTTCAGGAGCGATCTGTAAATGATGCAGACGCTGAGATAGAGCAACTGCAGTGAGGGTGAAGTGAGGAGAATTTAGGAGGTGGTCTCAGGTAGAGTAATAGAGTGAATGGGACTGCTCCAAAGAACAGGCAGAAGAGATGTATGTAAAGATCACAGAGGTGAAAATAAAGCTAGTCATCGTAGCCCTGTTCCAAAGGACTGCTGCTAAAGTCTCTTAAAACTTGGTGCCACGTGGGGTATGATACAATTTGTGCATCGCTGATGGAATTTGTCGTATTTTTTCTGTTTTTCATATATTTATTTGTAGCACAGCTGTCTTCTGCTGTTAAGCTTATCTATCTATTGCTTTCCTCCATTTCCAGGTTTTCTCTCAGAAACCATTTTCTTCAACTTTTCCTGTGCCACGTCTGTAATTGAAAAAGCAAAACAAAACCAAAGGGGGGTGAAATCCCAAATGAAACCATGTCATAGCATTGCTGCAGCTAGCCCGTTGCTTCCAAAGGCTGTGCTTTCAGAGGCTGTATTCTTGTAAGCTCTTTAAGCTTTCTTTTCTCCTTACGTGAAATAAGGAACTCCCCGGTTTTTAAGAGTATTGGCTCGGGCGTGTAGATGGATTGAGTTAGACAGCAGAGGTTGTTACTACCTTTTTGTGCTCTGTCTCCTTCGTCTGAGCTGAATAGCTGGACTGGGCTTGAAGTAGCTTCTGAAAAGGAGAAAAGCAAACAATCTGGGCAATAATTGCTTTGGCTATGTGACTTTCTTTTGCCATCATTCCTGAGTCAGGATGGTAAGTTTACGCTCAGCTCTTGTGACCCTGAGGATGATTGCTTGCGGCGTTTTTTAGACAGAAGTATTTGGGCGAGGATGCTTTCTCCGCACCGGGTGAAGCTCTCTTCTCCTCCTTGGTTCTAACGTCCATCCAGACACACACAGTATTGGTTTATTTTCTGCTTAGAAATGATAATAAGAGACACAAATACCCCTTATTCATTGGAAAACGTGAAGTGACATTTAAATTCTGTCCATGAGAACATGTTCTTTCAAAGCCTCTTCGAAGGCGCCCGGGACTGCTTGTTTCATCAATGTTTGTTGAGAGCTCTTTAAATTCCGGAACCACTGAAGACTAATAAATGAATATAAATTATCTCTGAAACAGGTTCATTTAACTCTTGTCTAATGTGTAGCATTTGGCCTGTCAGAGTCAAAATACTGTGACTTATTTTTGTATGGCAAATTGAGTACTTTGTTTACCAAAATTGCTGATTTGTTGTATAATGAGGAGGGCCTGGATTACTGTTACTTTTCACGGTGAGGATTTAAAGGGCAGGTCATTGGTGTTCTCCTGCTGCAAAATGTTTTTGATTATCTCTTCATCTTCTGTTACATATTTCATAGGCCGTACTGTACTTAGCCAGGTTTTGGAATTAGTGACTTGGGTTTTGCTTTCAATCCTGCTGTCCTTAGTGAAGCTCCGTACCGGGAAACAGTGCAGAATTTGGCTTGCTTAATTCACTGTGCCGTAGCTGAAGACAGACAGGTATGTCTATAGTTGATGTAGACTGCTAATAGCTTAGTAGAAGATAAAGCAAACATCATTTGGAGCATAAAACTTGTTCTGTGTTGTAAAGCTGCACATTGCGTCATGTAATCAATATTTTTCCAACTTTGAGCTGGAAGTCTGAATGTAAGCTGTAGCTGTTACTTTCAATTCAGGCATGACTTAACAGAAGTGTCGTTGAATGCCTTTTGCTGTGATGTAAATATTTTTTTTTTTTTTTTCAAAGAAGCTTCCACGCAGTAAGATATAATTACCATTTTGCCAAATACTTAGTAAATAAAGATGTACATATGAAATAGAGAGTTTTAATAATTTCCTTTGATCTTGGGGAGGGGTCACAGGCTAGCAACAATTCCTACCCCTGATGGTAAGAGCTGTGTTTCCCGATGGCCTTGAATTTTGCATTCTGTACCCAATAAATGGGGCCTGATCCCAGGTCAGAGGAGGAGAGAGGTCACGCCGCACCCTCGACATCTCGGATTTGGCAGAGCGAGGCGAGCCCTCGGCTCCGTCGGGTGTTAGCACGGCGCTGTGCTTCTCTCCCTCCTCCCGTGGTTTTCCCCTTCCCTTTCAGCAGAGCCGAGCGCTGGGTGTTGTTGCTAATTGCAGATAATGTAGTACTGACATTTTGAAAAGTATACATAGATGATATTCACCCACAGGATGATGCTACTATCTTCAGAGAAGCTGATACAATTTGGCTGGCATAGACTCATTTAGTGATGAATTGCAGTAATCGCAGTTCAAGACCTACAGCATATTAGTGAAAATGAATCCACTGAGCACTGGTCCCACGGCACTACAACAGCACTTACCGAACACCCATTTTCTTGAAGGGAGAAAAATCTGATTACGAGATTTAGCTGTGGGTTTGGTGGTTTGTTTGCTTGTTTGGTTTGTTGGTTTTTGTTGGTTTGTTTTTTTTTTTTTCCTTGTTTCTTGATGTATGTTATTGTAAGGAATTTAATATACATAAGAAAACCAAGGGAGTGCCATAAACACAGGATACAGTTTTCTGTTTTAGCAGATGTGAGACTCATATACGCTACGGTAAGCGGAGACGTACCAGTAGTACTGCTTTTAATTTCTTGTTATAAACTGACCTAGCAACTAGTTATAAAAGGAAAAAAGATCAGCGTGCTAAAATTGGTATGTAATAGTGTACACAGAGGTGGGTCTCTCTGGCAAAAATGTTGTAGAAATGAATGCAATAATCAGGAAGAATTATTCTAATAAAAGGATGGGGCAACCTATTATTGGAATAGTTGTCTAATTTGAGGGAAATAGGGATAAAGACAGGCTTCGTGTTAATAATGCGTTGGTGCCTTGCACGAGAACAGGGTGTTCTTTCAGCTGTGGAGTGCGATCAGTGGAGAACAGAAATGTCCCAGGCATAATGCTGGACTCCCTTGTGCAATCTCCTTTAAAACCACCCAGGAGCTAGAAAATTAGAGGGATCTGGAATACAAGAATTCCTACACCAGGAGAAAACATGCAAGTATGCTTCTCCCTGCCTTCCTCCTTCCCATCTCTACATCCTTCATGTCTAGCTGGGAGGGGGCGTGTTTGGGACATGCCTGGAGCCTGCGGAAGAGTAGCTGAAAGCGGCTCCAAGCAGAAACCCTTTTCTGCTCTTGGTAAGTTTTAAGGCAGCACCTTTGTATGTTGTTGTGTTTAAAACACCCCCCCCGCAGTCTGAAATCTCACTTTGATTTGCTTCCAATTTTTATAATTAACCTTGACCACTGGTGTAACTGCCACTGGTTACAGTTAACGCCAAAGAATCATTAAAACCTTTTAATTGTCCCTTCCACGTACCACAACATGTTTGAAAAGATTTCAAAATGTGTGATGTGTCTTTAGGCGGCGATTTTGCCATCGCTGGGGAACCTATGGGGGAGAAGTAAAGGAGTGCTAATAAATAGGCTCTTTTTGGTCAAACATCGTGTAGTCTTGCGGACTAACACGCAAGTGTGTGTGTCTAAGAGACAGCAGAGATGTTGTGCAGAACTGGCGTTTATGCATAGTTCCACTATTTTAGGCCTAATATAGGCTACAGCTTTGTCAGGTTGACAACTTCAGAAGGATTATTTGAAGATACGAGCAATCATCGATAGTTTGGGCAAGATCTCTTTTATGCTGAGGATAGGGATACACTCCTAATGCTGGCTACATTAAACAGGTTTGCTTATGCGAGGGCAATAAAAAAATTAAGTATTTGCTGCACCTCTTGCTGTACTCTTTTTGGGAAAAGATGAAAAATTGATATGTAAGTGTATGGAGGGAGCATTGGTATTTACAGCCGATGACTGTGGGTAGATGTGTGTGTTCATACCCACGGGGTTCTCGATGATCAGATGATGAGTTATGATGAAGAAATATTTTGCTATGTTTTGTGATTTGACAAGCAGCATGCCACTTCTTTCCCATTCTCTTGCAGTTTCTGTAAGTTAAGAAAGTCAGAGGAATACTGTTTCTGAAAAACGATTAGAAAAAAAATAAAAATCACTAAGCCTGTGTTGCTTTCAGCTAGATCAAGAAGCTTCCCAGTCTGAAGACCCAGGATTTGACAAGGTATTCTAAAAATACTGTAACCAGCCGTAAAAAAAACTAAAAATGCTAAGGCTGTGTTGACAGCGTTGTCCAACAGCTAAGATTTTTTTAATGAAAAACATTTTGAATTTTTAGGATTAACATGTTGTTTTCTACATTCCTACAGAAAGAGTTGAATTACAAATCTTAAGATGTACCTTTGACTCAAATTAAAACACGTGCTGCTTCAAGTAGCAAGAGCTACTGGATTCTAATTTGAAAATCCAGATTTCTTCTGCCAAATTATGATTTAATTACAGAAGCATCTAAAAACACACAAACAGTGCAGGCATTTTGAGGTGCATTCATTGAATAAAGATTAGTGAACCAAGGCAAGTAACTCTGAAAAATGCTTCTTAAGGTAACGTAAGAGAGGGTTGAACTGTGTAGGTAAAGACTAAAGGTTGTAGTGTGTTATAGTAACTATTATTTCTAATGCCTTATGGGTTGATTAAAGTAACATAAGGATAAACAAAATCTTGTTTCTTTCTGCTTGAGTTTGTTGTCGTGGTAGTGTGAATGCTGTAAAGACGACTTTGAATAGCAAAGTTTTCATTTAATTTCCTTCTCAAAGAAATATCATTAAAAATTCAGAAGGTGAAAGTAAACCAGACAAGGTTCATATGCCATTAATGGAATTATATTAAGAGTTGTAATAATGTCCCTTAATCTTAAAAAGGTAAGTCTCTTAGAGAATTAAGGTTTTTCTGCTGCTTTTCATGCCGTGTGAAGTATTACGGTTAATACAAGCTGCTGATGTGAAAGCATCCTCACTAATCCTGTTTGGAGAGTGGCTCGTTCTGTGCTCGTTAGAAAAGGTACAAGAAAAGATATTACAGGTCCTTTGTTAAATAACTACTTAATTACATCCTAGGACAAGCAGATCCCAAATCTGCGAATGCTGCTGGCAGGTCTCCCCAGGACTCGCCTCTAAAGCAGCAACACTTGGTCCGCGTGAGCAAGGCCAGGTGGAAGGTCTCGGTGTGCTGCGGCGGAACAAGGGCGGGACTTGTTAGAAAAGGCATTTAAAACAGCTTATACTCGTTTAAAAAGCTTCTACTCACCCTTCTCTGTGAGCTTCTCCTTTCTCTAGCTCCTGTATAACACCCAACAACACTTTTATGGTTTCCTGACTAGAGCTGATCAAATTTTCCATCATCTGAAGCTGCGCTTTCAAGTCCACAACTTCCGTGTGAGGCACGATTTGTTGGCATTCCTCGCTCACCGCGACGGCCGTCTGGCAAGGCTGGTGCTCCTCCATAGGCGAAACCTTTATCTGAAGGGTCTGTTCGTTACATTCAGTGGCTTGGCACTGCGCCCGCGACGAGCAGGCTCGAGCATCTCCCGCCTGGGGCTGAACACCGTTGAGGTGCACGGTCCTCTTTTTGTCCTCCTCGGCTGTGGGGCACGGTGACCAGTCGGTCTCGGCCGCGAGGTTTGACAGGTCGGACTGCGAGGCGTTTGAACTGGCCGCCGGTAAATAAACGGTGGCCACCTCAGTCTTGAAGACCCTCCCGTGGAGGGGCTGGGTGGCCTCCTCGCTCCCCGGCTGCCCTGCCACCTGTCTCCCTCGGCCGGGCGGCCGAGCGGCAGCGGGCTCCTCCGAAGCCGGGTCGGCCGAGTTTGGGAGAGGAGGAGGCGGTGGCTCTTTGGGAGAGCTGTGCAAATCACTGCTTGTCCAGGCCTCGGCCCCGTTGTCGCCAGACCCCGCGTTGCTGCGCTCGTGGATGTGGGAAATGAACTCCGCCGTCTGCAGGCTGCCGGCCTTCTTGCTCCACTGAATGGCCTCCCCCGAGCTTCTGCCGTCTTTGTCCTTCACGTCTATTAGAAACCCGTTGTTTTCGCTCTTGAAGGTGTCGACAGTTGAGGCGCTTTTGAGAATATTCCCTTTTTTCCGGTCCAGAGGAAAGGTCTGGTAACACTTTTTAAGATCAGGTGAAGTCTGAACTCCTGTGCTCTTGGTGACGTTGGGTATCGACCTCCGGGCAGGCACTGTCATGTACTTGCGATAAGCCGTTTTGTAGGAAATGGGCTTGGCGTCTCTCTTGTCGGGGTCCTGCGTGGTGGAGAGCTGTTTGTCCCTCTGCTCGTTCTGGGCCTCGCAGATATCTTTAAATCTCACCTGGAGGGCTTTGTTTCGTTTCTTAATCTGCCGGTTGGGATCCAGGGCGTATTTCATCTCCAAAGCGAGCGAAGCTGCTGGCTCAACTTCGCTTTCCGAGGCGGTGAGTAAGCATTTGCTGGGCTCCTTACTCACCATGATGCCTGCACGCAAAAACAGTTCAAAAAGCCTCGTGTTACAACAGAAATGCCACTTTGCCCCCCCCCAAGTTTGCAATATTTGAGCCAACTTCCTCTGCTTTGAGCGGAACGGCTGCCACTCGCAAACTTTTTGCTCGATTCTCCTGATTAAGTCATAGTCCTTCCCGTTAGACTTTGGTGTTTTGCTGGAAAATCGTGCCTTTTATCTTGAGTTTTTTTACTGGCCACTTCTCAGCGAGGAGCAAGGCTCAACCTGGTTTTCGTGGCACCAGGAGTTTTCTCCAGCCCCCTTTCGGAGGACAGGCACCACGGCCGTCCTGCCGGGGCCGCGAGCTCGGCACTCGGGCTCCACCGCAGGGGAGCGTGGGTGCTCAGGAAGCAAGTCATCTGAATTTACTTGATAGGTAATAAAAAGTAGAGGGGAAAATGAAAAACAAAGTGTGTTTGTACAAATAAAGAAAAGTCTATAGCCCTGACCACCCCTTAACGCTCCTTTAATGCAAACGTTTAGGAGCAAGAAGTGTCAAACTGGCATTATCCTTTACAGTACGCTTGCTTACGAAACACGTTTCTTCTGTGTAATGTACTCTGCATCTTTGCGTGAAAGTAACTGGTCGTTAGAGGGGTCACTATTGGGATTTTTTAAAAAAAAATGTACCTCATAGCTAAACCTAAACCCGGGATATAGATTAATTATTGTTAGCAACTGGTTGGTGCTGCGGTATGCATGACATTTCTGAACTGTTGAAGTTTGTGGAAGAAGTCAGCAGCGCATCAATTAAGGTTTTGCTTCAAATGCAAAACAACCCATCCTTTACTGGAAGCAGTAATATGACTTTATAATAGAGCTTCTTATCCCAGAGGATCCTAAAGCACTAAAAAAAAAAACCCCCACAAAAACCCTGTGATGATTCACAGAAATGACTTAATCTGCTATTGAAATACAAGCACCTCCTCAAGGATGAAAAGATGCCAACTGCTTAACACAGCACAGAGCAAAAAACCCAACAGCTCTATCTCTGCCCGGATCATATGGGACCGGTAGTAACTGGATAGTTAAGACCTCATTTTTACAGCTCATTTGAAGTTGTCGGTTTTACTCTCCTATTGCACAAATTTCTCCCTAACGCTGAGATTTACTGAACTACCAAATTCCCACTTAATCCAGATATTCTGCATGTATCTCCTGTTTAAACACGGATGTACCCTCAGAGTACAACGTAAAATGAGTAAAGGGACTTTCAGGTATGGTATTTGAAATACATTTTTAATTAAAATTCTTTTGTCTATTAAATAAAAAATGTGAAACTCTTGGAAGAGTTAAGTGCCACATTAGGGTGTATTTTATAAAGTCAACTCAGGGGCACAAGGGAGTGAATCCTTAGGACTAGTCTATGTTTAGTTTTAATTTAAGAAAACATAATGGAGAAGTTATTTTCAATGAAAAATTGAATTTTTATGGGTTTTTAAAAGTAATAGTAACATTTCCCGAAAGTTACTAAGACACACAAACGTGCGTGGCAGACAATCTGTATACTGCAAGGTTGGACTCTTGGGTTATCAAATTGCTTTCAAAAAACCTCATGCAAAAGTGTTGTCACTTAATTTTTTTGTTTTTGTTTTTGTTTTTTGTTTTACACCTTGGTCCCAGTAACTTGCAAACAAGTAACAAGTATTCTGGGGTCTGCCTAGTTTGCCTTTTTCTATCGAACTTGTCAGGTCGGGGTCGCGGCGAGTGAGCAGCAGTCGTTTCAGAAGGGGAAGCTTCTGTCTTGGATCTGGGTGACGTAGCCGAAAGTCAAAGCACAAAGGGGAAAAACGAAGCGGCGTAGGGCGGCACAGTCATCTCCTGTACTCGTGTCCTGCTGGGGGCAAGAGCAGTTATCCCTGCGCCTTTCACACGTCGTCTGCAAACACAGACAAACTGGGGGGGGATAAAGTAACTGCGCGTGAATGTCAGGAATTTTGTGTTCCAGTTGAAACCCTAAAGAAGGAGTCAGTCGTGCTTTGTGGGGAATGTTAGTATCCTGTACTGGCTGGTTTTGGCTGTCTTTTAATGATAGTAGTGTTTGCCTGGTGAAGTTACGGCTCTAGTTGAGAGACATTCTGCATACAGAGCCCCTCGGGTTCACAGCTTCCAAAGACAGGGATGGTAGGAGATACGGACTTACATCCAGCTCTCTGTCTGTCTATCTGTCTGTCTGTCCAGAGTGGAGTTCTGGAATACTTTAGTGAATAATGAAGTGCTATACAAGATACAAACCTGAAGCATTAGCCTGCGACTGGGCAGACGTTAGCTTTAGACACTGCTAAAATACGTTGTAAAAACTACTGTCAAAACCAAAAACTCTGCGCTTTCATTAATGTAGAACTGCTGGAAGCAAATCTGCCATAAAGGTCTGGAAAATTAATGAGTTTACCAAAAAACTGAATACACAAACACCACAGCCATTATATCCATTAGTTTTCAAATCTGCTAATGTGAGTTCATGCGCTATTAAGAAATTGTAGCAAATATGAAATGTTGCATTTACAAAGATGTGAAATATTCAGTAATTACTTCAGTAATCTGAAAAGAGGGCACACATTTTTACCCATAAAAGAGGCTTACAAAAATTGGCTGTTAGATCCGAAAGTCACTTATTACAAACATCTCTTAGGATACCTCAGAGCTGTCAAAGTGAGTTTTCTGGCACTTGGTTATTTGACAGTAGGATCCACTAACATACAATTTATTCTAAAGTATTGGCTTGATATTTTATTAGTGTACCTCTGACCCGTCTCAATTTTCAGATTATTTGAGATACCACTTTAATCCCATAATCTCTGAGGCTGCCGGATCGCTAGGTCTGTTTGGAAGGACTTAACAGATGGAATTAATGGAGTCCATAACCCAGATGAAACCAGGAGTCTGGCGACAGTCTACAGAATGGAAATAGATAAATGGGGTATTATATTCTGTGATGCAGTTAATTTTAAGCCTGTCTTTAATAGCCAATAAATTGATTCTTCAAAAATTGCTTGTCTCCCTTTCCCAATTGCACAGGCCTGATTGATTTAGCTAATTTAGAGTTTTCTATTCCCACTACTAGCTTGGACTAATAATTTTATAGCTATCTGTGATTAAGAACGACAACAACCAAAAGAACTAGATTTTTTTTAAGCCTTACTCGGATCTCAGCATCTCCAAGGAGAACTGTCTGAGCACATTTGATAAAAGAACGGTTGAGCAAACAGTTGATTGCGAGTTAAATATTTAACACGGAAGAGTTTATATAATACTTTTTTTTGTTTTGCCTCATTTTTGTTTTGGACAAGGTGTTGACTCCAATTTTGGCTTACTGGGGCACTAGCGTTTACATCGTGGTCCCCTGGGAGGTCTTGCTTAATCGGTCAACCTGCGCTGGAGATCAGACCGTGCTAGAGGTCTGCCCTCTTTCCGCGGAAGCTGGTGCCAACGTTCGTCCTGGTTTCCTTGGGGAGCGGGAGCACACCATGGGCACAGGAGACTGGAAAGGGAAACCTCCTCGTAATGCGTCTCCTCTCCCTGCACCGCTTCTCTGTAGTTCTGCTGCCCGTTACTCAGCTCGGTGGTGGGTTCTGGAACGCCGGGCGAGGCTGGCGTACGTAAAATGTGCGGCTGTGAAATATGATAGAAGCTGCGGGATATTTGGATGCTTTAGGAAACTACTGGGATGGAGTTTCTCAGTTTGCAGGAGCACTGCAGAGTTTATGGCTGACTCTGTCAGGGGGCTAATAAAGGCTTTCAATTTGAATTTTAGTTGCCGATGCCAATTAAATACAGATAATAGATTTAAACTTTTTGTCTGTAGTTATTCTAAACAAACCCTGATTGCATGAGATGATTTGTTAAGCTAAATATTTAAGTAATCACAGAGCTTATTTTTCAGTTTTTAGACTTGGTTTGTTTATAAACTTCTGGCTGATTACCCTTAAGCAGTGTTCCCTTATGTTTGAATATGGAAATAAACTATTAAATAATAATAATAAAAAAATGATGCACAGAGAAGCCTTAAGTTAGTATAAAATCTTCAGGGTAAGTCATGGAAACCACCTTCTTTATTATTCCAGGTTCTGCATAGCATGTTTTATTCAATAAAATAAGTCCTTCCCTTTCAGTTCTCCACTTATTGATGCTGTCCAGATTTCTTCCCCTCCGTTCAGCAATGCAAAGGGCATTTCTAGGAAGGAGACCGATTTTATGTGATCCGCGCCTCAATTACGAGGAGCAGGGGGCTCCCAACAGTCCTGTTCGAGCCTGTGTCAGCAGGTAGAGCTTAGGTACAGAAGTAAATCTTTGCAGGACCTCCACTCTTAATCCAAAACTCTGCAAAGTCACTGCACTGTGAGGTGAATTACAGTGTTGAATTTCCAGACTGATTTGTTAATGAAGCAAAAGGAGAATTGTAGCTTACCTTGTAATTTAAATTTTGTTTCTGTCGGTTTTATGATACAGGAGTACGCTCAAAGACGGAATGTGTTAATAAGCAGAGTGGAGTTAAACTTTCCAAATTCCAAATGCAGGTGAAAGGCACAGATTTCAGTCTCTGTATTTTCAGAGCAAATGAAGGCTTTAGAGATGCAGCGGCAGGCTTCAGTGCACGTATAAGAGTACACAGGTTTTTGGTGCCTGTATGTAATAGCTTCAAGGAAAAATAACGCAAGGGATCGCAAACAGTCGGGCTCTCCCATGTAGAGGAAGGCTCACCAGTGATTTGCAACATCTTTAGGCTTCTGCCTATGTGGAGGCTATGCTTTCTCATGAGAAATCCCCCCTGCCTCCTGTGCTATCTTTGTATGTCCAAATATTATCATAAAATGTAATAATATATATTTGTTTTTCAAAAACTATTTGATGTCTATAAGTAATCCTGTAAGTGTATATGGAGACTATAATACGCTTCTATGCTTAAAAATAGACATTTGAAAGAAACTTGGATTTACTTCCTATAAACAAATACAAGATGGAAGCCTATTCTGTGCTAATTCTAAATTATACCATCATGTAAACCCGTGATAGCAACCTGAGCCTATTTTACATGTACTCTAAATGATTGTCTTAATTTTGAGCTAAACAGACTGCTTCTAATACTGTATTATTTCTTCGACTTTCAGACATTTTGACTTCTCATTAAATTCATTTAAGACTATTTTCAGTCTTTTAAAAGGAATCCAATTGTTAGATTAACTGACTGTGTTGTTATGATACAAACTTAAAAATCATATAGTAGTACCTTAAATATAAGTAAGCAACATCCAGTAAACAAAACTGTACTGATAAAAATGCTGGAAAATACAAATGATCTTAGCTAGTTATTAATTATTAGTTGTTTACAGAAACTTCTCCTGCATGTTAGAGATTATTTTTTTTTTAATAGAGTTGTAATACCCAAGTATGAGGATAAAGTATGACTTCTGGATAAATTCAAGGGTGCAGGTGTGCTCAGTTTTTGTGGTGCAGAAAGTACTGATGCCTATTATTAGGAACCCCCCCAATATATCTGTTGAGATACAAAACTGATGGGGTAGACCAGTCTGTCTTCCTTTTATCAGAATTGCTCATGTAGAATAATAGAGTTAGCAGTGCTGGTAAATGTCAAACTAGTATTTTTTTTATTTTTTTTTTATTTTTTTTAAATCTGTTTTGAAACCCTTAGGCATTGAACTTGAATTTTCTCTCTCTTGAACTTCCTCGTTTATTGCTCAATACTGAATTCCTTCTTACTGCTGCATTTATGTATTCTGTATTTTATCAAGTGGAGGGTGAATTGCCCTAGCCTTATAATCCTCCTGGTTTGAGAAGTTTCCACCACTTCAGTGAATGACAGAGCATTACTACCGTTCGCCTAAATCGGTGCTTTTCAGCCTGTGGTCTGGAGACGCTTGGAGATTTCTCACCTATGTTACTGCTGCGCGTGCCAGAGTAGCAAGCTCCTGCATGCTCCCTCGCAAGATTACAGCTTGTGAAGGGGGGGAGGGTTATGTTTTCACTGAAAAAAAAAAATTAATAGGCTCCACAGACTGAAACAAAGTCTACTAACCTAGACTGATCCCTTTATTTTTCAGTTACGTTCTCCTGCAGAAACCAGCTTTGGGATGCATTCTTTAGAAATAATGCATTGCCCTGTAAACTACAAATGTTTGGTAGAATTGTGACGGTTATTAGTACAATTTCAAAAAATGCAGCTATCGATCATCTAGTTTCAGTGATGACATATGATAGATTCATAATTGCCTTGGAAGTCTTCCTTTGGAATAAGCATGATCAGATGGCATTTGATTTGTCTTTTTTTTTTTTCCTCCCAGCCATTGGTAGGCTCTGTAAGAATAATGTATAAAAATCATATCCTAGCTAACAGCTGAGATAAACAATAAATGCCTTTAAATGCTCGTGAGCTTCAGCTTTAGAACTAAGTGGCCACAAATAAAATGCATGATTTAATAAGCCTGTAGAATTTTAGATAAAACAGTAATCTGTTGTAGGATAAAATATTTAATTATAAAATTTTCCTTACAGAACAATTTCCCTGAATGCACAAGCTGGTCTGTGCTATCTTCTATACTTTTGACATGTCTACTATGTGTTCTGAACACAAATTCTAATAGTACTTAGGTTCTGTTGCTTCCTATATTGTTACATGAGTAAAATTAAAATAACTCCATTCAATGCGATAAAATTCTGTACAGTAAGGGTTACTTTTCTCATAATACTCTGCAAGTAATGGTAACACTAACAGGAGATTTGCACTTGCATTAAAAACAATACAGACCCTTGTGGTCCAAGTTATAACTATTGGCTTCATATTGGAACAAATGCAATGTCAAAAGATACTCCCTGTCAGTTCATAGTGTTGTTATAATGTCAAACATTTGCTAGGATTTAGTGTACTGGAAAAAATAACATTGCTATTAAAAGAATTATGCTTATTTTTCTTATTGTGCTATGCAGCTAATGCTACTAGGAAAATCTGAGTGAAGGTTTATTAGCATTATTTTGCCATGTAAATCTGTGCAACTCTCTGTCAGTGTTACAGCTGGTACTCGCGGTGTAAGGAGGCTGCTGAGGATGTGTTGCTAGGAGAATCACAAATAGTTTTTGCTTATACTGTACTGTCTTCCAGGAGCCCAAAAGCCACCGTACTTTCACTGGAAGGCTTTTTTTCATTTTTATGGGACTTTCTCTTAAATAATTTAAGTAGCAAGCTGTTAAAAACAAGAGCTTAAAGGCAGTTCCTTATCTGCATCATCGTCGAATGCTAACTTTTAATTGTTCTTAGTAAACATCAGTGGGTTTTGTGGGTGTTCAGGAAGAAAATCAACCACCAAATAACAGGAAAAGAAGCAGTTCCGTTCTTCAGCTTCGGCCAACAGGTTTGCAAAACCTCGAGAGAGTGCTCCAGGTGCTAGGGACTGAGAAGGTGGCCGGACTGCAAGCACCTACATCAGCTGCAGCTTCTTTACTTTGTCACCGTAGCTTTTCAAAGGTTGGGTAGGGTAAAGAGGAAGAAGGAGGTACGTGGGTTCCGCCGCCGGCCGTGCTTCGGTCTTGCACCTTCAGTTTTGGCGTGCAGGTAACGGAAAGGCACCACAGTGCTCGGGTTGGGCGCAGCACAAGCTATGCAGATCAGTCCGCTCCCCTGGGAACGCAGATCGTCTCATCGGATGGAAAATGTGTTTTGGAGTTCGCTAGAGCTTGCTACAAATGGGAGATGACAGACAGGAACGACTTTCCTGAGGTCAGTGGTTGTAAGGCGTCCGAACGTTGTCAGCTCTGGCAGGGTTACACGCGGACAAGCCTTGGGAGGGTGTGAAGTGGTGCTGAACAACACCGCTGGGTAATCTAGGGCTACAACCTGACATCGTTAGCAGGATATTAATTGGTGAACGACATCAGTCGAGGAGATTTGTGTTTGTACTCCGGTGCTGTCAGCAGTCACCAAGAAATAAAGGCTGTGTCGTTTCCCCCTTCTCGAGGAGCACGTTTGTGAACAGTTTCTGGTTTCAAGCAGGTTCTCTCTGGTTCTGGCCCTGCTGTAAGTGTAAATTATCGATGTACAGTTCCACCTGAGCGCGCTGGTGCTGGTGACAGAGAGGAGGGCGGAAACCAGTCTGACTTCCGCAATAGCAAAGGCTCGTACAAAAATGAGCATTAATTACCCGAAAAGAGTAATATTAGTAGAGCAAAACGCTGTGCTTTTCTTGCTGGGCTGCAAGTGAATAATAGTCACGGGTAAAACTTCTTTCAGCAAAGCTGGTTCTAAGATGCTTTTGAAATAAGTAACACGAAGGAAGAGCCAAACTCTGATGTGAGGGGAAATTGTCTTAAATTAGACCATCGGTGCGAATGCCCCAGATCTCAACTCCCAAAGTCTCACGTTCTCATCAAACACGAGGGCTCTGGGGAACGGGTCGGAGTGGATGGGTAGCCCTGGTGCAAACGGCTTGTTCCAGGTCACCAGGGAAAGTGTTTGTGGTTCGATGTGGGAAGAACCGTGTGGAGATGAAGAGGGGAACAGTGAGAGCGTGCAAAGACGGTGTGGAGGTGAAGAATAAACTGCTTCCAGGGTTTGTGGACCTGGGAGACAGCGTGGAGTAAGATCTCAAAATGAACATTCTGGTGATGTTGTTTTAGGAGGGGTTATTTGTGCTAGGGATGATTAGGGGAGTGTATTAAAGTAATAATTAATTAGAGATCCTCTGAAGAATATTCCTATGCCCCTTTTGTCCATTCGAGTTACATACTCTGCTTGTCAGAAGCTGGAGGATCGTGGCTGAGAACTCCCCTATTAATGGGAATTGCCTGATGATGCTCAAGGCACCAGAACTGTCTGCTAGACAGATAATTCACGTCACGTTTATTGTGGCTTTGTGTGTTTTTATGCTATCACAAAGTGTGAATGCAAGAATCTAGCACATTATTCTGACCAACTTGCTCAGCTAGGACTGCCTAAAATACAAAGATTCATCTTGAATTAAGCAACTTAGGCTCAGTCTACAGAATGGATCAGTGTTATCGGTGCTGCCAGGCATAATTTCTGCTGAATTACTCTCTTCAGCATTGGGATGTTTTATCTGTCTCTTTGTCAGCTCCTTAGAGATATTGCTGTGTTTTATTTGCTGATGGCCTTGATACACAAAAATATATTAAACTGATCCACAAGTTAAATTTCTTTACATGTTGAGTATCTCCTCAATCGTTTCTGACTGTATTTGCAAAAGAGAACAATGAATATAATAACAAAATGGGCACCAAGAACCAATTACTAATGATTTGAGGGACAGATTGGGCTTGCTGTAGGTTTTTTTATTTATTTATATATAAATACCCAAACATTACTAGTTTCACTGAATTGTCTCTTCTTTCTCCCATGGAGAGCTAACCAGACCTGAACCACTGTTTATGCTGCTAACTTTAAAATACGGTCCGGAATTTACACACCTGCTTAAATGGTTTTGTACCGAGCACCGTACTGTTTCAGTGCTTAAAAGTCACTGACACCGCGGTCCAAATGTTTGGGGCTGGCTTGGGCTTGCGTCAGCTTTGCCCTCACCGACTTGGTCCGAGCAACCGCATCACAACTCTGGCGTGAGCGTTGCCTGCTGTGATTTCCCGGGAAGCCCAAAGCAGGTTTGCTGGGGTTCAGCTGGGATTTTACCGCCCCCCAAACTACCCCATTTCAAGTCAGTTTGGCTATATCCATCGGCGCTGCGCACGCCGTGGTGGGCTGTCATACCTGCGTTTTGCTTTGTGTGTCTCACTGAAATTTAACGAGATTTCTTAGTCCTGTGGCTTTAGGTCACTGTGGAAGCGGGAGGGAAGTATCTAAGTTGTACAGGTCTCGTAATTCTGGTCAAAGCTGGGTTTAAATACAAAGTGATAATTTTTAACTAACTGGAAATTGTGCTGGATGTTTTTGGCAGTACAGCAAAGGTTTTCCAGCTGAAAGTGCCGTGGCTATGATTTGTTGCAGAGGACTGTCTCTTGTACGACTGAATCACTGACTAGGTGTCTGCATTTTTCCTGGAGGTTAAAAGAAAAGGAAGAGGTGAGGAAGGGCAGGTATAAAACAAGCAGGGAAGGGAGGAAACGAGCACAAAACAAGTAAATCCCTCTTTGTAAGCTTTTGACACTTCCTCCTCCCTTAGACCATATGGAACGATCTTCCTTTGCTTTTGTTTTTAAAAGGGTTTAATTTGGTAACTCTGTGGGCTTTATTTACAAGCATGCAGGCAAAAATAACACAAACCGCTTGCTTCTCTTCCCCGTGGATGTCATAAACATGAGTTAAGGTTGGGATTTTGCCAGTATTATTTCAGTACAAATAATAAGGAGTTTCTCTACCAGGTAAAATGGCAGGAAAAGTAAATACAGACAGAGGAAAAAGTCTTTGGATGGTGTAGACTGCTAAAAAAAAAAAAATAGTTAATAGTCTCTCTGGAGATGGGCAGAAGACTTCAGCTTTGCATCCGAAGGAGCAGGATGTCCAAGCAGAAATCAATACGGGAGAAAGCATTCTTCAGTGCACAAAACTGGTGCTGAAAAAGGGCCATACAGCCCAGGCAGACAGCACCTATAGGGGAAAAAAAAAAAAGCTGGCAGAGGGCTTCCACGCTGCTCGTTCGCCGTTACGGAGCCGGCGTGCCAGGCCACGCGCTGCTTCTGCAGGTCGCGTTAAATCAGGCGCAAACGCCACGTGCTTACACGTTCTTTGGTCCACCCCGTAACTGCATTTTTAGCCTGTTTCATGAAACTCTGATGTGAGATAGGGATGTTAGGAAACCAAACAGGTAGCGTTCCTGCAGGAGGAGCCAGTGCGGTGAGCGGTTTATCGCGGACTGCTGCAGTCCTCCCGTGAGATGTTCCCTTCTGCGTGTGGCTGGCCCATCACCCCGTTCTGCTCTCCTGGACATTAAGTACCGGACTATGGGTGAACGCTTTGGTTTGGTTTGCTTCTTGGTATTCAAATGTTACTCTTATTTTACTAGTTGTAGTTTCTTGCACTGAAAATGAATACTAAAGTCTCCTTTCAAATATTGGAAATTTCCAGGTGATTTGGCTGCACGTAGCCACACAGTTGGATTTGTCATGTGCACCTGAGCACATTGTGGGCAAGCTATGTATTACACACGACTACTCCAGTCTGTCTTTTTTCAGTTGCTGCAGCCTCAGATGTATTTGGCCATAACTACGTAGCATTTGTGAGACGGTTAACACACTTTTTTGCTACAGCCTGAGTCTGAGGCGGCCAAATGGTCAGCGATGCACATGGACTGGGGAATCTGACATGCGGTGGAGCTCCAGCACTGTCCCGTAAGGACAAAAAAAATCTCCTCTTGTAATAATAGATTTAAGAAGTTCAGATCTGCACCCAAATGTTGTAGGACTTGGAGGCCTTCTGTCCCGGGGCTTTTAAATCCATCTCTGTTTAATTCAGACTGGGAAAATGGCCCTTGTTCTTCTACATTCCTCTCTATTGAAATCGGTGGATTTGGCTGGAAAAAACTATTACTGGAGTAAAATCAGGCCTGGTATCTTTCTGCCCCTGAAGGGAAAAAACCAGGCAAAGAGAAGGACACCAAGAATTGCTGTTTGATCACTGAATTGTTATTTTTGCAATCAGTTATCTTTGCCTACGAGACTTGTGCTTGTGCATCTAACTGGAAGGCAGGGGGGTTTTAAGGCGCTGATCACCATGACACTGTGCTGTGCAAATGTATGAACAAGTTGAACTATTTTCAAGAGTATTAAGGGATCAGCAGAGAGGCTGTTTTCTGCCTTAATGTAGTAAAATTGTAGTAAATAGAATCCAAAGTGGGGATGTGCCACTAAAGTAAGAGAATGCTCTGCTCATGTTCTCTGTGGTCCATAATAATTTAAAATGGAATGTCAGCACCTAGTGACTCGTCCCTGTGCCTCTTCACAAGTTACACAGTATTTTCTAAGCAGAATAAAAGCAAGCACTGATTTTCAGAAGGCTAAATATGGAACTCCCACTGAATTTACTGCTCTGAGATTTTTATTCTTCTTTTGCCTTAAAAATATGCTCGTGATCTCATTCCCTTAATTTGCAAACTGATTAGTAAAAATATAGGGGAGTATTGGGCTATCAAATAGATTTGCTGCTTACGCATTTTTTAATATCTTGCACAAATTTTCAGCAGTTCTTTCAACAGTGGCTGTCATAAAGCAGAATATAAGACCTTTTCAATAGCTAGTTTAAACAGTCACGTGAATTTTTTATGTTCTCAAATATTCTAGATTTACTGTCATTTCCTCAAGTATGCATGAATTACACGACTACACATCCTCTGTTCTCCCTGTCCAAGATGACTGGGGTTGGATAAGGAACAGCCTTGAGACAGCACAGCTCGATCGCTTTGTGGAGGTATCTTACATTTTAGCACAGATTTTTGGCAAGCTGATAGGTTTCCCCGGCTTTTGCTACCACATCGGTCACTGCAGAGGTCTGGTATTGCTAAGTTTGCTTTTAAATTCTCTAGAACAGGATAAATTAAACATCAGTGGTAATATCTCCTTGTCATTCGTGCAATCTGGTGTTGAGTTTGGATTTCCAAGTAACGCAACGGTGTGTTGTGGTGACCAATAGTGTTGGGTCCCCGGTAGTGCATGTCAGGAAGGCGACACACGCGCTGTGATTCCGCACAGGCTCTTGGGCTGCTTAGCCATGTTCTCCTTCTCTGTGTTAATCTCCATGGAACTTAGCTACTCTTTTCTTCCCCCCCCCCCCCACCTCCGAGTCAATTATACATGCCGTGCATCTCATGCAAAAATGCTTCTGTCAGTGAAATAGTTAACTGGGGGGGGGGAAATGCAGCGATGATCCTATGAGCTACTTGTTTCTGAGCCTTATTAGTAGAAGGGTGCATTGAATGTTAAGTGCCGTCCCTCTTGGTTAAGTCACTGATACTTTCTTTTGTGCTGCTGTTGCCCAGCTGGTTTTTTATGTGTCAGTCTGGGGGACAGGCAGTGATTGCATTCAAGGTTAGAATTATTTTGAGCATCTTGTTAAAAATATACTTTGTTAATAAGTGCGGAGTCCTAAAGAACACATATTTTTCATCAAGGGCATCATGACGTCCTTACCAAAAAAAAAAAAAAAAGCTTATATAGTATCAGCCTTGCCCAGTGATCTCATTCTCTGAAGGCAGTATGCTTTAAATGTAACAGCACCTTAAACTCTGGGGCAGTAATTTTATTTTACAAGTGTTCAGTATGAGCATTTGGATTAGCAATATACATTATGTATTTCTATTGAAATCAATGACTGTATGCCATCCCTGCACAGAAGAATATAAACCTCCAGATGATAAATTAGTAATATCTGAGCACTGAGATATTTTCATCTGAGCTGCTCGTATGCATTTATAATGCTAGGAAAAAATCCAGCTTTTAACTTAGAACTGTTATTTGTACTTGAAGAGAACAGTATTGCTGTAGTAAAGAAAGGCAGGCATGAGCAGGCTGGTAGAACACCAGTAGGCTTCACACCAAAAGTAAGGAAATGCGTTACTCTCCATGCTTGCCATATTTTTACTATAGATATGTTTGCTTGACATTTTATATGAAATTATTCTGAGTACATGGCTAGGACAGTTACATGTCATGTGACTTACTTATTTTTTTTATATATATATTTTTTTTTAGCTAGTAGTTTTTCCACCTAGCAGCTAGATTTTAACCTTGATACATGCAGCATTCCTGACGGCACTGTAAATATCAACGGTAATCCCGATGAAACACTTAAGCAGAGGGAATAAATTCGCAGTTTATATTCGACATGACCTGTTAACTGTTTCGCCTTTTGTTAGCGCTTTTCAGCATTCAGCAGAAAAAAAAAAAATGATTCTCAGAGGCTGGAAAAACAGGTCTTCCCAAACTTCCCGGCCATAGAGCCTAATGAGTTAAATATTCCTCCGTGGTGTTTGTGCGGGATTTTAGCTGCTTAGACAAACAAGGTCAAACGAAACTGCTCCATTACCTATTGCGATTCCTGGCAGAGAAGGGGGCACAGTTCCTTTGGGACAGACCCCTCGGGAGATGGTGACAGGAGCAGAGCGCGTATTCTCTGCTTTCAGCATGGGAAGATGTCCCTATTTTGCTCGGGCTTGCCGCCCCCCCGCCTCCCCCGACCAGATCCAAGCCAACTGCAGTCCTGCATCCCCCTCACTGCTGTGACTCCGTGTCAACATGGCATTAAGTAGAGACGCTGAGGTCACAGGAGGGGATTTTTTTTTACTAGCACTGGGAAGGCAGGATGGGAATGCGAAGCGGGAAGCGTCGGATGCCTCGCAAGATGCAAGGTCCAGGACTGTGACTTTGGTGCTGGATCCATGCTGCCTTTTGTCCCATTTGCCCACCGCATTTTGCACGGCATCTCCAATTGAAATGTGTTTGGTGATGGGGGACTCGGGGGGGGGGGGGGGAATGGAGTATTAAATTGGGAGAACCGCTGTTTCGACAATAACAACAGTTCACAGAATAGCAGGATTTTTGGCTTTCTTTGGTTTGTAATGAAGTGCTATACTGCAAGTTAGCGGAACGAACACGTCCGAGTGTTCTTCCATTGCCGAGGTGTACGGACGCTTCATTAGGGCTGCGTTTGGACTTCCCAGCGCTGAAGTTAATAAGCGGTGGTAGTTCCTCCCAATCAATCATGTGAAAAACCGAAGCGCTTTGTGCATCTCCCAAAAATCCTCCAGCTACAACTCTCCCCTACCCAGGCAGCATCAGAAAAGGTAGCGTTAGAAGAAAGGCTGGTATTTTTCTAGAAGAAGGTAGGGGTGTTTGGAGGTGTATAGCGATAGCCTCTCCTTATCTGTCATGAAAGTTATCGCATGCGATAGCTGTTCCAGGCAGGCAGATCCACTATTGCATAACGCTGGCGCTCAGCGCGATGCTTCATCCTCCTCCCGACCAAGTTTTCATGGGGAAAAAACCAGGGAACGGGCTATTTTGGGGTTTGGGTTTTTTTAGGAGCCCTGGCTCGAGGCGGGTGGCGAGGCAGCCCCTCCGCGCTGGGGCTGGGGGCAGGAGGAAAGAGCCTTCCGGCTCCCATGGCAGCGCCGGGCTTACCTTATGCTTCCTCACAGNGGGGCTGCTGCTGGGTGCGTTGCGGAAAGAGGGGGTTTGCAACGCCCCCGCCTTCCTAAAAACCTGTGATTATTCCTGGTTTTCCCTCTACGCGTGGATTCGGCAATGGGCGATGCGTTTGGAAGCANGGGCAGATCCACTATTGCATAACGCTGGCGCTCAGCGCGATGCTTCATCCTCCTCCCGACCAAGTTTTCATGGGGAAAAAACCAGGGAACGGGCTATTTTGGGGTTTGGGTTTTTTTAGGAGCCCTGGCTCGAGGCGGGTGGCGAGGCAGCCCCTCCGCGCTGGGGCTGGGGGCAGGAGGAAAGAGCCTTCCGGCTCCCATGGCAGCGCCGGGCTTACCTTATGCTTCCTCACAGAGAAGCGGCGGTCTGTGCGCTCCCCTCGGGCTGCATCTCCCTCCCTCCCTCCGCCGGGCCGAGCTGACCGTCGGAAGATCCGCGCCGGTCGCGCATCTGCCGCGCTGCCCCGCCGGAGCCGCGCCGCCCCGCCGCCCGGGCGCTCAGCTGCGGCCGCCCGAGCGCTCGCTAGAGGCAGCCGCCGCCGCCGCCCGCTCGCTCCCCCGCTGCCCTCANGGCTTCCCGGTGCGGTGCTTAACCCAGACAGGGTTTCAGGGGCAGAGGGGGGGATGCGGGCGCAGCTGGGCTCTCACCGGAGTGCCTGCTGAAAGCTGCATAGGGGCGCCTTACCTGGAGGGAAAGCGCTTAAGACACTGAACGGATAGGTGCTCCCGTTTGGGTTTAAACCTCCAATGAAATGGGCGCAAGGTAAAAGTCAAGCGCTTTGGCAAAGCAGCAAGGATTGGCAAACGGGCTAACGTTCTTAGAACTCAAATCCCGTCTTTCCTCTTTTTCTCTCAAACCACGTTATCGTTTTACAGAGGGCTTTTCAGAGGTGTTCTTCATAAAAGAAAGTTAGAAATTAAATGGGTCATGTGTATTTAGTCAGACCCGTCTGACCGACAGAAGATGTCATGAGAGGCACGGGAATTCATCCGAGCTGAGAAGCAGTGGATCATTCCCCTTTCCTTTAGGGGATTCCAGTAGTATTGCTGTTTAATAAATATTTTTTCGCCAGAGCGTGAATCGTGCTTTGCCTGGTTGCCACCAGGCGTGGACCACGGAGTTTGTCTGTAGTGGCACTATCTTCACCATCGGCAGCGGTGATGAGGATTAATGATGTTTGGATTTAGTGATTCGAGGTGGCGGATCAGACGGGCTGGAGGAGCCCTAGCATGAAACACCCCGCTGCTGCCCGGGCTGAACGTGCACCACGCCACACCGCAGCAGGGCGAGACACCCAGGCGAAATGCTAAACAAGTTAGTACATCGACATGGCACGATGCAGCAGAAATACTGGCTCAAGTCCTGGCCATCTTTTTAGAGTTAATTAGCTGGAGCAGAGCATTGCACCAACGAATGCGTGCTGCAGCGGCGGCGGCTGGAGTACCTGGTTTGTGCCAGCTTTGCTCTCTTCGCACAGGGCTCTGCTGATAGAGCCCGACGGCGGGTAAAGAAATCCTTACGGACCCGGCTGTCACGTAAACAGCAGCGTGGACGCGTGGAGATGAATTCACAGAAATCCTCGCCTGTTAAATTGCAGTTCAGCTGTGCGGGACTGGATGAGAGGAATGTTTAACAAGTCAGACAGTCAGCAGAGGGCAGCTAAGTTGCTCTCCCTGTCTGCTACCTGTCCAGGTACTCTGTTCTCCCTCCTCCCCTCACATCTCATCTTTGCAAGTTTACTGCTGATCCCTAAAAGCGGGTGCCCAAGGGCACGCGTTCTGGGACTGGGGCACTGAGCTGATGGCTCAGTTTCGATCGCAGTTTATCATCTCTCTGGGTTTCTTCCCAGAGATCTTTTTTTTTTTTTTTTTCCCCAAAGAAATAGGAGGGCAGAACTTAAGTTGAACACCATGCTTTTTTTTCTTTCACTCCTTTTCACCAGCCCTGACTCAGTGTATTCCAGGACCTCTGTGGTTTTGTCTGTACTAAAATAAATTTGTTCTTGGCTGCAGTCTGTACACAGACGTGGGTAAAATTACATGGTATGGTGGCCGCGTTTTAAATACGCACGCTGCCTCAACAGAAGCAAATAGATCCGTAGATGCTGTTACTTCTTTACAAGCTGAAGATGTGAGCTGTGTGGACTGCATCCCAGGACGTGCTGACCATGGTCACTGGAAGAAAATACTATTGCTCGGTGACCTTGGTGACTTGAAAGGAAAAGCCCTCTGACAGAAGCAGCAGTAGACCAACAATCCTCCTCCGTAATTATTTTCAGAGGCCGTTGTTCAGGGCTGATTATTCTTGCACAGCATTATACGTATGCCCCGTTTATAAAGCTAGGCAACTCTACAGCATTTTTCTGTAGATTTTTAGAGAATTAGAAAGGACTTTCTAGTTGTGGACCAGATTCCTGCTTGTCCCACACATGCGTAACTGCTGACACTGTTGGCATACATAGGGATGTTTTAAATCATTGTTTGTGAAAAATAACGTGTCTCCTGATTATCATGCTTCATGTTACTGTAAAAGTGGATGGAAGGAAATACACTGGGCAAATGGAAATGCTTCATCATGCCATTTGCCAATTTTTCAGCCTTTAAAAAATGCTGAGCGCAACTGCTGCGTCATGCAACGTAGAGTCAAAACGATGCATGAGAAGGGAGAGAGGTCTGACTTCAACCTGCAAAGAGAAAAGAGACAATTTTTTATTATTATTTTTTTAGATTACAAATTAATGTCTCTCTAGTGGAGTGTCCTGCCTTCCCAGATTGCCTTTTTCTTCAGGCGTTCGTCAAGGAGTGAGCGCTGCTCAGGGCTGCGGGGGCTCATTCCTCTAATACGTGGAGGCGTGCGGGTGCAAGTCCTGCCCTGGACCCCTGGAGTGAGTGATAAAATCATCAGGTTGTGTTTAAGAGCAGTGAGATAACGTTTTTTGGTGGCATTCTCTGTGGAGAAGTACAGTAAGGGGTCCTTCTTCCACACTGCTGACTTCATACTCGATTTGGGGAGGTATCTATGTACATTTGTAAATCTTAATCCTCTTGCACAGCCTGGTATTACAGACTTCAGGTTTTGCTTTATTTTTTTCATATCTTCAGCTTCTGGGAGAATGTGAGGAGACAGGGCACGTCTGAATGACTGAGGTGCTGGTGCTGTGCCGGCATGGGAATGTCAGCCCGTGCCCTCCTGGCTGGCAGCGCCAGGGCACGTCCTTCTCCCGTTTGTTACAGCTGCAGGGGTTTTGGCTGGAGGACTGCTCGCGGTAAATGCCGAGCCTGGGGGAGATGTGTGTGTTGAGCAGGTGTTTTGTATGATTATGCTCCGTTAGAACGTGCGGGTCCTACAGTGTAATGCTCAAATGTAATTTTCTGGAACAGTCTATGAAGTTCTTGTCAGTCCTTGAGGAAACAAGCTCAAATCCAGCTCAGGGAAAAGCATGCGGCAGCCAGAGCTGGAGTTATCTGCCAGGTGTTCCAGCTAACGCCGGCGTGGGGAAGATGATAACCAACACCAAAGTCATTTTCGAAATCAGCGTGAAAGCTGGTATTTAAACTTGCCCTAGTTTAAAATGTGTGTTGTACACTGAGGTGCAGGTTCAGGAACAGATTAGATTAGATATTAGGGTAGATTTTAGGCTGGACATTAGGAAAACTTTTTTCACTGAGTTATCAAGCATTGGAACAGGCTGCCCAGGGAGGTGGTTGGGTCACCATCCCTAGAGGTGTTTAAAAGTCGTGTAGATGTGGTGCTAACATGGTTTAGTGGCAGACCTGGTAGAGTAGGGTCAATAGTTGGACTAGATGATCTAAAAGGTCTTTTCGAACCTAAATGATTCTATGATTCTATTCTATGATTGTGTGATTTAGATGAGATCTCAGGAAGAAATTCTTTACCCTGAGGATGGTGAGACACTGGCCCAGGTTGCCCAGAGAAGCTGTGGCTGCCCCATCCCTGGAGGTGTTCAAGGCCAGGTTGGACGGGGCTGTGAGCAACCTGGTCTAGTGGGAGGTGTCCCTGCCCATGGCAGGGGGGTTGGAACTAGGTGATCTTTAAGGTCCCTTCCAACCTAAACCATTCTATGATTCTATGAATGAGTTCAGGGTCCTGTTGGAAGGGAAAAGCCAAGGAAAGCGCTAGTGCCACGTGGACCGTGGGAAGGATGGGCTGGCGATGGCGCCATCCTTGAGCCAACCCAGCTGAGGGATAGGTCGCTGAGCCAAGCTCCTGGCCCAGGCTCCCTCTCAGGAGAGCGTCACCACTTGGTACCTTGCCTACAGGGCCTGCTCTTGAGTATAGAGCAAGTAACTTTTATTAGGGAAGGTGATTTAAGGGCCAAGACCAAATACATGAGCCGGGGCACTGGGAATACATAATCATTTAGGAGTAGTCTAATTTGTCACAGAACCTTACCATGTCCTTTTACTTGAAAGAAGGGTGAGTTTTACTTGATTTAAAACATGGAGGCATGGATGATGTTGGCCTTTCTGTAGTCATTTGGAACCAATGCTATGGTTGTATCTTCACTAAAAGCAAGTATTTTCTCATTGCTGAATCTTCGTTCACGTTAATTATGTCGTTATTTTCATACCTTTATATGATAGCTGCCTGGCTTTCTATGCTAAATCTGTTATTTATTCATTTAATTGAACCTGCCATTGGAAGAAAAATGGAGGAGAGCTAAACGGGCTCTTCTCCTCCGGGTGAGGTGAATGCAAACTTGGCTTGAATTTCAAAGAAGTCCTCATGCAACCAAATCCGTAGAGGTGCTCCTTGCTTTGGGGAAGGATATAATCTACTTGGCTGTGATGACACAGAAACAAGGTCCCTTGCAGTCATGTTAAGCAGAAATGTGAGAGATTCAATTTAGTGTCTTGCTCCATGATAAGTTTTTTCCATGAGCTCGGACAATTCATTTGAGACTATGCTTATATCTGTTCTTTATCTGCGAAGTGCAAGTAATTGCACATCTGTTAACTTGGAGGAACATTTTGAAGATAGAGTGGATTTAAGATTATGTGTATAATACCCATAATACCTGCGTGCAGCTAAAATATTAAATAGCTGATTAAGTGAACTGCTTTTTATGGGTTTTCTGCTCTAAGAAGGAAAACGCTGAGTAACCTCGTTAGCTATGACAGTTATTTCTCTACTTTGTTGGTATGAGCAGGATTTAGACCTCTCTCTTAATTTCCCTTTGTACAGATCATTGGAAGAAAAATATAACAGCAGGTCTTACCAGCTAAGCTGAGATTTTGAGTTCCAGACGAATGCTGTCTTATTAGGAATCCCAGTTGCTGTAGATGTTAGTTTATCATTCATGCTAAAGAAGAAGTCCTGATTTTATTGGGATAGGAGGGTGGGTTTTTTCATATTTTCACTGTGTTTGTAGTTGAGAAAAGTTCATTTTCAGTATACAAATGGTTTTGGAAAGGGAACCAAACTGATGATTGGAAAGGCTTGTTTGTTCTTCTAAGGATGGGGATTATGAACTGGTCTCTTGTGGTGTGTACGCGCTGTGGAATCACTTGCCTAATAAAGATGTTCTCAATAGATGCTGAATTCTGCACTGGTTAAATTATCATGCAGCCTGTACAGTTAGGAAATAAATGAGGGTCTGGGAGACCATGATGTATGATACCCTAAATGGCTGCATTTTGTTCATATTTGAAAGGCAGTTTAGCTTGTCGTCATTACTGATGATTTGTGCTTTTATAGCCCTTCTTTTTGCATTTCAGAAGTCCTTTGTGCCCATCTGAATAATAAATCACCGTGTTTGATTTGTTCAGTAAGAGCAAATGTGAAATTACATTCTTATTAAGATGCCTTGAGAAACTGTAAGTGTGGGTAAAATTTTTTTTAAAGGAATATTATGCCAACTTTTTTAATATTTTGGTTTGTCTTGTTTATTTTATTACCTTGCCAGATCCCAGGGATATATCTCCAACTGCTTTATGGCAAAGGGAGAAATACTGCCCTGTTTAAAAATAAAAAATCAAAAATCTGATCATACTTGTGATTGCCTTCAAACAAATGGTTTCAGATTTAAACACCTAATGAAATCTGGAATGAGCATGAATTCCATCTTAGAATTCAAGTTACAGACAAGAGAAAGGCAGTGTAACAAATAACGGGGATACTTTCATCTGGTTCTTATTTGCTCTTTGGTGGAATAATATATTATTTATACGACATTGATTTCATTAGAAGGAGGATTTGATGCAACTTTTCTGTCAAAGTGGAGAACCGTTAAATGTTATAAGGTAATGTAAACTCCCGAACCCTCAGTAAGGTTTTCTCGGTTGAAATATTGAACTACTTCAAATTTGAATATAGCATAAAAATCAGGCTTTTATGTGCTTTTACATGTTGCTTTAAAGTTAGAAGCCCAGACAGCAGTCCAGTGCTGATGCATAATACTTAACAGAAAAAACAAGCTAAAATAAAATACATGAAACAAGTGAAAAATGAAAATCATACAAAATTATGTAAGAGAGAGAAAAATGAACAGTGCAAATAGGCAGAAGTAAATTGAACGCACCATTTCTATCAGTGCTCTCACTCCCAAGCAAAATTAAGTATTTTGGGCATAATGTTCAGAAATGAACTCTTTAATGTAGTTTCCAAAATCCATATGCAGGCACCAAAGTAAAATTGCCCTCAGTAATTTTGATACATGGCAGAGGAATGATGGCAGTGAATGAAAATGGACATAAAGAGGCAGGTTGCAGCATCGTGGGCACCCCAAACCTTTAGCCATATGCTCGCCGTTACGAGCTTCTACTCCCTTGTTTAATGAGGGGCACGTTGAAAAAGTGTAGTGGTTTGGATGTGATGGCCACCACAAATTTTAAAAAGTGTTGGACACATTAAAAAAAGAGAATGTCACAGCCCGTTTGCTGCTCTGGGAAGGCAAAAATTCTGTATGGTCTTGGTCCATATGGCCTTTCTGGCGCAATTTCTTACTGCAGAATGAGTAATTAAACCACAGGGTCTTATTTAGGATTTATTTTAACATCTTTTTGTATCCACCGTATATTTCTTAAAAACGAGAGATGTTCATGTCCTAATGTGCCTTGCAAACTAACATAGTAACCCACTTCCATAGTCCAACATTTCTTAAAAGATCAAGCCAAAACTACCTTTTTTTCATCCCAAACCAGTTGGAAACTGTTGGAAACCTCACTTCGGTAATACAGGAAACGATAGTAGCGCATCACGTTAGGAGACTTGAAAGAACTTAGATGGAGCAAAAGATTCATATCTATATTATTGCTAGTACTAATGTTGAATAGCTGTATAGAAAAATAATATGTTAAGCTTTGAGTAGTGCCAGTGCTCCAGCTAATTTTTTATTTTTTAATAAAATAATCTGGGGACTTAAGCATTTGCAAATAAGGGTAGGCTAAATTTATGATTGACTGTGCAAAGGCTTAATTCTTTTATGTATTAAAATGTATGTGACTAAGTTTTACCTTAAGAAAGAAATATAAGAGGTTATTTTTGAAAATCTGAAAGTCCTAAAAGCACAAAATATTTAAATAAGCCGTGTTGTGCAGCAGTCTGATGATAAATATGGGAAGCCTGATAATGACATTAAATGAGTTTACGATTGACAGCAGAGGCTAAGGAAAGTCCTTCTTAATCCTAGGGCTGTGGCTCTTCAAAATACAGTACAATAAAAGTGGCTCTGTTCTTCATAAAAAATGATCTCCAGGACATACCATATTAAAAACCATTAAAAGTAGCACCACGTTTTGATTTTCTTCAATTTTTAAACAAGTTCAGCACTTTAAAGATTAATACTTGGCGGCAGTTGAGGAGCATATTTAGCACGCTTTAAATCAGAGGGGTGTCACTCAGTACGGTGGCGAAGCCCGATGACTGAAGTTGGTGTCGGGGAGGGGGCGAGGTGTGTGTGCCGGGGTGGGGGACGGCAGGAGCAGCCCAGCAGCTGCGGTGATGGGGCGGTGGGCCACCAGGAAGGGTTTGTAGGCAGAGGTGGCTAATGGGCTCAGCAGACTTTGGCACTGCGTTTAGTACCTTGGCCTGCTCAGAGAGGGGCTCCTCTATTTTTTGTAACGCTGTGGTGCTTCCTTGATTTGCTTCTAGGAATTCAAAGTATCATTAAATCATTGAATGGTTTAAGCTGCAAGGGACCTTAAAGATCATCTAGTCCAACCCCCCTGCCCTGGACAGGGACACCTCCCACTAGACCAGGTTGCTCCAAGCCCCGTCCAACCTGGCCTTGAACACCTCCAGGGATGGGGCAGCCACAGCTTCTCTGGGCAATCTGGGCCAGGGTCTCACCACCCTCACAGTGAAAAATTTCTTCCTTGTGTCTAGTCTAAATCTCCCCTCTTCCAGTTTGAAACCATTACCCCTTGTCCTATCACTACATGCCCTTGTAAAAAGTCCCTCTCCAGCTTTTTTCAGATCCTGGAAGGGACTCTAAGGTCTCCCCGGAGCCTTCTCTTCTCCAGGCTGAACAACCCCAACTCTGTTAGCTTGTCTTCATAGCAGAGGGGCTCCAGCCCTCTGATCATCTTCGTGGCCTCTTGTGGACCTGCTCCAACAGGTCCATGTCCTGCTTATGTTGGAGGCTCCAGAGCTGGAGGCAGTTCTCCAGGTGGGCTCTCACCAGAGCGGAGTAGAGGGGCAGAATCCCCTCCCTGGCCCTGCTGCCCACGCTGCTTTTGATGCAGTCCAGAATACAGTTGGCTTTCTGGGCTGCCAGCGCACATTGCTGGCTCATGTTGAGCTTCTCATCCACCAACACCCCCAAGTCCTTCTCCTCAGGGCTGCTCTCAATTGATTCTCTGCCCAGCCTGTATTTGTGCTTGGAATTGCTCTGACCTATGTACAGGACCTTGCACTTGGCCTTGTTGAACTTCATGAGGTTGCACAGGCCCACCTCTCAAGCCTGTCCCGGTCCCTCTGGATGACATCCCCTCCCTCCCTTCCCTTCTCTGTGCCCTTGCCTCCCCTTTTGGCCAAGCTTTGTTGGGGAACTTTGTTGGATGGGGAGCTGGAATGATTGCTTCTTGTCTCTCAATGTTACTCGTCCATCAGAACGTCTTGTCACAGAGTTTGTGCAGTCCCATGCTGGACCTGCTTTTGCTGCCTGCCTCCACGACTTCTGTCACCACAACTTCTGTCACTCACTGCATTTAAAAAATAAATGTCTAAATTTAAAGTACCTTCTCATATTTGCTTGAAATTCATCTCCTATTAGGTTCAGCAGCTGCCTCCTGGTTCTAATACTATGAAATTTGTGAATAACAGCTGTGCACTCATTTCATCCACCGCCTCTGTGAATTTGTAAACCTCAGTCATATAAATCTGCACTCTGCCTTCTTGGAAGAATCTGGGACTTTGTGGCCCCTTGTCAGGAGGTGGCTTCTCTATCCCCTTGTCACAGAATCACAGAATGGTTGAGGTTGGAAGGGACCTTTTGAGGATCATCCAGTCCAATGCCCCTGCTGTGGGCAGGGACATCTTTCATTGGATCAGGTTGCTCAAAACCCCATCCAACCTGACCTCGGACATTTCCTATGATGGGGCATCCAACCCGTTCCAGTGTCTCACCACCCTCGTTGTAAAGAATTTCTTCCTTATATCTAATCTAAATCTACGCTCTTTCAGTTGAAGACCGTGACCCCTTGTCCTGTCACTACGGGCCCTGGTAGAAGTCTCTCTCCATCTCTCTAATAAGCCCCCTGTAAGTATTGAGAGGCTGCAAGGTCTCCCTGGAGCCTTCTCTTCTCCAGGCTGTCATTTTGGTTACCCTTCCCTGTACCTTCTGCAATGTGTTATGTCCCCCCTGAGCTATGGAGGCCGTATTTATTTATTGAATTCAGTTTTACTTCTCTGTGAGATGGTATAAATCAAAGCTTTCATTGAAGGGTAGTAGTAAACATCACTGGAACTTTATTTGTGAGCTAAGTTTTTACTCAGGATGATGAGCTGGGATGATGAGCTAATGAGGTTTGCTTTGATGTATAATTTTGTTATTTCACATCAATTACCAGATGACAGGTAAGTTCTGCAGCAATTGATTATCTAAATAAGGGGCTTGATATCCTGTGGGAAAGCTGCTGGGGAGTGAAGGTGATGCTAAATGGACAGCTGGCGGCCTCCGTAAGCGGACACATCATGTCACTGACGTTTTGTTGGCCGGCACAAGGGACACTGGTTCTTCAGTGGAAGGGAGAAGAAGGGTGAGTTAATCCCCGGTGCTTGGAGAGTTCCATGGGGGAAGGGGGGGCCGCCCTGCCCTCGGCTGGGTGCGCGGGGCTGCGGAGCCTCCGTCCGCGAGCCGCAGCCTCCCCCGTCGCCGC